>OX442370.1:1512570-1515070 GCA_949357725.1 Hyperoplus immaculatus
TTCTGTGTGTGTCCTTCTGTGTGTGTGTCCATCTCTGTGTGTGTCCGTCTCTGTGTGTGTGTCCACAAAAAAAAAGCACATTTTGGGTCACTGGGCGATTACCAACACTCTCCATCACAGTAAATGGAGCCACACATACTTCCCCCTCAATTAATGCATTAGACGGGTCAGGGGGTTATGTAAGCAGCACAGAGCTCTCTGCCAAAAAGGGGCGGGGCTTCATAATCTAGGAAGTGCCAATACTCTAATCTGATTGGTCGGAAGAGAATGTTTAGATTATATGTCAAAAGAGTTGAGGAAGAGAGGGAGGGAGGGAGGGAGGGAAAGTGTGTGTGTGTGTGTGTGTGTGTGTGTGTGTGTGTGAGAGAGAGTTTGGGGGAGGTGACAAGGGCGAGGAAAGTGCTGTGCTGGGTGAGTTTGGTTTGTTGTAGTCCTGTTTTATTGAAAACCTTATATGAAATCTATCTATGTATTTCTCCCATTCAACTATTGTATATTTAACGGCCATCATTTCAATATTAGTTTTTCTCAATACTCCGAACCAAAAATCTCAACTTCTAAAGCACTTACATCAACACAACTTTCCATAATCATTCTTAGCACTATTCAGAAGGTTATTACAGAAAGATGTTTGTTCATATGTTGTTAACTGTCTGATTTATGATACAATTTGTTCTTAAAAACATGCAGAAAATGCATTTCTTAGACCTGTACATAGTATTGAAAAAGCTTTATCCAAAATCAGTTTTTAGAAAGTTTCATGATGACATCTTTAAAGACCAACTTCACCGGTTGGAATATGAAGGTGTATTGAACTCGGAGATCCTATTTAGTAAAAATGTGCAAAAAAAATTGAAATCGGTTCATCCTAGCCTGAGAAAAGGCAGAAAGAGTGGTTTATGGTCTCACTGTCTAATCCTACATTTTCCTTCTTGTGACATCACAGTAAGGGTTAGGATTGACAGGACAGCTGGGCCAAGGGAAGACTGAGGGAAGAAAAACCTCATTCTTGTTCGTCCAGCTGCTTGTGTCGTTTGTGTCTCTGCTTTTCTGTTGACTGTGCCTCCCTCAGCCAAGTCTCCAATGTGCCGTCCTCTCCCAAAATATTGAAATTTAGTTTTGGAAACAATTCCATTTTAAATAAAAGTGAATAGCCTATTTCCAAAACGTCAACGGAGGTTGAGAGAGGTTGTGAAGACGCCGGTCAGAACGTCACTATAGCTACAATATTTCCTATTCATAGCAACGGTCACCCTTGACAGCGGTCTGCTAGCTGGAAATAACAGACCTGTAGAATGCTGTGATTTACATAGGATTCTCAAAGTGCCATGTAATAAATTATAATAGTGATTTTATAATGATAGAACGCTGGTTCTGTATGGGTGAAGTATTCCTTTAAGCTAAATATTTTTACCCTGATCCCCTGCAATGTCTCACATTCGACTTTTCTTTGACCCTTTATAGTTTCTAAAGGTAAAATGTTAACGCATATATCACATGTCCGACCTGTACATCCAGTTATAATCCCACCGGCTCAACCGAGAAATTGTAAAGTAACTGAAGTTGTGTTTGTATAGAGGCCCGAATAACATCAACGCACGCACTGTAAAGTGTCTTCTAAATTCCCTTTCTCTCCATGTGTGTGTGTGTGTGTGTGTGTGTGTGTGTGTGGGTGTGTGTGTGTGTGTGTATGTGTGTCTGTGTGTACTATATCCTGTGTGTGTGTGTGTGTGTGTGTGTGTGTGTGTGTGTGTGTGTGTTCAGCATGAATGTGGAATTTGGCCTGAGGCGCAATGTTTTTTAAACCCCCCGTAACACACACACACACACACACACACACACACACACACACACACACACACACACACACACACACACAGCTCACCAGTTAAAGCTTTCTAGGAAATGCCAGTTGACCTCTCCTTTTCCTCACTACACCAACACACATAGACAAGCAGAAGTCAAGCCTATATGACATACTGCTGTAAGTGAAAAGGCTTTTTTCAAATTAATCTTATGCTAGATATGGGAGTTTAAACATTTTTTTCAATCAAATTTATGAAATCCTAATGAGACACTAAACCTTGATATCATATCTTGATTTTAACTATTTAAAAGCAGGTTAAAGCTTAAAGGTGCAGTGTGTAATATGACATCTTCAAGAAAGTTCTACAAAGTTCTAGAATGCAACACTCCCTGGGTAACCCCAACCCTTTTGAATAATAACAGAAGGACAAGGACAAGAACAATTCTAAATTTTAAACAATGCACCTGATGACATTCCAACTATGACACTTTCAAGATGGCGGCACTAGGCCTTGGTCCAAGATATGCAGAAATGGACATATATGAGACCCTTTCTAAGGGAAAAACATAATAATTCAAAACAAATTCAGCTCTTATGCACTAAATTAAATGTACTTATGGATATTATAATTACTTTCTACAAAATCTGCTAGGAAATAAAACCCAATAGTCTACACACTGCAGGTTTAATAAG
>OX442370.1:1517570-1520070 GCA_949357725.1 Hyperoplus immaculatus
CTAGAGAGGGGAGAATAGGGGATGACGGGTGTGTGTGTATGCGTGTTCATGTGTGTGCGTGTCTGTGTGTGCTATGTCCTGTGTGTGTGTGTGTGTGTGCGTGTTCATGTATGTGTGTGTGTGTGTGTGTGTGTGTGTGTGTGTGTGTGTGTGCTATGTGCTGTGTTCATATGTGTGTGTGTGTGTTGCCACGTCCTATGTGTGTGTGTGTGTGTGTGTGCTATGTCCTATTTCTGTATTTCTGTGTGTGTTATGTCCTGTGTGTGTCCTGTGTGTGTGTGTGTGTGTGTGTGTGTGTGTGTATGTGTGTGTGTCTGTGCGTGTTGCTCATGTACGTGCTATGTATGCGTGTGTGTGTGTGTATTGTTATGTGTGTGTGTGTGTGTGTGGGTGTGTGTGTGTGTGTGTGTGTGTGTGTGTGTGTGTGTGTGTGTGTGTGTGTGTGTGTGTGTGTGTGTGTGAGGCTCAGACAGTTGAGTCATATTTCAGCCCTGATTGGAACTGACTTGGTGTTATTGGAGGACTCAGTCCCCACAGCATTTGTTTGCTTTAGAAAGTCAGGGCCAGATTTATTATGACTGAAAAACATTAAGAGCGATCGGAAATGGGGACAGCTAGTGTAGGGAGCACGGCATGTCTGTCTGCGCACACACACACACACACACACACACACACACACACACACACACACACACTCACAGGACATAGCACACACAGACACACACACATGCAGGACATAGCACACACAGAGACACGCACACATACAAACACACACACACATGACATAGTACACACAGACACGCACACAGGACATAGCACACACACACACAGGGAGAAAGGGGAACATTAGAGGGCTCATATTGAGATGAATGAGATGTATTAAGGGCCAGATCTTGACACTTTATGCCTTTTCATAAAATAAAAAAGATTTTAAAGTGCAGGTGTTGAAAAACTGCTAAAGCAAAGTCCAAAGGAATGACAGAGTATATAACCAATATAAACCTGCCTGTAGCTTGCAGTGTGTGTGTGTGTATGTGTTTATGTGTGTGTGTGTGTGTATACGGCTCTGTGCGTGTGTGTGTGTGTGCGGCTCTGTGTGTGTGTGTGTGTGTGTGTGTGTGTGTGTGTAGTTCATTATTACCTCACTCATGGAGACAAATGCATCCCGATTTGTCACATTTTAGTGTTATGGCCGTTACGGGTTATGGGGGTTTGAGAGGGGACAGATACGCTTATATACTGTATACATAGCATGAGTATATATTCATTTTATCTTTTCAGAAACCGCACAGTCTCTTATACCAACCAAACATACAGCCTTGGTTAAAGTAGGAACTGTGATTAAGTTCCATATTGTTAAAAAATCGTTGGTAGTTCGAAGGCAGCATTTGTAGAATCAAATAAATCAGGCTAATGAGGAAGTAGTAAGAAGCAGATTGGATACCGAAGGCTAGTATAGTAAAACGTTGATGGGTGCTACTGTGCTTGCAGTTTTATAAATGGACACACACACACACACACACACACACACACACACACACACACACACACACACACACACACACACACACACACACACACGCCCTGGTCATTGGGAGGAAAAACTACTCAGTGACTTATGTAAGAACAACTTCAACACAATCACACTTAAAGATAATGCAACTTAAACTTTAAAGATTCCTTAAAACTTAAAGGAATACTTCACCCATACAGAACCGGCGTTCTATCATTATAAAATCACTATTTTAATATAATGAATGAGGTTTTTCTTCCCTCAGTCTTCCCTCAGTCTTCCCTTGGCCCAGCTGTCCTGTTAATCCTAACGGTTAGACAGTGAGACCATAAAACACTCTTTCTGCCTTTTCTCAGTCTAGGATGAACCAATGTCTAAAATGTTTGCACATTTATACTACATAGGATCTCAGAGTTCAATACACCTTCATATTCCCACCGGTGAAGTAGGCCTTTAAACAAATTGGAAATCTAGATTGTAGCAACAAACATTTAAGATATAGAGGTAGTAGGTCCACAACCAAGTCTGTAGAATAACCAAAACATGTAGTCAGTAAAGAAAGTCTGTTGAGTTTTCTCTATGCGACTTTTAAAATGCTCTACAGTACACAAAACAAATCTGTTTGGCCCATTTATTATCATTTTCAAATAATTTTAAATTAAATTATTTGTACGAGTGAAAAGCAGTTCAACGTCAAACTCCATACACGAGAACATGTGTTGTTATTAAAGGACTACTACACCGGTGGGAATATGAAGGTGTATTGAACCCTGAGATCCTATTTAGTATAATTGTGCAGACATTTTTGAAATGGGTTCATCCTAGCCTGAGAAAAGGCAGAAAGAGTGTTTTATGGTCTCACTGTCTGACCCTACATTTTACTAGTGTGACATCACACTAGTAAAAATGTAGTGTTAGGATTAACAGGACAGCTGGGCCAAGGCATGACTGAGGAAAGACTGAGGGGAGAAAAACCTCATTCACTAT
>OX442370.1:1557570-1562570 GCA_949357725.1 Hyperoplus immaculatus
TAAAGAACACGTACAAATTCCCCCATATGCTGTCCCAAGGAAGCTAATCTTGATTTTCTTGTGAGAAAAACATAAAAACCGAAGCTTGCCACATTAAAAAAAAACAAGCAGAAAAACCATTCATAATATAATATCGGTATCGGTTGCAATCTGTGCAGCATCCTCGCAATATCCCTTTGAGAGAGACAAAGTGTTAGCAAATGAATCAATACACTCAAAAGCGCCACACACACACACACACACACACACACACACACACACAAAAGTGCATATTACTTTCAGAATGGACTTGCATTGAGTGTCAGATGTCCATGATAAGGGTTTAGCTTGCTGGCTGCCTTCATTTGGGGTTTTTATTTTTTTTTCCCATGAGTGTGTGTGAGTCCTTATCAATTGGTGCCATAAAGCGGCTATCTGTGTCTCTAATCGCCTGTCTCTGCACGAAAGAGGGGAGAGAGAGAGAGAGAGTTTGTGTGACAGAGAGAGAGAGTGTGAGTGTGAGAGAGAGAGAGAGAGAGCGAGAGCGAGAGCGAGAGCGAGAGCGAGAGCGAGAGCGAGAGCGAGAGCGAGAGAGAGAGAGAGAGACATACAGAGAGAGAGAGAGAGAATGGAAGGATGGATGATAAAAATCACTGTTTTTTCCCCAACTGTTGGTGCTGTGGCCAATGTACACCTGTGTGAGTGGACAAGAGTATAGGCATTTTTTTGCGACCGCCACTTTAACAACACAGCGCGTATATCTATCAAACAAGGCCATGGTGTTGTAGTATAGGCCCCGGACATGCTCTTATCTCCCAGTGTAGATAGCAGTGCAGTATGTACGTGTGTGTGTGTGTGGTATTTACCTCAAGAGCTCGTCACCAAATGTACAGAGGAAATCACACTGGTACAGAGAATTCAAAAGTTTTCTTCTTTTTTTTTTTTTTTTTCTCGGTTCACTTGATGTTGTGGTGTCTTTTACACACAGACTGGAGATCTCTTTACATGCCAATATGCAGAGATAAACTTTTACCATATAGGTATACACTCACCGGCCACTTTATTAGGTGAGAGGCTTATAAGAACAAAAAGCTAATCAGCCAATCACATAGCAGCAATTTAATTCATTTAGGCATTTAGACGTGGTCAAGACAATGTACTGAAGTCAAACCGAGCATCAGAATGGGGAAGAAAGGGGTTTTAAGCGACTTTGAACATGGCATGGTTGATGTTCAAAGTCACTTAAAACCCCATTCTGATGCTCGGTTTTAACCTCAATACGTTGTCCCGTCCAGGTCTACATGCCTAAATGCATTGAGTTGCTGACATGTGATTGGCTGATTAGTTATATGTGTTAACAAGAACATTAACTGCTGTAAGTGGCCGGTGAGTGTATATAGGCAATGGTTGAGCAAATGCCTTGTGGGCCCCAAACTATGAAGGGCCTGATTTGAAGGTGGAATCAGCAATTCACATTTTGCCAAAATCAGTGAATATCTCCTCAACAATTTTTGCTACTACTTTCTGTACTGTGTGTGTGCGATGAAAATAACTCTGGTGTTTATACAAAGCCTAGGCTCTGTAAACTGGTATGGCCCAACAGAGCCTATAGGCTTTGTATTAGCACTGGATTATTTTACAGTGCGAACACAGTACAGACAGTAGCTAATGGTGAGGAGATATTCACTGATTTTGACAAAAAATCATTTTGGCAACAAAGGTTCTCAACAATCATTGATTTATTTACCTGCCTCATAATCTTAAGGTTAGGATAGTATTTTTATTTTATTTTTTTACTTTTTCGAAGGAGTAAAGTAAGTGTTGGAGCGTTAATTTTAATTTGTGGTTTTCATTACCATACATATTACTTTGCTGTAACTGTGTCCTCTTGCTTCATCATTTTATTGTATTGTTCATTGTCTATTATTGCTTTTTTTTTCATTACTTTAACTCGAAATAAAAAATGTTCAATTCCATTACATTTTTCGATTAATAAAATGCCTTTCTAGCTAAAATGGCATCCGAATGCAGAAGTCATGTATGTCACCGCTTGAGGCCTTGACCCTCTCTTGAGATGTGCAAATTCAAGCAGTTCCATGTTTACTACTGCATCATCATTTTTAAAAAGCGATTTCATCACAGTATAAATTAAAATCCCGAGGTGGAGAGTGTCATGTCTTGCAGATTATGTGCCTGATACAAAACTCGATGACCCTGCTTGATTTCACACACACACAAAAATGTCACTTCCCTCTCATCCTTAACTGTTTTTTTTTATGAACACAATCTGAATTCCCCATCCCTTATGTGCAAGGCACCAGCTTAATCTTGCTGCCTTTAACCTTGCCTTTCTCTTTGCATTTGTTTACTGGGCCCTCTCTCTCTCTCCCTCTCTCTCTGTATGTCTCTCCCTCTCTCTCTCTCTCTCTCTCTCTCTCTCTCTCTCTCTCTCTCTCTCTCTCTCTCTCTTAGCTTTTTTTGATGAGTGTTTTATCTCGCACGCCCACCTTTGCACACCACCGCATTTCAGAATCACGAGTATCACCAGTAATTATCTGGCTGTATTCCCCACACTCGGCCCCTATCACAGGCATTCATCTCAGCGCTGGAATTATATGCGTTTCAGATGGGTGAAATGCTTATACACACACACACACACACACACACACACACACACACACACACACACACACACACACACACACACACACACACACACACACACACACACACACACACACACACACACAAAGGAACTGAGGCTAGGGTTAAGGCAGATCTAGTGCACTGCAAAAGAAAATATCTCATGATACTTAAAAGGTGTAGTCTAGTATTCTGGAGAATGCTTGTTGTCGAACATATTGATAATATATGTCAATAGCTCCTCACGATCTGTATACCTGTACATATTGTGTGTGTCCAGTGGTAATACACAGCCTAGGCTCTGTAAACAGGTGCGTTGCCAGCTACGGTGGGCCCCCCTTTATTTACGTAGCCCTTGTTTACGTGCCAGTTTACGGAGCCTAGGCTGCATGTGTATTAAAACACCATCATATTTCAAGATATCCTATACAAATTAATTTTCACTTGTACCATCGCCATCGGCAGAATTTTGTTGTCATTATAAGTAAATTTCACCTTTTGATTTTATTGTTTTTAACCTATTTTCGAAGAGGTATTTTTTACAGTGTGTTTCGCAGTGTTCTAGAGATTGTACAAAGCCCCAGTTGGCCTGACCTGCATCACCATACAAGCTGCCCTAGACCCACACACACACACACACACACACACACACACACACACACACACACACACACACACACACACACGCACACACACACACACACACACACACACACACACACACACACACACACACATATCTCAGGTGTAATTACTTTGTTTCACAGTGTGCCCCTTTTATCTCCCATCGACTTTGCATCGGTCCCCTTTCATACTCCACACACTCGCTCGCATAATATAGTTGTGTTTCGCTGTCAAAGTCGCCTTGACCTTCCTCCATTCTTTCTCTCTGTGTGTGTGTGTGTGTGTGTGTGTGTGTGTGTGTGTGTGTGTGTGTGTGTGTGTGTGTGTGTGTGTGTGTGTGTGTGTGTGTGTGTGTGTGTGTGAGTCAGGGGGTCTTCATTGTTACCAATAAGAAAACCAATTAATGACTTATCCGTCCATCTCAATGTCAAGTCTTCTTTCTGAGGTGTTACTATTATGTCTGGTACCGTTAATTAACTCAATGCTTTTTCCGCGCGATGCTCACCCACCCACCCACCCACCCAACCACACAGTTGGTATTCAGGGGGCCGCATAATAGCACTGTAAAGGCACACGAGAGGCAAGCTTAGACACACACACACACACACATGCACGCAGGCAGGCAGGCAGGCACACACACACACACACACACACACACACACACACGCACACTCACACACACATCCTTGTACTTCTATCTTTGCGAGAACACTCATTGATTCATTGACTCATTGACATAATGCATTCCCTTGACCCTTACCCTAACCTTAACCATCAAAACTAAATGCCTAACCCCAACCCTCACACTGACCCTAACATAAACCTAATTCATACCTGAACCTTAAAACCTAGAGTTAACCCTCAAACAGCCCTTTGAAGAAGTGAACACCAGGCAAAATGTCCTCACTTTCTAAAAAATGTCCTCACTCTAATGGTCAAAAGCAAAGGTGCTCACAAAGATGTACAAACACACACACACACACACACACACACACACACACACACACACACACACACACACACACACACACACACACACGCAACCTCAAACTTCTGAGAGCAACAGAATGTGGGGAAGGAAGGTGGACTGACTTGCAAAGACGGATATGAAAGGATTTAATGAACAAGATGTCTGCAGCAGAATTCAATGGCGAATCCAGATAACACTTTAAAGTCGTTAAGAGTGGGCAGAGTGCGGCGTATACACTTTCTTTAGGCGCAGTTAAAACCCCTTATATATCTTCACCTTTTCACGACAGAAAAACCCTAACACTGGCTCCGCGGTAAAGCGTTTTTTTTTTTTTTGCTTTTGCTCCCCTTTTTTATTATCACATTCATATTCAAATTTCTTCTGAGTGAAATGTCAAAGATGATAGACGTATCACTTTGAGCCTTTTCTGTCGGCACTGAAAAAACCTTTTCATAGCCTCGTTTTAAAAGGTTTGAAATGCCCACTAGGACTCATGTTAATGTGTCCTTCTTAGCGATTATTCAATTGGATTTATGTTGACATGAAAAAGGCTTTCGCTGTACTGTGGTCGAACTAAGCACACTGATATTGTTTTAAAGGTGTTATGAGGAATTTTTAGATATTTCTGAAACAGTCTAATTTGTACTAGTCAACCAAGATATGTTATTTCTATA
Organism: Hyperoplus immaculatus; assembly: GCA_949357725.1. Lineage (NCBI taxonomy): Eukaryota > Metazoa > Chordata > Actinopteri > Uranoscopiformes > Ammodytidae > Hyperoplus > Hyperoplus immaculatus. Next base: position 1,562,461 of record OX442370.1, read on the forward strand.
TTTTTCTACCCATCTCCTCCATAAATTTCCCTTTTTAAAGGTGCTACAAGGAACTTTTAAATATTTCTGAAACAGTCTAATTTTTCCTCTGATGATCATGAATGACATGT
>OX442370.1:1565070-1567570 GCA_949357725.1 Hyperoplus immaculatus
CTATAACATATGATTTAGTCGTCAATCTGTTTGATTTTTTTTCACAGTTTTTTTAATTGTTTGCATTGAAAATTTCATTGCACTATGTAAGAAAATGAGGACAAATGCCCATAAACATGGTCTGATCAACCCACTATATTATTGAACCTAGGGGCAAAATATACATGTGTGGGCCCCAAATTGTCCCGCAGTTTTTATTTTTATTTTTTTATATCTTTTTTTGGCATTTTTTTGCTTTATTGATAGTGTAGAGACAGAGTTGAAATGGGGCAGAGAGGGGAGTGACATGCAGAGAACGACCGCGGGCTGGAATTGAACCCGGGTCTGCTGCTGGCCGAGGCCCATGGGGGGGACGCCCTACCAACTGAGCTAAGGGCGCCCCTGAGACCCGCAGTTTGTAACAATATTGTTTAACATATTTTTTTAAGGGATATACACATTATAGTAATTCCAACACAGAGCCTTTGATTCAGAATTTTATTTTGAATATGTATAGGGGGAGTGTGCAAGCTTAACTGTGCCATAGAGCGGTTTTATAAGGCCCTTATCATGCAACACACACACACACACACACACACACACACACACACACACACACACACACACAGACACAGTTTTGTGCTTTAAGATGTGCATATCCTCAAGCAAATATGCAGGTAATCAAATTACAGCGAAAACAAATGTTATGCAATAAAAACAGGGCCGTGGAAGACCGAGGCACAAGCGCTGTTACTAGTAATCCAGCTTTGCCCCTTTTGCAAACACCCAAAGTGACTTATTCTTATTGGTTGTAATGTCTAATCCAACATAGTAGTTTAAGAAGCACTGAATACAGCACACAGCTCCGGACAAAATTAAAAGACCAGTCTGGATTTTCCTTAAATCTTTATCTCTACATTACTTATTGAAATGCTCTTAATGACAAAAATAAAAGAATAAAGTTCATTCTACTCAAACATAATGCCTGTAAATAGTGCAGCGAGAGACACTGAACATTTGGAGTGGTCTCTTATGTGTATATGTGTTACATAAACACTAACTGAATTGACACTCAAAAAAGTATTGTGTTGTTATCAGTCCTAAAAATAGAAAAGCAGGATTTGGGGCGCCCTTAGCTCAGTTGGTAGGGCGTCCCCCCCCCCCATGGGTCTCGGCCAGCAGCGGACCCGTGTTCGATTCCAGCCCGCGGTCGTTTTCTGCATGTCACTCCCCTCTCTGCCCCATTTCAATTATGTCTCTACACTATCAATAAAGCATAAACAATGCCAAAAAATATATCTTTAAAAAAAATAAATAGAAAAGCAGCACTAGTATCCCCAAAAATAATTATGAAAAATCGAGGCTGCAACTTTTTGTTTGAAAGAATAAATCTTAACAGGAAAAGTTTCATTTAAAAGTAAATATAAACAGTGTAGGATACATCTGTACATGTTATTTTCATCAGTTTGTTTCGAGATCTTAAGCTGAAGCAGTTGTGTCTCTCCACCAAAATCACCTCGTCTTTTTTCTTCAACTTTTTTCCCCTTCTGTGAAAACTCCCCGGACAGCAAAACCTTCTTACTGTGTGTGCTCTGATCACTAGAGCACACACACACACACACACACACACACACACACACACACACACACACACACACACACACACACACACACACACACACACACACACACACACACACACACACACACACACACCTTCCATTAGTTTTCCCTATCTGTACTTCTCTTCCTCTCTGCTTCGCCCGTTTTGTCCGTCTTGTCACCGAAACAAAAGACTTTGACGTGACACAGAGTCGGGACCGGAGCCCAGAAAATCATGTAACAGTCCAATCAGAACAGTGTGTGTGTGTGTGTTAGTCTGTGTCTCTCTCTATGTGTGTGTGTGTGTGTGTGTGTGTGTGTGTGTGTGTGTGTGTGTGTGTGTGTGTGCGCGGCCCCTGTACAACCATTAAAGGAAACACGATCTCGAACCCGTCTCTCACAACCTCTTTTACAGTTTCAGGCGCTCTACAAATTGAGCATCATCCTCCGACCCTCAGCGGCCATTTTAAAGAGGTCAGGGTGTGTGTGTGTGTGTGTGTGTGTGTGTGTGTGTGTGTGTGTGTGTGTGTGTGTGTGTGTGAGAGTGTGTGTGTGTATGTGTGTGTGTGTTTGTGTGTTTGTGTGTGTGTGTGTGTGTGTGTGTGTGCCCGGGACAGACGAGAGAAGTGGGGACAGACATGAAAATGAAAATTATGTTCGTGTGGGGTTTTGTGGAAGAGATGGGGAGAAAGAGATAGACATTAAATATCCTGGATGACTAGAATGGGGTCTCGAATTCCCCTTGCCCCCCCCTCTCACCCCTCCCCCGCCCTACGAAGCAATACTTGTGGAGAATTAGCTCCAAATTTGTCAGGGGAATATGCGAAAGAGACACATTTCAATGTAGCCGTTGACTAATAAAGTAACTTAACTGAACTAAACTCACTAAATAAAGTGTTTTGAGAGAGAGAGAGAGTGT
>OX442370.1:1580070-1585845 GCA_949357725.1 Hyperoplus immaculatus
ATACAAATGAAAGGCATTACTTCGGCTGTACGTTGTTAAACAGGGCCATTATTACACCACTCATACTCTACTCATAACGCCCCTAACTGAGAAAGTCACACAATCCGAAAAGTTTTTTGAAGCGAATTGCAAGAAATTATACTTGGATTTAGTTGGATTATTATTTTTTTGTAATGAGGTCGAATGTGACAGTGGGTTTTAAACTATAGGCTGTCAAAGAGAGGAGGCCTTTTTCTACTGCATAGGGTACATGGTGGTGTATTTGTCTACAAGAAATATTAAGGACAGTTGGCCTACAGTTTCATGTAAGAAAACAAGTGCAATCAGACAACGCTATTAGTATAAATGACTTGGCTTTCCTGTGTGCATAAGGCCTGGTTTATCATCACTTTGTTTAAAACTATATGCAAAAATAAGAGGCATTCTGCTACTGCATCTAGTACATGGTGGGTTGGTTGTGTACAAGAAATGCTATGAATACATTACATATTAAGGACAGTGGATCCTTTCAGGTAATGCCTTAAAAAGTTTAAATCAGAGAAGGCTAATTTGTCAATTGTTCCTTTTAACAATAGAAGAATAAAAGCAGTGTGTAGGTAGTTTTGGCCATCAGTTCTGTAACCAGTGTAGTGATCAAGTTAAAGGTACAGTGTGTAATATATGAGTATTTTTGGCACCATTTCGTGGTGAAAGTTCTAGATTGCAAAACTCCCTCTCTATCCCTGCCTTTTGGGGCATTTACAGAAGCTACGGTGGCCTTCAAGGACAATAAGCTAGTCATTAAAGATGGCATCATCCACCACTGCCTCAAGTCTTTCCACAATATCAAGTGATGAGGTGAAGATGTATTTAGTTATTTATTCTATAGTACTTCTTCTTCTTGGTCTTCCAACAGGTGCATTTCCCCAGGACGCCCACTATATATAAAACAACATAAGGCCGTTAAATTCTGTGCTACGGTAGAGACAGTGAGACACTCACCATAGCTTTGTGTGTGCGAACAGTTTTCCACAATGAAGAATCATAATAGACCATTTAGGTTTTCGTCACCGTCTTTTTATTTCTACCTCCAAGGCGTAATAAACTGGAATTATCCTTCAAAGATTTTCGAGACAACCGTGGATTTTTTCTTCACTTAATATCTTGGGGAAGATTTCCACCAATTTTGTCACGCTATCTTTTCCCCTCATATATAAGTGAGTGTTTAAGCTTTCTGCCTACCTGCCTGGCTGGCTGATACAATCATTTATATTATTCCCGTGTCTTACCTTCTCTCACCTCTTTCTTAACTTGAGGCAGTGTTAACAGAAAAGAGATTGAAAAAAAAGTTATGAGGAATCCTAATTTAGCAAAATCTCGCATTGACGGTGGCCTACGTTCCCCCTCTCACAAAACCGCTAATATCATTCAGCGGCATAGGGCCCTTTTTAAAATGCAGGGCTTATGATTAAACACAGAGCATATATTAAATTAAATCATCTCTGCCCCTTTTATTTCTTTGAGGTTGAAAAAAAATGCATCTTAATCGTGTCAGGTATGAGGAAGAAATGGGAAAGGATGATAAAAAAAAAGCCCTCGTTTTGAAGCAGACATTTTTTATTTTTTTTAACATGGACCTGCTAATCCAAGCGCACCTAGGGAAAGCTCTTCCCTGATCCCGCACATGAATTCTTAATGATTGAAATGAAAAGGCATCAGCTTGACAAATCGCATAATGGAAAAAAGAAAAAAATTACAGAACAAATGCTCGTGGCCTTACCTTTCTTCCACACGTCAAATCTTATCGGAATCCTTATTCTATCAGTAGAGTCTGTAGGACAATGGGGACACAAAACGCATGTGTGTGTGTGTGTGCGTGTGTGTGTGTGTGTGTGTGTGTGCACGGTACAGGACTACTTTTGGGGGCTAATTTATTCAAAATTCAAATACATACAAGGCTTTTGAAATGGTGGATCAGTTTGGTGATATTGTTCTTGTATCAAAGTGTGTCACCTGAAGATGATTTGATTGACACATCTATACGGCTATTGTCAGACCTGTAACCAAGGTAACGTCATATCAAATCAAATCAAATCAAATCAGTTGTATTTGTATAGCCCAATATCACAAATAGACATTTTGCCTCAGTGGGCTTCACATTCCATACAGTACGACACCCTCTGCCCTTAGACCCTTAGCTCGGCTGAGAAAAAACTCCCAGTAAAAAACCCTTTATCGGGATTAAAACATTTAAATATAAAATATATATAAATGTAAATAGTATTGGTTTGTTGATGTTGCTCTTGTGCTAGAATATTTCAGATAAAGAGTGGCATCCTACACCTGATTTGATTGACATGTGTATAAGGCTATTGTTGTAATGAGACAGTATTTAGATTATTTACCCAAAAATAAGTGTATAAGTCTTTAACATTTTGCTAAATTGTAGCAATTTTTGGTCCTCTGGCTTCCTATAATCCAAGTTGACTTCAAATAGCTTGTTTTTAAGCATTAAAGGCCAAGTATGTAACATTTACAAAACATGTTATATTATTGTATATGGGTGAGCATGGATAGCAATGTAACTTTCTACAGTTGCCTAAATCATGTAGTACACTCATTTACATTTAAAGGAATCAAGTTTTACATATTGGGACATTAAATTAACAATGGCAAAGAATAAAAAGTATTACATTTTTTTTACTAAATAGGTGACTTTAAATCATTCAGTTCGGTAGTTCGAGTTGTACCGTCATATTTCAGACTAAATGCTGAAGAATGTTTTCCACCAAGAAAGTTCAAAGAATCCTGAAACAAATCATGAAAAATGTTGTATTTAAAAATTCGAAATTCCAAACACAGAGACACACACACACACACACACACACACACACACACACACACACACACACACACACACACAGGCAGTAGTGGCCCTCCATCACTCCTGCTTCCCCCTTCATCACAGGAGAGCTGCCTAATCACTCACTCGGTATCCTAACCAAAACAAAATGGTGCCAACCAGTAGCTTTTAGCCGTGTTTACACTCCTAACTCCCCCTCACCCCTCCCCTCCCCTCCCCCCTCCCTCCCTCTTACACACACACACACACACACACACACACACACACACACACACACACACACACACACACACACACACACGTGGCGGCATGGGTGATTAATTTGGGTCCGCGCAGACAGGTAAACACAGGCCTATTTAGATGGCTTACCGCGCCACCATATTTATACTCAACATGGACTAAGCTTCAGATAGAATATCCTCAAAGCTCAAAGCTCCACATCTGTTTATTTTCTCTAACCGCTCCGTCCTGACACCCCGTCCTCTACCTTCTTTTAACTCCCTCTCTCTCTCTCTCTCTCTCTCTCTCTGTCCCTCCCTCTATCCCCCTCTCCCTATCTCTCCCTCTATCCCCCTCTCTCTCTATGTCTCTATAAGCCAACCTCCCTTTCCCCCCACTTTGATGACCTAACTCAGTCTAAGGTCAAACAAGGGGCAGTTTCATGTCTTCTCCATAATGGAGGCTCCTTAAGATATAGCTTTGAGTCTACTTTTCTTTTTCAAGTAAATTAATATTTTTTCAAGGCATTCTTTGCGACAATATTCTGATATAAGAACGTCATCATATGTTTCACGTTGTTATAAGTATCTATACCTCTACCCTTCTTATTGAAATCCCTACATGCATATTTTGCCTCTGTGGATTTTGCCTTACCTCGGTGAACCCACCATGTTAAGGCAGTTTTGCATTATTGTAGGCTAGGCTCTGTAAACAGGTACGTAAACGAAGAGGCCAACCATACCTAGCAACATGCCAGATTACAGAGCCTAGGGTGTGTATTAACACTGTTTCTTTTTCAGTGCACACTTGATATGGACATATTACAACACACATGTGGAGATATTCACTGATTTTGAGAAAAGAATATTTTGAGAACAGACATTCTCCAGAATCGCTGACTCCATCTTTAATGGTAGTAGGACTTTCTCTAATACTGTACATGTTGCCATTTCGATGAAGTAATGCTTTAAAAATGCTACAGTACAATGGTCTTAACACTAATTTGTTTCAGTGCCTTCCCCATACCAGACATGCCAGCACATAGCCTACAGTTCCAGTAGCCTAAACACGAGTGCAGTAGAATGCATTGTACAGTCAAGGTGTTTCTTTGTCGTGCTTTGAATTCCTGCAGCTGCTGTAAGCACGTTATGTCGACCCCTCCCCGCTTACCTGGGGTCAGCCATGGGGAAACTAGGCCAAGAGTAAAATTGTTCAAGTCATGGGATCTGTCACTTGACAATGACGTCAATGACGTGCACGTTTAAAGGTGTTGTACTACTATTTTCAAAGCCATCCTCTCAAAATTAGTGATCCAAAAATCTATCTTGGTTCATATGTTGTTAATTGCCTGATTTATGATACATTTCGTTCTTAAAAACTTGCAGAAAGGGCATTTTTAAGACCTGTACATATAGTATATATTTTTTTTATAAAATGAAGTTATACAACTTCGGACTCTAATATGTTGTAAACATTCAATTAAGATTTTAAGTCTGTCTTTATCCAACATCTAGATTGTGGGTTTTTAAAGAGAGGCAAATGTACATATAGTAAATGCCACAAACGATCATTTATCTAAACATCTATAATAAAGAAAATGTAACACAAGAAAATTATTGTTTTATTGTAAGTAATTACCTGCAACGTTTCAGAAGTCCTGCAGCTGTTAAAGGCACGTTAGGCCGACCCCACCCACCTTATGGGGTCACAACTGGGGAAATGGGCCACGAGTAAAAACTTAAAAAAGTCATGGGATGAACCGTCACTTTACAATGATGTGTGTGTAATAGAAGGCAGTTGTGTGTAAGTGAAGTAAGTAAGTGTAGTAAGTAAGTAAGTAAGTAAGTAAGTAAGTAAGTAATTAAGTAAGTAGGTAAGTAAGTAAGTAAAATGTGTTTATATAGCGCTGTTCACAGACAAGGTCACAAAATGCTTTACAATGTGCATAGAAAATAAAAGCATAGTCAAAATAAGTCTAAGAATAAAATTAATTAAAAAAACACAACAGATAAAATAAACAACATATAAAAGACATAAAGCCTAAACAAGTGAGTCTTCAATTGACCCCACCCCTTTCGAATAATAACAGAAGCTACAGTGGCCTTCAAGGACAAGAACAATTCTAAATTCTAAACAATGCATGATATTCCTGATGATATTCCAAAAACATGGATGCCTCCATAAGACTTGCCCGCTCAGGGGGCGCCTTTAGCTCAGTCGGTAAGGCGTCCCCCTCCCGGGCCGGGCCCAGCAGCAGACCCGGGTTCGATTCCCGCCCGCGGTCGTTCTCTGCATGTCACTCCCCTCTCTGCCCCATTTCACCTCTGTCTCTCTACACTATCAATAAAAGCATAAAAATGCCCAAAAAATATCTTAAAAAAAAAAAAGACTTGCCCGCTCAATGGACAAAATGTAACATTAATATTTGTAATTCTCCGCTCAGGGGGAAAATTCAGATTATTGGCAGAGGTGATTTTACACCAATGAGGACATATTTATGAATGAGGATATTGATTTTAGCTAATAAATTACTTAAAATGTTACACAGTGCCCCTTTAAAACAGTCCACACTGTCAGCAAACCTAATGCTGTTTGGCAGAGCAGCACACAGTACTAGCTCCTGTCAAAGCTGTAAATATAGTATATTTTTTATTTCTAAATTGGAGAAAAGGCTGCATCCCAAATGAGGTCTGTTAAAACTTTGTCAACACGGC
>OX442370.1:1588545-1593545 GCA_949357725.1 Hyperoplus immaculatus
GAAGCGTTTGTCTGCGTTTCAATTCACTTATTTGAGTATACCATGAATGTAACCGACATGTGAAAAAGGTACGCACTATAGCTTTAAATTCTACTTGGCAGAACAGCCTCTGCCATTCTGTCTTTGCACATAATGTCACATAATCTTGCTGAAGCTTTTGTCTGTGTTTCAAGTTGATGTTGAACACGTCTGACATGTGTGTAAACTGAAGACGCAGGTCCGTGGCCCATTCTGTACGTAGCTGTCACTCAAACTGCCTTTCTTGTGACGCTGTCGAGTTTGATATGTGCCACAGAAAAGAGAACGCAAACCCAGACAAGCAATGGAAGAGAAGAGAGGGAATTGTGTTACAGGGGCGGCAGTGGAGAAGTGTGTAGGCAGGTCGTCCTCTGGAGTGCAGGGTTGGAGGTTCGATCCCCCGTCTCCCCGCCACATGTCAAAGTGTCTCTGGGCAAGGAGACACTGAACCCCAATTTGCTCCCGATGGTTCAGAGAGCGCCTTGCATGGCAGCTACTGCCATCGGTGTATGTGTGAGTGTGTGTATGTATGGGTGAATGTGGTAAGAAATGTAAAGCGCTTTGGGGCTGAGAAAAAATACATAAGTCAAGACCATTTACCATTTTACAAGGAATAGAGGGTGAAAAGACTGGTGGCATTTCTGTGTGCCATAGGGGTAGATGTTTGGTGTGTATGTGTCCCCCTCGATAAATTAAGCCAATTTAGTCAATTGTACACAGGGCACATTGAAATTTGTCTTTCCACATCTCCCCTCTCAAGTTTTCCACACTCCAGAGGGGGTCAAAGCGCAGGGTCAGCCATAGTACAGCACCCCTGGAGCAGTTTTTGGGGTTAAGTGTCTTGCTCAAGGACACACTGGTAGAGATGGTGGGCACCATAGATGTAATAGCAGCCACCACTAGTTTTGCCAGAGACCTCATGGTTACTAGTGGTGCCCTCTTTGGTCTAGGCCAGGGGTGTCTAAACTACGGCCCGTGGGCCAACTGCGGCCCGCGGCCCGCTTTTTATTGGCCCGCGGCCGATTTTAAAAATATAATGCAATATGGCCCTTTTTTTTGCATTTCTTAGTTAACCCACTAGTGCAGGGGTGTCAAAACTGATTGATTGGCCCTTGACACACTTTAAAAATATAATGTAATATGGCCCTTTTAATTTTTAAATAATCTAAATGCACTCATTATATTACAGAGAAATATGTCCCATAAAAGAAAAAGAGCACCAAGGCCTTCCCAGAGGACACTGCATAATATTTAAATTTAAATTAATATTATTATGGAAAATCCATGTGTCCTTCTCCAATAGCTTCTAATTAACTTTTTTTCATACAAAATTCTTCAGCTTTAGCCTCTTAATTTCCCTCTCAAAGTGCACCAGATTCATGCATTTCACTTTAAAAACTTAAAAAAATCTCCCGGGGGGGTCAATCAATAACATCAATAACATTTTAGGTAGTTCTTAGTTTTCGGATTCTAATAAGCCTTACTGCATAATATAACGCCGCGGGAACAAGCACACGGGATGTTTAACCAGTGAATAGAGAGAGAGAGAGAGAGAGAGAGAGAGAGAGAGAGAGAGAGACTACTCCTTTTTTACTCTAGGGACCAGGCCAAGAAACCACTGGCAACACAGAGAGAGAGAGAGAGAGAGAGAAAGCCAGTCTGAATGTCAACTGGCTGGGCTCCTACTTCAGCAAAAACGCCATCTCCCAAAACACACTGTAAAACAAACACACACACACACACAGTCCATGCACACACACACACACACACACACACACACACACACACACACACACACACACACACACAGCCACAGTCCATGCACACAGCCATCAGCATGCAAGTACATTCGGCACTATACGTACATACAAGCAAACATGCGCACACATTTTCACCCTGTCACGCTGTTCCATGCTCGGAATCAGAAAGGCGACAACTACACACACACACACACACACACACCCACACACACACACACACACACACACACAGTCCCCTGGCCTGTGATATACTGAGGCTGAAGGAATTTGCTGTGGATTACTTCTGGACTGAGGCCGGGCAGCTTTTGGCAAAGGAGCGCAGGCCGGGCCCACTTTGAGGATTTACCCGTCGGCGATACTGCCTTCCCAAAAGCCCTAGGAGCTGCCCCTAACACACCCACACACACACACACACACTACACACACACACACACACACACACACACACACACACACACACACACACACACACACACACACACACACACACACGTTATACACACACGCTTACACAATCTCATCAAGTTGTACATCAAGGATTTCATTTAACATTGCCAGAACTAGATTTTTTTTTCTCTTTCCTATTTGAGGTTAAATCGATTTATTTTTTCCTCGCGGTTTAAATATAGATTAAACTGATGTTTGTTTTTTATGGGGCCGGTCCCAAACAGTCAGCATGAGGGTAAAAAGGGGGTTATACCTTCCCCTTCCTAAAAATGCTGCCGGACAGAGCAGACAGATTGGGTTACTGAGTGTGTATTAATGGTGGCTAGAAGCATGTGTGTATGTGTGTGGGGGTGGGGGGCTGTTTGCGTGTGTGTGTGTGTGTGTGTGTGCGTGTGTGTGTGTGTGTGTGCGTGTGTGTGTGTGGGGGGGGGGGTGTCTGTGTGTGTGTGAGAGTGAGAGAGAGAGAGAGAGAGAGAGAGAGAGAGAGAGATGGCTGTGACCTGTCCCATGGTGAGGTGCAGTAATTAACCAGGGAATGTCAACACTACCTTTAACTCTGCCACTCCTTAACGAGTGTGTGTGTGTGTGTGTGTGTGTGTGTGTGTGTGTGTGTGTGTGTGTGTGTGTGTCTATGTGTGTGTGTGTGTGTGTGTGTGACTGTGTGTCTATGTGTGTGACTGATTTGTTATAATGTGTGATAACAAAATTTGAGTTTTACACCTTTAGGGGTGAGGACTGAGGACATTTTTGCAAAGTGACAATATTTTGTCTGGTTCTCACTTTGGGACAGGCCTTTAAAGGAGCTGTTTGAGGGTTAACACTAGGTTTAAAGGTTCAGGTATGACTTAGGTTTATGTTAGGGTTAGTGTAAGGGTTGGGGTTAGGCATTTAGTTTTGATGATTTGGGTTTAGGGTAAGGGGCTAGGGGAAACGTATTATGTGATTATATATTAATGTGTGGTTTGTATAGCCGTAAAAACGTATGTACGTGTGTGTGTGTGTGTGTGTCTTTGTGTTGTGTGTATGTGACTGATGGAGAGAGTGAGATAAAAAGAAAAAAGAGAGAGACAGAACATGCCTATATATTCCCCCATTCACCCCGTGAACTTTTGGCAAAACCACTTTCCACCGCATTTTGAACATCACGCAAAAAAAATCCCCAAATTATTTTTTTTTCGATCCAACTTTCCCCTCCAAAATCTTCCATTAGAAAAAAAAAATCTCTACACCCCCATCCAGCGTCCCATCCAGCGTCCTATCATAAGTGACTGGGACAGGGACAGAGTTAAGTGGAAAAGGGATAGCATAGAAAAGAAAAGCAGGAGAGAGGATAATGATAGGAAATACATTGGAGTGTATGGAGGAGTCGGGTTTCAGCAGGGGGCAATGCAAGGCTACACACGGAGAGAGCTGAGACCGCCTGCTTCTCTCCACAGCCGCTCACACTAAATCATCTAGAAAACAGCATCCCACTCCACTGTGAATTCACTGTCTGCTTTTATATTATACTGTATGTAATGGGGTATATGACATGACCAAAACAACATTGTCATGGTTAGCGTTTTGTCAATATTGTAGAAAAAATGTATCCATATAGTCAAGTCATGGTCATCTTCTCTTCAATACTGCAGAAGAAATGCTTTAGGCAAACAGGGGCATCCTTGGCATTAAGCACAGTAAAATAGATTTTTAAATAAAGATGTACGTAGATGAAACAGTTTTCATATAGTGAAAACAATGTGTTTAAGAAAATATCTGCGGGTGCAGTATGCAAATTGATAGACCTGACATAAACAGCTTAAATAAGAGGTAATTGTTCACACACCCACATTAACAATTTGCGACTTTCACACATATTTAGATAGATTTGTATCCTGTGTACATTATTTGTATTGGGTATTTTATTCTGTTTAATAAAAATTGAATATCATGGTAAAAGTTTGTTCAAAATGTGATACTTTGATATATTCTAGATCCAGTACACACAAAGTGAAATATGCCGTTCTCTCTTCTGGTTTAATGTTGATGATTACGGCTTATACAGCTCATGGAATACAAAATACAGTGTCTCAATTTTTTTGAATATAACATAAAACCAATCAGAAAAAGGATTCATAATACATAAATGTCAACTATTATGAAAAAAGTATGTTTATTCTAGATGAATTTAACTTTATGCAAAATTATTATAATTATTATGTTTAGACACTGTCTGCAGCTGCTTCAAAATGTAAATAGATAAATGAATGGCATATGAAAAATAAGCTGTTGTATATGAGAATAACAACACACAGTAAATAATCTTAATTACTATATGTTTACTTGGTTTGATTCTTAAGTTGTCCACCTTTTTGCACACGCCACTAAAACGCTTCCTATGATGTATTCAAGTCCTGTTTATGAAGGAAAAACGCAAACCTAGCAAATCAATCAGGCAAAAAAAAATTATGTTAATACAAATTAATACACTTATAATAAAAAAAAGTACGCATCCCGCCTTTCCCCCATAACCGCTCGACATCCACAGTCATCAGCAGCTTTTAATCTAGTCAGAATTAGCATATTCAAATGGTTTTATTAATGACACACACACACACACACACACACACGCACACACACACACACACACACACACACACACACACACACACACACACACACACACACACACACACACACACACACACACACACACACTTCTTGCAAAAAAAAAGGTAATTTCATACACCAGAGTTTTTCATATAGACCTTCAACTTGGAAATGCGGTAAAGACAA
>OX442370.1:1598545-1603545 GCA_949357725.1 Hyperoplus immaculatus
AAAAAAATACTCTACGCCCCCACCCCTCCTTCTCCCTATATTCTCGCAAATACGGTTTAACTTTGGCTATTTCAACCCGCGCTGAAAGAAAAATAAAATATATAAATGTGTATTTTCTAGGCTGCTTTCAGTCTGAGCTTGCACACAACTTATCTCACTCTTCTTCTTCTTTGTTATTAAATGCAGTTTGCGAATGATCGGCGTTTTTTTCTAAAGGACACACACACACACACACACACACACTCAGAAGAAAATCTAAATGGGGAGGCACACTCTCCCTGTATTACCATAAAAAAGGGGAAAGAGGTGTGTGTGTGTGTGTGCATGCGTGTGTGTTTGTGTGATGTGTATGTCTGTCTATCCATGTGCGTCTCTGTGAGTGCTTGTGTGTGTGTGTGTGTGTCTGTCTATCCGTGCGTGTGTGTGTTTTATCTCTTTTCGAGGGGTGGTCCCAAAGCCCTTATCTGCTAACCAACAGGAGAGCGGAAATGATTAACATCTAATTTAACCCAATCTCCCGCTCAATAGGCCGCCATTCAAAGGGACGCATCTATATGTATTTAAGAGGTAATCACTAGTCGGACCCCCCCCAACACACACACTCACTCACATACACACACACACACACTCCCCTTTTGTGGGGCCGTATGACACACACAAACATATTTCCATGTGAAAGGCGGGCCTTGGTGGCTAGATTTCTGAAGGAGAATCGCTAGTGTTATATTGTCGGCTTGTTTGTGGCCTGCCTCACTGTACTACTGCAGTGTGTGTGTGTGTGTGTGTCTGTCTGTCTGTCTGTCTGTCAGTCTGTGTGTGTGTGTGTGTGTGTGTGTGTGTGTGTGTGTGTGTGTGTGTGTGTGTAAGTGAAATTGAGAGTTGCTTAGGGTTTCTCTAGGTAATTATGAATCCCTGTTATAGAGCAATCGCATTTATTTAAATTTTATTTTCAAAATGGTAATGGACATTTTTAGCTGCTGCATGAAAAGTCTGACAGTCATTCTGAAATAAACATACAGGCATATGTACTGTATGTATGGGTTCAGTATGTATAAGTGCAGTAAAGCTAAACAATAACCATTGATATTCTGAGTGAGTTATCCATGTGTCTATGTGGTTAATCTGTAAAGCGGTGACATGGGAAAACTGTATAAATTCAGGAACATCTTAAAAAATACAGCTTTTGGTCGGAATAAATGTTTTTTTCCTGTTTTTCTACATTCTTAACAATCCTCGCGACCCCTCCAATTTATATTTTGACCCCTGGAGGGACTCAACCCTCATGTTTTAAGCTACATGTTCAGACCTGGGTATTGCAAGTTTCATGCTTTTCTGAAAAGGTTAACAATTTGGCACATATCCCCCCTGCCATAAAACAGTACTTTAAGAAGCCGAAAATTGGCATAAAAGGTGTGGTTAAAGAGGACCTATGATGCTTTTTGACTTTTATGACCTATAAACGTTGTTATGATGATTCATAGTCATGCTTAACCATACTAAATTATCAAATAATGACTTACATGCATTTCGACGTATTCCCTGCTGACCGTCTGGGGTGTCTGTGCCGAGCACTAAACACTATTCTAGCCAGTCGAGAAGTCACGTGTTCAAAGCGGTCTACCCTTTCATAATTCGTGACGTCGCATAAAACTTTGTGACTTCACCACGCGGATGTTTCCATGTATGGTAATGCTGTCACTTCCCTGTTCCGTCTGCCTCGCGCCCTTATAGGTCCATGCTCGCGCTTCCCGCCACTGAAACGGAGTGGGGTTTGCAGGAGGGGGGGAGGGTAGCGGAGATGGCCGAAGCACAGGCGGAGGGAGCCGAACCACACACACTCAAGTGTTGACAGGATGTGCTGGATCGCCAAAATAAGAGAAAGAGCTTCCCGAAAATCTACATAGTTTTTTGTGATGTGATTCGTGTCAGGTTGCTCTATAGCAGTGTAAAACAAGAAATTAAGACCAGAAAAGTAGTATAATAGGTCCTCTTTAAGAAAACCCTTAGAAAATAACTTTCCACCACATGGATTCCTTAAAACTTTTAGTATGTTATTAATTACATATTCATGAGTCAAAAACAGTTGGAATGGTTTCTGTTGCAATTTTTTTAAGGTCAGGTCATATAATGCCTGGACTAATATAGGTTCATGGATAATGCTTGGGATAAACATTAGCCTGACCAATGTATTATGACATGTGTGTAAATGTATGTCATAGAACACACTCAGATTAGCATGTTAACATCTTGTAGCACATTACTTTATTAGCATGCTGACATCTTAACTACTGTATTTTAAAGGTGCAGTGTGTAACATGACATCATCAAGAAAGTTCTACAAAGTTCTAGAATGCAACGCTCCCTGGGTAACCCCACCCCTTTCGAATAATAACAGAAGCTACAGTGGCCTTCAAGGACAAGAACAATTCTAAATTTTAAACAATGTACCTGATGACATTCCAACTATGACACTTTCAAGATGGCGGCACTAGGCCTTGGTCCAAAATATGCAGAAATATGGACATATATGAGACCGTTTCTAAGGGAAAAAAATAATAATTCAAAACTTTTTTTCAGCTATTATGCACTAACGTAAATGTACTTATGGATATTATAATTACTTTCTACAAAATCTGC
Organism: Hyperoplus immaculatus; assembly: GCA_949357725.1. Lineage (NCBI taxonomy): Eukaryota > Metazoa > Chordata > Actinopteri > Uranoscopiformes > Ammodytidae > Hyperoplus > Hyperoplus immaculatus. Next base: position 1,601,183 of record OX442370.1, read on the forward strand.
TAGGAAATAAAACCCAAAATTCACACTGCAGCTTTAAGCTTGTTTTCATGATGTTTTATTCTAGTTTGATTTAGTGGGGAAATTGTGATGTTAAAGCCTTTGTGGTGTAAATGCATAACACGGGATATAACAGGTGTATCCTCAAAGAGATACAAGTTTTTCACAATCGCTTTTCTTCCCTTTTATGTGCCCGCCTTGGCCACCAGTGTTTGAATCCACACGTTGCATGTGTCTACACACACACACACACACACACACACACACACACCTTGCCTGTGTCTATGGGATAGTGGACAGATTGTAAAGCCAGCTCTTTCATCCCTATGTCTTTCAAATCTACCAGGAGACTCTCAGATTTAAAAAAAGAAAAAGATATATATATATTTTTTTTTTTTTTTCAAAGATTGCCTGGACAAAATGCAAAGGATAAGTGAGAATGGAGTGTGAAGTAGAATATCCAGGTCACTTTGGAAATGGAGATGAGAGAGAGAGAGAGAGAGAGAGAGAGTGAGAAAGAGAGAGAGAGAGTGTGTGTGTGTGTGTGTGTGTGTGTGTGTGTGTGTGTGTGTGTGTGTGTGTGGTGGCAGGGATATAGGGCTACCGGTTAACCCTAGGCGAAGGCAGCCCTGTGTGTGCGTGTGTGTGTGTGTGTGTGTGCGTGTGTGTGTGTGTGCGTGTGTGTTTGTGTGTGTGTGTGTGTGCGTGTGTGTGTGTGTGTGTGTGTGTGAAGATCTTTTCCGGAACTTTCTATCAACACAGATTACATGCATGTAGACTCGGTCAAAGAGAAAAACGGAAAGAAAAGAAGAAAAAATAATATGCGAAAAAGGTAAGTGTTAAATAAAGGTGTTGGAGTCAAAAGGGTTGTGTGTGAATCTCGGGCAATGAGGGTGATGACAGGTTTGCCTCACACCTGAAGCTGTATTATGCATTCCATAATCGGCCAAACACAGCTTACACACACACACACACACACACACACACACACACACACACACACACACACACACACACACACACACACACACACACATGCGTTTGTAAGGCTATTCTTGTGAGTACATCCATTGACATAATGCATTCCCTAGCCCCTTACCCTTACCATCACAACTAAATGCCTAACCCCAACCCTTACACTAACCCTAACATAAACCTAATTCATACCTGAACCTTAAAACCTAGTGTTAACCCTCAAACAGCTCCTTTAAAGGTCTGTCCCAAAGTGAGAACCGGACAAAATGTCCTCACTCTTAAGGTCTAAAAATGAAGTTGGTTCTCACAAAAGTAGTTGTACAAGCACACACACACACACACACAAACACACACACACACACACACACACTCACTCAAACACACACACACACACACACACACACACACTCACTCAAACACACACACACACACACACACACACACACACACACACACACACACACACACACAGTGACCGATGGCAGCGGGGGGTTGTGTTGGGTTTCTCTGACAAGGTGAACTTCATGCATCGCGTACATGATATATAACTCCGGAGTGTTTGAACAAAGGCCGGCCAGACGGAAGAGACCTTCTTCTCCTCTTTCTTTCTCTCTCTCTCTCTCTCTCTCTCTCTCTCTAGACGTCTGCTGCAGTGTGTGTGTGTGTGTGTATGTGTCTCCCTCTGTGTATGTGTGTGTGTGTGTGTGTGTGAGAGAGAGAGAGACAAAGGCAGTGCTCTCTAGGTGACCTTGGTTTCATCCCCTTCCTTTTATGATGGCACACAGACACACAGGGTCAAGTCTATTCAACCGCCACTTGAGCTGGTCTGGACCTATTGTTCTCAATGGTAAAAGAAGAAGGGAGAATAAAGGCAATGCATATAGTCTGTCTCAAGACTCAGTGATGGTTTAAAATTAGACTATGTGTAGAGAAAAATGTGAGATGAAAAATATATAGTGGCCACAAGAATCCAGTGTCCTGCTTAAACCTTGTGTAGCAGCCAATAATTTTATGACGACCCATAAGTTCCTAATTTTTTTCAGTTTTAATTTCATGTTATTTGCTGCCAAAAGAAAGAAAGGGAAAGAAACTGTCCATTAACCCAAAAAAGCAATTTCAGTGTGTGTGTGTGTGTGTGTGTGTGTGTGTGTGTGTGTGTGTGTGTGTGTGTGTGTGTGTGTGTGTGTGTGTGTGTGTGTGTGTGTGCGCGCGCGCTCGGCTGCTCCCGGGCTAAAAGCCTTCCATTACACGTTTCCTCCTCAGCCAATTAGAGGCAGGTCTGTGGTCACCGTGCCGACCGACCGGCCTCGACGACACACACGCTTTGATCACACACACACACACACACACACACACACACACACACACACACACACACACACACACACACA
>OX442370.1:1608545-1618545 GCA_949357725.1 Hyperoplus immaculatus
CATTTCTCGACAACATTAAAAAAAAAATCTTCCTCATCTGATTTTTTTCTCTCCTGTGGCCGTAAAACTCTTCTGTACTTTAGTATGTAGTGTGGTAAAAAGAAACAGTATGTGATTTGGAACGCAGGGATAGTTATATCCTATTCCAAGACTAGTCATCTTGAGAGAAAGCAGATTAAATAGCCCATGGTGGTTTGAGTTAGGTGTTCAAAGAGAGTAGAGGGAGATGCATTCTTTACATTCCTGAGTCTTGCAGTATTTGAAAAACTTTGACATTTGAGCCCTGTGGCTTCCCATACCATACCTCATGTTGTTACAGACTATATGCTAATGGGATATTATACTATTATACAGATGCAAATGAGCTACTGGTTAATACTGGCTAACTCTTGTGCAATTGTATTTTTAAATTGTGCGATGTCCCTTTTAAAAATAAGCAAATCCATCCGATTCATCGCATAAGCCTTTTACAGATAAAGAGAAATTCGATAAGATCAAATGTACAAATGCGAGTGTCGATATTCATGAAATTCACTCGGATTTGACATATTGCCTTTCCATATTCATTCATTTACATAAGAAATGTGTGGATGTGGCGCTCTGGTGGCGTAGTGGATAGAGCGTGTACCATATTGGCTCAGGCCTTTGTTGCAGTGGTCGCGGGTTCAAATCCGACCAGTGGACCTTTACTGCAGGTCATCCCCCCCCCCCCCTCTCTCTCTCTCTCTCTGTCTCCCCATTTCAACTCTGTACTATCTAATAAAGCTTGAAAATGCCAAAAAAATAATGGAGAGAATTTGAGAGAGAGCGCAATTGAGACGGGGCGATGTTTGAAAGGCTAAATCTGCGGTGTTGTCATATTTTTCCTCCTTAAGTAAGTCAGTAAGACTATAAGCGGGAAACCTCTTATTTCAACCCTGTGTGTGTGTGTGTGTGTGTGTGTGTGTGTGTGTGTGTGTGTGTGTGTGTGTGTGTGTGTGTGTGTGTGTGTGTGTGTGTGTGTGTGTGTGTGTGTGTGTGGTGGCAAAGCAGACTGAGGCATCATAGTGTTACAGTGAGTGTTGAAGCCTTGCTGTGCTAAGCCTCTTAGATTACTAAACACTTTGGCTGTGTGAACGTTTTTTTGTTTTTTTTTGGCCATTTAATTATCAGTCAGAAAATGCTCTTGCTTGTAAACGCAGAGACATAAAACACTGTCTGTGTACACGTGCAATATCATAGTAATACTGTTTCTTGGATTCTCACTTAACTTAAGACCCTGCAACTACAATACCCTCTAGAATCACTCTGTGTGTGTGTGTGTGTGTGTGTGTGTGTGTGTGTGTGTGTCTGTCTGTCTGTCTGTCTGTCTGCCTCCGTCCATGTGTGTTACTAGTATACGTAGATTTATGCAAAGTGGAGTCTTTACTATTTGATATGTATATATATCAAATAGTTAAGCTAAACGGACATGCAACAGTCTCCCGTTAGCTTTAAAGGCCTACTTCACCGGTTGGAATATGAAGGTGTATTGAACTCTGAGATCCTATTTAGTATAAATGTGCAAAGAAAATTGAAATTGGATCATCTTAGCCTGAGAAAAGGCAGAAAGAGTGTTTTATGGTCTCACTGTCTAACCCTACATTTTACTATTGTGACATCACAGTAAGGGTTAGAATTAACAGGCCAGCTGGGCCAAGGGAAGACTGAGGGAAGACTGAGGGAAGAAAAACCTCATTCATTATATTATAATAGTGATTTTATAATGATAGAACGCTGGTTCAGTATGGGTGAAGTATTCCTTTAACTGATGCTGTATTTTTATTATAAGTTATGGAGGGAAAAGACCATGTGCTTGCCTTCAGTGTCTCACCTTAAGGTAAATGGTTGAAGACAGTTTGGCATTGAGTTAAGAGGGTTTAATTTAGGATTAGGAGTTAGGAAATGTATATAGGCTCTCATGTGTAGTGATAGAACTGTGTGTGTGTGTGTGTGTGTGTGTGTGTGTGTGTGTGTGTGTGTGTGTGTGTGTGTGTGTGTGTGTGTGTGTGTGTGTGTGTGTTTGTGTGTGTGTCTGTGTGTGTGTGTGTCTCTCTATGTCTATGTCTGTGTGTGTGTGTGTGCGTGTGTGTGTGTGTGTGTGTGTGTGTCCTCGTGTGTGTGTGTGTGTGTGTGTGTGTGTGTGTGTGTGTGTGTGTGTGTGTGTGTGTGTGTGTGTGTGTGTGTGTGTGTGTGTGTGTGTCCTTATGTGTGTAACCCTACCCTGCTGTGGGCCCGTGCTGAGTCGGCCCTAATTGTCCCTATAATGCGGCCCTGGGTCTGCACTGCTTTCAGGGGCTGTAATTAGGCTAATGGAGGGCGCCCTGGTGCCAGACTGTGGGCCACAGAGCGAGGGGTCAGTAGCTAGTGGGACAGTGTGGCTAAAGCAGCGTGTGTGTGTGTGTGTGTGTGTTTGTGTGTGTGTGAGTGTGTGAGATAGAGAGTGTGTGTGTGTGTGAGATAGAGAGTGCGTGTGTGTGTGTGTGTGTGAGTGAGCTAGAGAGTGTGTGTGTGTGTGTGTGTGTGTGCGTGTGTGCATTTGTGTGTGTGTGTGTGTGTGAAGGGGAGAACAAGAGAAGTCTTTAGCAGTGTGGACAGAGGCTGAATGGACACTGGTAATGGCCGTAGTGACAGTCCTGTTGGCGAGGTTTTTGAGGGGCAGCTCGGCGATGACGGACACTAAATGACAAAACAAATGGCGTCTCCTTCCTTTCACATAGACTTGGAGGGTTTGTTTACAGGTGCGTATCGCTCATCACAGCCCTGGAAGCACTGCATTGGACCATTTGGGATTTTTTATGATTTTACAATATCTTAAAGGTGCAGTGTGTAATATGACATCATCAAGAAAGTTCTACAAAGTTCTAGAATGCAACGCTCCCTGGGTAACCCCAACTCTTTCGAATAATAACAGAAGCTACAGTGGCCTTCAAGGACAAGAACAATTCTAAATTTTAAACAATGCACCTGATGACATTCCAACTATGACACTTTCAAGATGGCGGCACTAGGCCTTGGTCCAACATGTGCAGAAATATGGACATATATGAGACCCTTTCTGAGGGGAAAAAAAAATTTGAAAAAAATGTTTCAGCTATTATGCACTAAATTAAATGTACTCATGGATATTATAATTACTTTCTACAAAATCTGCTAGGAAATAAAACCCAAAATTCTACACACTGCAGGTTTAAGAAGGTCTGAAAGCTTTATAATGTGCTTAGTAACGTACGGAAAGGAACACTACGGTCGTTTACACACCTGATATCTTGCCTCTTGCGTCATATAATGCAGCGTCTTAGGCCATGTGACCAAGTGCTCTTCACTCATTGGTCAGATGTGTCTAGGGCAGGAGCAATAACATTCCCTGCATTCCGAATCGCATACTTTCTAATATATAGTATGTAGAAAAAAGATTTAGGATGTCCCGATTCTTGTGGCCAGATTTAGGATGGTTAGAAGTACCCGGATGTCCTACTTCATCCGGCCAAGATTGTTAGTGTTGAAAACTGCATCCTATTTGGGCGATTCTGACCCACAATCCGGTGCGCACGTGAAGTGACATCACATCGACGAAGCCTCCATATGAAAACAATCGGGGATGCGACGGATATAAAAGTGAGAGGCAAGATCAAGGCGCAATGTTACGATGAAATAAAAGAGTAAAAGTGTCTCCCAATAGTATGCCTACTGCATCCTAACTAGATTATTTTTATCGTCGGATGTAGTATGTAGAATACAAAAAAGAAAAAGTATGCGATTCAGCTTTAGAATGATCAGAATTTCCATGCGAGAAAACTACAGAAAGAAACTACAGGAAGTAGATTGGCTGTCTATGGGAGCCTGTTGAGTCCAAAAATACTTGGGTAGGATCAAGGCCAATCACGTTCTCACCACAAACGGGCCGCACCAGATTATTTTGAAGCGTACTGAGACCACCTTTTCAACAAGATCTGCGCACACTTGTTCGGTCCACTGTTGGCGCGCACCTGAGTATTGCTATGTTCTCACCTGCCCAAAGAAATTCAACTGTAATCAATCAATTAGTATCCTTTGTTTATACAGGTAAAAATGATCTAGATTAAAATCAATTTCCCACAAATGTCCTGACCAAGAATATGTGTCTTACCTTAACTTAAGCGGCATACTAAAAGTTGAAAGTATCGGATACCAGTAACCACTTTGACCCATCTTAACCTCTGACCTTGAACTATGCATGGAGTTAAGGCATGTCCTAATGGCCACCTTGATGTCAGGTAGAGGCAGAGCTAGTGTGTGTGTGTGTGTGTGTGTGTGTGTGTTTGCCTTGTAAAAGAGAGAGAGATAGAAAGAGAGAGAGAGAGACAGAGAGGAAGAGAGACAGAGAGGAAGAGAGAAAGAGAGAGACAGAGAGAGAGACAGACAGACAGACAGACAGACAGAAAGAGAGAGAAAAGGAGAAAGAGAGAGCCTGATAGAGAGAGAGAAACAGACAGACAGAGAGAGAGAGCGAGAAAGAGAAAGAGAGAGAGTCTTGTGTGTGTCCATTCATGCGTGTGGATGCGGATGCCAGCCCGGCGAGCCAGTAGTAATTTGTGGCTGCTTGTCACTGGGAGATAATAAGGCTTGTGTGTGTCTTCCCTTCAAATACAAATAGGTGCAGAAGACCCTCCTCTTAAAACACTGTCTTCTCTGTCTTCCATTTCCTCCTGGGCCCCTAAAGGTATGAAGGGACAGAGGTATGGACGGATGGAGGGGTGAGCCGAAAATGTCTATATTCTTGCAGGGAAAAAATTACCATTATTAGGTCTGAAATGTCCATAATAGTTGAATTTGTGTTTCACGATTAAGGGTCGCCGAAAGGCTTGTAAACTACATGGAGAATTTGTCGGATATTGTGGTTGGGAACACTTTTGACACTGTTAATTTGTGTTAATAGACCTTAGAATAATAATCAATTAAATACAGTAGGTGATCGGGATGTTGGCCTAAATGAGATAAAAATCTATATCAACTTTTGTGAATGAAAAAAATTGATTTACCTTCCTTACCTCTCTGTCTTCTGTTTCCTCCTGGGCCCCTAAAGGTATGAAGGGACAGAGGTATGAAGGGACAGAGGTATGAAGGGACAGAGGTATGAATGGACAGAGGGGTGAAGGGACAGAGGTATGAATGGACAGAGGTATGAAGGGACAGAGGTATGAATGGACAGAGGGGTGAGCCGAAAATGTCTACGTTATTGTGGAGAACAAATGACTATTATTAGGTCAGAAATGTCCATAATAGTTGAATTTGTGTTTCACGATAACGGGTCACTGAATTGCCCCGAAAAGCTTGTAAACAAGATGAAGCATTTGTCGGATATTGTGGATGGGAACACTTGTGTCACTGTTAATTTGTGTCAGTAGACTTTAGAATAAAAGTCATTTAAATATAGTAATTATATGTATGTGATATTGGCCACAATGAAGAAAACAACAAACTACTACAACTATCAACTTTTTCATGTCAATAGGACACCCAGAGCATCATACCAGGAGTCTCATAAGCTAATACTAAGCACTTAGTATTGTAAACTAGATGGATCATTTGACAGATATTGTGGATGGGAACACTTGTGTCACTGTTAATTTGTGTTGATAGACCTTAGAATACAAGTCAATTAAATACAGGAGGTGATCGGGATGTTGGCCTTAATGAGGGAAACAAACAAACTATATGTACTTATATATATCAACTTGTGTAAATAAAGAAAATCTAAATAAACATGAACAATATTGATTAATCTTCCTACGAGGAACTTTGCTGTAACAGCAAATGAAAAAAAATCAATCTTTTTATTATTATTTATGCCTTTTTTCGGGTCCGAATCCACGCCGAATTAACCCGACACTGTGATTTGTTTTACAAATTAAAAATGTAAATCAGTAAAGTAGTCCAACTTGTCTGAATGCTGCAGGAAAAGTTACTTTTTTTTTTAAACAACCGAGGACAAATATTGTCCTAACCTTAACGTATATATCCCATAATGAACAGTATTTCAGCCTTACAAGTTGGTTTACTTCTGCTGTCTATTGTCTGTCATTCCCCCGTCTCCATAGCAGCCTGTGAGGGAAAATACACACACACACACACACACACACACACACACACAAACACACACACACACACACACTTTAGCATGTGAGGAATTTGCAGTCAGAAACGGTGATTAATTGTGAAATGTGTCTAGAAACAAACACAAAAGCTCAAAAAAGTCGCTGCACGGCTTAACCAAGACTCAGTGCTGTCAACACTGTCTGATATGATCTACACAGAGGATGAACTTTGCCTGTTTGGGGCTTAACTGATAAACCACACACACACACACACACACACACACACACACACACACACACACACACACACACACACACACACATAAGAGATAACTCAGCGGCAGGCACACTCCCCTGTGGGTGTCAAAAACAGGTGAACAGCCACCTGCTTAATGTGTTCTTTCCACTCCAGCACTTTGGCTATTAGTTTGTTTAGGCTTTATGTTAACAGGTCACTTTGGCTATTAGTTTGTTTAAGCTTTATGTTAACAGGTCACTTTGGGGGAAGAGTTTTTATATGTATATGTAAACAGTATGTATAATTATTAAACAAATACGAGCACATTTGCATCGAATCACAAACTAAAAATGTAGATGTTAGATGAAGCCAGATTTGAAATTTTCATTAAATGTTTTACAAAATATTAGTCCAAAGTTATTTTTAATGTATTATAAATCAGACAGGCAAAAACCTAGGAACAATTCCTTGTGTAATAACCTTCAGAATAGTGCTGAGAATGATTCTAGAAAGTTGGGTTGATGTTAGTACTTCAGAAGTTGAGGTTTTTGGTTCATAGTAGTAGTAGAGTATTGAAAAAAAACACTAATGTTGAGATAATGGCCCTTTAAAGATGGTTGTATAGGAGAAATATACAAACGCAAAACAGATAAGGTTTAGTCAAATAAACACCTAAATGTACATGTTGGACCTTTTATTTAGACTATTATGCCTCGTTTCCACCGAGTAGAGCGGGTCGGATCGGAGCGGTTCGGTCCGGGTAGTTTGGCTTTTCATTAGCCAAAAGTTGGGTAGGGTACGGTTTAAGCGCACCTAACCGCTCTGAGCCGCTCCAAATCTCAGTACTCCTCCGTAGGGGTACTAGCCGCCTGAAAGGGTGCCGAAAATGCGGAGCTACACACTGCCGTCATTTGATTGGCCGAAAGAATCATTTCCGCCTTGTGTAGTCACCTCGGCAAGAGTCTTGTGTTTTGGCGAAAATGTGAGCACAGCACTGTTTATTTTGTGGTGTTTTTCCTCGTCAATAAATTAATCAGTTGGTTACACTGTGTCCCACTGCGTAGCTGCCGCAGCCAGCACTGTTCGCTCACTGTCTCTATGAGTTGCACCGAGCCGTCTCTGTGTGTTTACGCCATAGATAGTAGTAAATACACGCTCATAACAACACGGGGGGAATAAATAAAAAAGCGGCTGGTTTGACCGAGCAAAAACGAGAGACCGCTGGCTTGACCACAGTTGGTCGAAAGAATCATTTCCGCCGTGTGTAGTCACCTCGGCTAGAGTGAAGAGAGTCAGTGTGTTTTGGCGAAAATGTGAGCGCGGCACTGTTTATTGTGTGGTGTTTTTCCTCGTCATTAAATGAATCAGTTGGCTACACTGTGTCCCACTGCTACGATGTCACGAAGCTGCCGCAGCCAGCGCTGTTCGCTCACTGTCTCTATCAGTTGCACCTAGCCGTCTCTGTGCTCTCAACAACACGGGGGGAATAAATAAAGAAGCGGCTGGTTTGACCATGCAAAAACAAGAGACCGCTGGCTTGACCACAGTTGTTCCACAGCCCGATAGTTTGACCCACATTCTGGCGGCGGCTATAGCAGTCCTGCCTAAACCCCGCCCCACCAGTAAGGGTAGGGTCATAAACCCCGCCCTACCAGTAAGGGTAGGGTCCGCGGTGGAAACAACACCGAGATTCTAAAAAGTGAGCTGTCCCGCTCTGAGCCGCTCCGATCCGACCCGCTCTACTCGGTGGAAATGAGGCATTATTAAAAAAGACATGTTATGGAAGCAAAATAGACCACTGCTTGAAAAAATTCAGTGTCTCTCCCCAAGTTTCCAAAATGTTTTCCAAATGACAATATCAGCAAACTGAACCCAAGTCTGCACACGTGCAAACACGAAAACACAAACACATGTGATTGCTTTATGCCCACAGGAGCTGCAGGTAATTCATGGGAGGCTGGTGACGGTGAAATGTACACATGGGAACATATGTGTGTGTGTGTGTGTGTGTGTGTGTGTGTGTGTGTGTGTGTGTACATCGCAAATGTGTGGGTCATCCGTAGACACCCCAACCCCAACCTTATCTATAGCTAGGTTCCCTCTGTGTTCGCTGAGATTAAACGCATTTCGAAAAGCGACCGACGCTAACTGCCCGGGCCTAGAGAAATGTGTGTGTGTGTGTGTGTGTGTGTGTGTGTGTGTGTGTGTGTGTGTGTGTGTGTGTGTGTGTGTGTGTGTGTGTGTGTGTGTGTGTGTGTGTGTGTGTGTGTTGTTGTTGTTATAGCATGAGGAGAAATATCCTTGTTCCTTTTACACTGATAAGGACATAAAGTGTTTCTGTCCCCAAAGGGCGGGAGGCAAGATTTTTCGAGCTTGTGTAGATTCTACTGTAATGAATATCAATGGCTACGGACGTCCTACACACACACACACACACACACACGCACACACACACACACGCTCCCATTCCCTTTAGGGGCCTTTCGTTTGGATTCTACACTCTCTTTTTTGCTGTCAGAATTTTTTTTGCGACAGGGACACTATGCATGAGAATGAAAAATGCGCAGGGCTTAATATATGGTAATGCTATGTAAACACGGGCTCATGTGAGAGGGAGGTTTGGCGGGTTTGCAGGGAGGGAGAATGGATGGATGGCTAGCCCCAGACTCAAGGGAAGTATGTATATCTAGTGCAAGCCCAAACAGTAGCCTCCGAGAAACATCTATCTGGAAATTAATATGATACACTAAACAGGAAAGGAGGAAGAGAGGGAGGGGGGAGGAAGGGAGGAAGGGAGGAAGGAGGGAGGGAGGGAGGGACTGTGTGTGTGTGTGTGGGGGGGGGGGGGTTTGTGTGTGTGTGTGTGTGTGTGTGTGTGTGTACTGCAAACTCAGCACCCCACGACAAACAACCTTCTAAGCTTCCCTACTTCCTTTTCTAATTTTACTTGTTATATATTTTAATTTTCTATCATTGAATTCATATTGGTTGAGTTTCTATTCTATCTGCCTCGACTGGAACACACATTTTAAAATGTGCTATATACATTAAACACATTTTTTTTTAAATAAAGACAAATACTAGTAGAGGAGAGAAAGGCCTGTGAGCCTGTGGCATCAGATTTTTCTATTAAAGCATTTATTTATTTTTAATTTTTTTTTAAGATTTTTTTTTTTTGGCATGTTTATGCTTTATTGATAGTGTAGAGACAGAGTTGAAATGGGGCAGAGAGGGGAGTGACATGCAGAGAACGACCACGGGCTGGAATCGAACCCGGGTCCACTGCTGGCCGAGGCCCATGGGGGGGACGCCTTACCAAGTGAGCTAAATGCGCCCCCTATTAAAGCATTTTGGGTTTACTTAACCTCATCGTCTGCCACCATTCATCAAAGTTAAATATAACCTCATATCGCTTATCGTTTCATTCAACAGGTCATTCAGTTTTATATGACACATAACCAGAGATCAGCTGGCAGAACAAGAGGGGAAAGAGGTGGTTGAGAGAGAAGTGTGTGTGTGTGTGTGTGTGTGTGTGTGTGTGTGTGTGTGTGTGTGTGTGTGTGTGTGTGTGTGTGTGTGTGTGTGTGTGTGTGGGTGTGTGTGTGTGTGTGTGTGCGTGCGTGCGTGCGTGTGAGTGTGTGTTTCACTCTGTCTGTCTGTCTGTCTG
>OX442370.1:1628545-1641064 GCA_949357725.1 Hyperoplus immaculatus
ACTGTTCTGCGTATGCAATCATAAATTTGACGACCTTGCGCATTAGCAGAGAACCCTGTCTTGCCAATCTAAGCTCTGCGTCTCGGTAATCGAATGTGATTGTAATGGTGAGAAGCCGACGTGCTCTGTAATACAACACTAGCAAAGGGGAGATAATACCAGCCACTGTCAGACTGAAGGGGTTAGCTTGAGTTGCTTCTAGTAGCATCAGGACAACACACACTATACTTGATGCCTTGCCTTGCCTTGCCTTGCCTTGCCTTGCCTTGCCTTGCCTTGCCTTGCCTTGCCTTGCCTTGCCTTGCCTTGCCTTGCATACAGGTTAAATGCATACTCAGTCATTGTATCACAGGCTCTGTAAAAGGGCATATTGCTTTTGTTATGGTGCCCCCACCCCCATTTCTTACATACCAGTTTACAGAGCCTAGGCTGTGTATTAACAAAAACAAAAAATTCTAGCTCATAAACTGTACGGACAGGTAGCGGATCGCGAGGAGATATTTTACCGATTTTGACAACAACAAGCGTTCTCCAGAATCACTGACTCTCTTCCTCTCACCTTGGAGTCTGAAAGTTCGTCACGTCAACAGAGTCAAACATTTTCCTTATCAAAAAAAACCCCCACAAATGACGACTATATATAATCTCGTATCTCGATAGTTTTAGCAGTGACCCTGACAACAACAAAATACAAGCTATATTTAGAGTTCAGAGAGCTTAGGCTGTGTACTAACAAACAAACAAACATCCAGTGCACACAGTACGTACACAGGTAACGGATCGCGAGGACATTTTGACAAAAAGGTGTTTTCGACAACAACAAGCATTCTCCAGAATCACTATTTCATGTCAACAGAGGGCCATTTCATGTCAACAATCCCCAAATTATGAGTACAATCTTTATCTCCATAGTTTTAGCAGTGACCCTGACAAAAAAAAAAAAAAAAACGTACAAGCTATATTACAAGCGCTTGGTGTTGTTGGGGGTCAACAAATGGCTTAAGAATTTAAAGAGTCTTTGTAATGATGCATAGTCTCATTCTAGCTTTTGTCTATGGGCCATTCTCCCTGCTATTGTCCTGTGTCTGTGTTTTGGATTAGGCAAGGCAGCTCCCTGTAACCCTGGCACGCACTCACTACAGCCGTCTCTGTCTGATGATGTCACCAAAGCTCTTTAACTGATCGCTATCTGTTCTGTTTGGGGTTTTGGCTTGGAGTGTGTGTGTGTGTGTGTGTGTGTGTGTGTCTGTGTGTGTGTGTGTGTGTGTGTGTGTGTGTGTGTGTGTGTGTCTGTGTGTGTGCCTGCCTGCCTGCCTGCCTGCCTGCCTGCCATGCCCGTGTTTTTGGCTTGCTGAAGGCCTTGTGCAGTGTCTTGCGGTGGGGGTGTTGTTAGCTAGCAATGGATGGGGCTTGTGGGTCTGGTGATTGCATTTGTGGCACTGACTTTATATAGGACACATTATAATCAAGAGCAGTGATTGGATAGATTGTGTAAAAAAAATATAATGTGTGTGTGTGTGTGTGTGTGTGTGTGTGTGTGTGTGTGTGTGTGTGTGTGTGTTTGTGTGTGTGTGTGTGTGTGTGTGTGTGTGTGTGTGTGTGTGTGTGTGTGTGTGTGTGTGTGTGTGTGTGTGTGTGTGTGTGTGTGTGTGTGTGTTTCCTAACCCCTTTCTTCTAGAATTTTTTTTTTAATGTAAACGCTGGCTATAGTATCTAGTGTGAACCCTACAACATGGGTCAAAACTATCTCACAGGTCTCACTATGTCACTATAGATAGAATTAACATTACATCAGGGACGTTGGAAGTAGGGGTGCGGGGGGTGCGGCCGCACCCCCCCTCACCACCGCCTGCACCCCCTCTCCGCCCCCCTACACTTTGCCCTGTGCTCCCGCGATTGCTCTGAAAACAATCGCATAGCCTATGTCCTCTTTTCCATCTCCTGCTCTCTCACATCAACTTGACAGAGCATCAATATATACACTATAATATATAGCTTATAGCCTATATACTATATAGGCTATAGATTATTTATATGCCCGTCGCATTTCTTCACCGTGCCCAGGACGAGATTACGGTTGTGCCCCGCCTTCCCATGCGCACTTCGGTAGGTGAGAGTGCTGAGGGGCGCACACTAATGAACATTAGGTTATCATTAAAAATCCAGTCTGCTAAACGCCCTACCACAGGGGGGAGAGAGAAAGAGAGACGCGCTGACAGGATGCAACGTTCACCTGCGCACCTGCTCCTCCAAGGTGTGTGCCGGTATCGTGCCAAGTTACCGCTGATAAGAATTGTGTCCCCGCCGGCCGGTGAGCGCGCATGCATCAAGTAAAGGCGAACATATTAACACTTCATAATGTCGTAAAAAAGTCGGGTCGTCTTATATTCGGGGTCTAGTATTCGGCGTCCAGCAATGCCCGTTATGAGAACAAATGAGAAAATAGTGCAATGCAAATTATGCAGCATAAAGTTATAACACCCATTTACGACTGGGATGTTTATAAAAAAAAGCCTTCGTCCGAGGAAAGCAGCGTTTCACCGTGACACCTCGCCAGTGTGAGAGAGTGAGCCGATGCGCAGACAGACTGAGGTTTGACGACTAAAATCATAATTGGGGATATTCCGCCCGTAAGGGCTGCCAGGGGGGAAGGCTTCCGCTATCTGATTACATTTATCGAGCCCGAAAAACACAGTGTCATGTCGCCAAACTGACTGCGCAACCGGAGAAAAAGTAAAGTGAAACAGCCGCTTCCCTCCGTGAGATGTCTACAGCAAACCGATATACAACCAGTCACCACCGTCACATGGACAGCGTTTAAATAAAGCTTCTCTTTATTACTATCATTAGAGCTTTGGTGCAAATTCTGAACATTACGGTGGCCGCTGTCTGTGGTGCTTAAAGGAAACCTCCGATCGCAATTTGTTTGCCCTGCCGCTGTAAAAAGTCAATGAATCGACTGATTTGTCGATATATGCCTCTGACACGTCTACACGCAAAATAATGAGTCGTTCATATAAAACAAACTGGCTAGTCATATTATAAAGTGCGGACACAATTATTTAAGCTGCAAGTCAGAAAGCCATAATAAAAAATCAAAACGACAGTAGGTATACTGGCTTATAACAGTAGGCCTGCTGCCTGCAGCGACTTACCTAGGCTACTATTATAGCCTACTTTAAATAAAGTTTAGGTCTTTTCTCATATCAAATACTCTTTGAAAAAATAATTTAAAAAAATGCACTAATGAGTTTAACAGTCTCTCTCTCTCTCTCGCTCGCTCTCTCTCCCTCCGTTTCGGCTGAGCAACGGGCATCAGCTGTCTCTCCGGAGTCAGAGTCTTCTTCATTGCAACTTACGTGAGACTGGCCGCTTCTTGGTATTAAGAAGTCATTCTTATATATAATATGTCCTTGTTTTGCTGTGGCCTAGGCTTTGATTTTCCCGCTTGATGTCGCCGTTTTTTGTAGTTTGTAAACAGTCCATTCAATCAAAACGAGAGCGCGTCAGACAATCTGACCGGAGACAATTAGAATTTTCGGTCCCCGTCATTTTTTTCCACCGGTAATTACCGGACAATGGAAACTCTGGTTGCGAGTCAACGTATCAGAGGCAGGAATCGGCTGTGCGATGGGCTTTTACTGTGGCTTGCACTGCTGAGGAGAGATTGCCAACTGCGCTGTCCTTTTACGCACCAGCAGGGCCGCCGTAATGTTTAGATTTCATAATTTGCTTCAATGCCCTTATGATAATAAGAATGAGAGGCTTCATTTAAACGCTGTCCATGCGCTGTCTATGCGGTCGTTGTGATTGTAACTTTGTCGGCTGTAAACTGAAACTAACGGAGATCGCGGAAGCCTTCCCCTCGACAACGTGACGTGCACTGCCCCGGTTATCATTCACCGATCACAGCGGGGCTCAAGAATACAAATGTAGGCTATGCAGAAAAGGAACAAATTGGTGAATAAAAATTCACCAGAATGCAGGAAATTAAGCATGTAATGCTCAAAAAATTCTGGGGGAGTACCCCCAGACCCCCACTTAGAAATGGTCACAACACAATGTTTAATCAAAACCTACGTCCTTCAAATTCATGATTTTTTTTTAAAGGCTATAAGGATACATTGGAAAATTCTTAAATGTTATTTGCTTTTATAGTTAGTTTTAATATAATTCTAATCAAATGATTTTAAATATAAATAGGCTATTTTATCATGGTTATAGTAGATTGCTAATTTTACTGCTTTGTCTGATAGCGCTGCACCTCGGCCAATGTACAGCACCCCCCCTAAGAAAGTAGTTCCAACGTCCCTGCATTACATTGTAGTAAGTGGTGTCTTGGAGGGACAACAAAGGGTATTTTGAACTTAAGAATTGCATTAAGGGAGTATTGTCCCTGAGCAAGACACTGAACCCTAAATGTCTCCTGATAGTCAGCTTGCACCCGGCGTGGTAGCTGCTGCTGCTGCTATCGGTGTATGAATGTGTGCTCCAGTTGTAAGTTGCTTTGGATAAAAGCGTCTGCTAAATGACATGTAATTATAAAGATGGAAAAAGCTATTTTTGAGACCATTCTTTTCAACTCACTAACGTTGTATGTAGTTAAACAGTATAAGACAGATTCCTATTATGTCAACATCAATCCAGTACCTGCATGTCCTTTCTGTACGCATTTGTTCATTCTTGTAAGTCCCTTAACTTAACTTAAGTAATATCATAATCTTGTTATCCTTATTTAAAATGAGAAAGCCATGGCGTTAAGTGGTGTCTTGGGAGGACAACAAAGGTTTTGAACTTAAAAATTGTGATTAAAAAAAAGACAAAAAATCTGACGGGGGTACAGGATAAAAAAACTGAAAAAAAATATTCAAAATCTCTTTGTCAACTCATTCTTGTTCACTTCGTATAACCTAGTACAGCCCTGGAAACAATTAAGAGACCGCTCCAAATGTTCAGTGTCTCTTGTTTTACTCTTTAGAGGCATATGTTTGAGTAGAATGAACATTTTGATGTTGAAATATAAACTACTGACAACATTTCTACCAAATTTACCATAACACTATTGTCATTTAGAGCATTTTCAATAAGTAACCTAGAGAAAAAGATTTAAGAAAAATCCAGACTGGTCTCTTATTTTTTTCCGCGGCTGTACTGTTTGTCATAGTTTAACAGTAACAGACAGCTTTCTGTTATGTCAATTCCACCTCCATATTTTTTTGTTTTGTAAGTCCCTTTAACTTTTTACTTAAGTAATTAGTAATCAAGCATATCCGACTTCAACAGCAAAATGGAAAAGGCCAAAGCGAAACCCTGCCATGCATCTGTGTCTGATATAGTGTGCTCATCCTATGACCTTTTAACCACACACGCACACACACACACACACACACACACACACACACACATACACACACACACACACACACACACACACACACACACACACACACACACACACACACAGGTTTGGAACTATAGCGAGACCCAATATCTAAATCATTATATTGTGTGTGTGAGCGACTGTGCGGGCTACGAAAGAAAAAACAGGAAAAAAATCAATGATAAAAATCGAATCTGGATGTCTTGGGCATCTGTGTTTCATATAGGCGTTTGTTTATTTATTTTTGTCAATAGCTACAAAGTTGTTGCAGGTCTCTCTCTCTCTCTCTCTCTCTCTCTCTCTCTCTCTCTCTCTCTCGCTCTCTCTCCCTGTCTCTCTCCCTCCCTCCCTCTCTATCTCGGTATCTCTGTGTCTCTCTCTTTATTTCTCTCTCTGTCTCTATCCCTCTCTCCCTTTCTCTCTCTCTCTCTCTCTCATAGCCTTGCAAAATTGTCAAGGTCTTCATGTACTTTACAATCTGACGTCAAAGACAAAACGGCCTGGAAAAAGGTTCCAAAAAATGAAAGTGCTGATTGTTATATCCTTTATTTAACCTGGTGTAGTCTCATTGAGATTACAATATAGTTTACAAGAGAGACCTGTACACACTTACAGTTAAAACATATAACACATTTGTGGCCCTCCGGTGGCGTAGTGGATAGAGAGCGTACCATATTGGCTCCGGCCCTCGTTGCAGTGGTCGCAGGTTCAAATCCGACCCGTGGACCTTTACTGCAGGTCACCCCCCCCCCCCTCTCTCTCTCTCTCTCTCTCTCTCTGTCTCTTTCTGTCTCCCCATTTCAGCTCTGTACTATCTAATAAAGCTTGAAAATACAAAAAAAAATATCTTAAAAATAACACAAAAGAAAAACCACCTTAAACTCGAGAAAATACATTAAAAATATTGATTAAAACATTCACAATTTCCTTTAACTCTTAACAACGGCTTTAAATAAATTGATAATCACTTTAGGTCCTTAAATTTGAGCCTCTTATGATAGTTAATCCAGGAAGAGGTTGCTAAAAAACTAGGGTGACAGGGCGCCATATATCTTTAAACACATCTCCGGGCACTCCAAATGTTCAGTGTGTCTCATTTTAGTATTTATGTATATGTTTTGGTAGAATGAACATTTTGGTTTTATAATATAAACTACTGATAACATTTCTTCCAAATTCACAAGAAGAATATTGTGATTAAGAGCATTTCCATGAAGTTATATAGAGATGAAGATTTAAGAAAAATCCAGACTGGTCTCTTATTTTTTCCGAAGCTGTATGTCCTATGTGTATCTATCTCCTAGCACTTTTGCACATACAAGGATATACCAAAGAACTGATGGTATGTATGAGTATCATCACAGCTTACTACACACACACACAGACACACACACACACACACACACACACACACACATGGCTTGAGGACAATATTTTTGTCTTCGGTCTTAGCGAGAAAAAAACACACACATACATACTGTACATACACAATCGCCAGACACAAACAAACAAACAAACATACATTGCTTTCGGGAGTAGTTGTTGTTGCAGTATATCCCCCCTCTCTCTCCCTCCCTCTCTACCCCTCTCTCTCTCCCTTCCTCTCTCCCTCTCTCTCTCTCTCTCTCTCTCCTCTCTCTTGTACGATATGTTTACCAAATACCTGTTTAGAATGCAACGGTGGCTTCACACACACACACACACCCCTGCCACCCCTCCCCCCCCACACACACACCCCTGTCCCCCCAAACACACACACACCCCTGTCCCCCCCCCGCCCCCCCTCCCCTGTGTCCCTGAGGAAGGCTTCTGCGCGGCGGTAAATGGCGGTATTATTTGTCAGCGCCTGGCAGTGTCTTGAGGCTGCTTCTGAGAGATACAAGGAGGCGAACTGATAAGAGAAGCGAGAGCATCAGAAGGGCAGTTAATTGCCTGCAGTTCTCTCCGCGAGAAGGGAAAGGAGCGGGAGGGCTGCAGGGAATATTTAAAATCTATGGGATTAAAGACAGATTAAAAAAAAAAGGGGAGGAAAAGAAGCAAGTGTAGCTACGTTCCGGGGCCCAATGGCGCTTAAAGATTGCAATCGGCAAGGGTAATGGCGGAGAAGAGAAGGGAAGGGAGGGAGGGAGGGATGGAGAGAGAGAGAGAGAGAGAAAAACATTGTGAATGCGGTTATAGAGGGGTGGAGGGGAAGTGGAGGGGGTGTGAAAAAAAATGACAGATAGCAAATTCAGATCCGCTCCTAATGCCCAGGGTCCCATCTTGTAAGCACGATTCATCTACGTGTAAATCGTTTTTTTTTTCTCTCTCTCTCGTTTTTTTTTTCTTTCTTTCTCTCTCTCGCTCTCCCTCTCTTCATCTTAGGCCTGCTTTGCTTAGCGATGCTGTGGCGGCGCTTTTATGCCTCGGTAACCCCCCCCCCCACACACACACACACACACACACACGCGCACACACACATCAGCGCCTTATCACTCCATCAGTGAATTAAAAAGCAGCTTCTCCCCATGATGATTAAGGAGGTTGATTGAAGACTGGCGCGGAAAACTAGCTAATAAGTCGGAAAATGTCAGAAGGGCAACTCTCAATCGAAGACTGTGTACTTTTCATAATAAAGCCAAACGAGAAAGGGCGTGTGTGTGTGTGTGTGTGTGTGTGTGTGTGTCTGTGTGTCTGTGTGTGTGTGTGTGAGAGAGAGAGAGAGAGAGAGAGAGAGAGAGAGAAATAGGGGGAAAGAAACTGTCGCGTCAGATGTGGCAGATGTGCGAAGAAGAGGACAAGAGCAGAGCATATATAGGACCAACATTTATTTTTTTATTTTTTTCACTCGCTCCTTTGATAGAGCAATGCATTGTGGGTCCCAAGGTGTATAGCGTACATCTATACCCCCCAATCTAGTGAAATAACGGCCTCACAACATGATTTTGAGTAGGATAGTGTTATCATTAGTGATATTAATGACGTTTAAAAAGCTTATCTTAAAGCATCACAAATTACAGAAGAAAGGAAAACATGGGCCACATACACAGATACATGACTGTTTGGGTTAAAGATGACAAGATGTGCCCAATCTTTCTGTATTGTTTTTTAGCCCACCACCTTATCACTGTAGATAGCCCCACTCCTCACTTAATCCCATTAATGACTAACATGGAATACTTAAGGTATCATTTAGAAAAATCTGCCATTTTCGCTACTTTACGTATCAGCAAAAAAAATCTTCAAATCATTTTTTTTCTTCTTTTTTTTATAATCCATTTTTCCCCTCTTTCCATCTCTCTCTCTCTCTCTATCTATCTGTCTGTCTCTCTGTTTCTGTCTTTCTCTCACCATCTCTCTTTCTCTCTCTCTCCATCTCTCTCTCCCTCTCTCTCCATCTCTCTCTCTCTCTGTGTCTGCAGTCTCTTTCGGTTGAAGGGAAAAGATTATCCTTATAAATTATGCATTGCTGGTGGTGGTAGGGGAGGTAAGGGGTGTAGGCCTCATATATAGTGGTGGGGGTAATCCGAGGCAAAGAGATAGAATCGCCCCAGTGTCAAACCAAGAGGGCATCGGTTGGGAAGCAGCAAGCGGCCGCCACCGTCATAAATATGAAACAGATGTTGGGTGACATTTAAAAAAAATAAAAACGTAGAAAAAAAAATGTGAATCCATCCACCCTCCAATCCCCTCCTCTGCTGTGTCTGGCGATTTTTTTATACATGTAGAGAGTTAACCTGACATCCATCGCTTTCTCTCTCTCTCCCCTCTCCCTCTCTCTCTCTCTCTCTCTCTCTCTCATTCTCATTCTCTCTCTCTCTTTCTCTCTCTCTTTCATTCTCTCTCTCTCTCCCCCTTTCTCAGTCTCTCTCCCTCCCTCTCTCACTCTCTCCCTCTATCTCTCCCTCCCTCTCTCGCTCTGTCCATCTTAACTGACTCACCATTCCTTTTCCTCAACACTCTCCTTTTCACCATAATCCCATGCATAGCGATGTATAGATAACACTTCACCATTGTATTCAGTATGTGTCTGATTTGTATGTTTAAGCCAATATAGCCTAAGAAAATACCTTTTTAAATGCCAGTTTGCTACAATAACATCTAAAATGGCATCTAATCTACGCAACTGATTAAGGTCTATTTTAAACGATCCATTTAGGAACATAAAGAAAAATACATTATTTAAATGATGCCTTTAAGGAGGCGGAAAAATATATAAAAACATGCCGGCGTGTGAATGTGTAAGGTTTATGTAAATTTGAGATGTTTTATGATACCAGGAGATGTTTTTGATTGCATATAAGCATTGATTGGACAGCCATTCACACACACACACACACACACACACACACACACACACACACACACACACACACACACACACAAACTCAGAGACACACACACACACACATTCATAGGATGTACTAGAAGGATATGGAGAGATTCAGCTTTAGACAAAGCTCTTCCTAAATGTGTGTATGTAGGTACAAGTCCATCTTCTATGAGAGTGACACCAATCCAATCCGGGTCCAATCCAAATCTCCTTTTTGGGTGCACAAAACATCTGAAGCTTTATGAAATGTGTTGTGAGCAAGTCCTGTAAATGTTCATAGATATAAACTGTAGATATGTGAACACTTTGTATTCTCTGTCTGCTAGCGTGTTTTACTTTTTGTCCGCCTTGTTTTTATTAACACTAAATGAATGTTTATTTATGTTTATTTCAACACGTATTGGATAGAGCGCGCACCATATTGGCTGCGGCCTTCGTTGCAGTGGTTGCGGGTTCAAATCCGACCCGTGGACCTTTACTGCAGGTCATCCCCCCCCCCTCTCTCTCTCTCTCTCTCTCTGTCTCTCTCTCTCTCTCTCTCTCTCTCTCTCTCTCTGTCTCCCCATTTCAACTCGGTACTATCCAATAAAGCTTGAAAATGGCAAAAAATTATCTTAAAAAAAATAAATTGTGGTTTTGTCATACAATATATACGATATGTGATTATTCTAAGTGCTGGCAGCAAACCCTAAGGACTTCCTTCGCCAGTATATTTGAATGACGAACAAAACAAAAATCACAATGAACATAGCCCCTCTCATTCCTGCATTGTCTAGCCTGCTATGCCACTACAACACAGACGCTCTCGTTCCATTCTACCGCTCTCTATAAAGGCTGCCGTTGTTTTGCCGCGCATTGTCTGATGTTCTAAACATGGAGAGATAATGTTTGTATGGGAACAATGCTCAAGCTTTTGTTTTTGAATCGTCCTAGTCTTGCGTTTTTTCGCCCTCTGTCTTGGTTTACAGGTTTGAGTCAGTAATTCTGGAGAAAACGCTTGTTGTCAAAATCACTTTTAGTCAAAATCAGAGAATATCTCCTCATTATTGTATTCGCAGTATGTCTGTACCTGTCTGTACTGTGATTATGTACGCTGAAAAAAAAATCTACGGTTAACACACAGCTTAGGCTCTGTAAACTGGTGTGTTGCTGAAAAACAGAACGCCCAAGTTGTAATACAGTTTTAAGTTAATGCATTTTTCATATATAGGCTACAACTAAACAGACAAAGTTATGTGAATGCAAACTGTCAGGGTGAAATGTTACACCTGGTTTGCACACTCAAGAAATACAGTGAGACGTGAGAAAAATGTAAAGGAGCAAACAAAAACTCAAAATGAGGTATCGCATCCTAAAGTAACGCACACACACACACACACACACACATACAGACACACACACACACACACACACACACACACACACACACACACACACACACACACACACACACAAACACACACATACAAAAAAAGAGCGTATTTGGAAGTATAGGTGACTGAGTGGTAGATAGAGAGAGAGTGATGGCCTAGAGAAAGTGTGATAGGGAGCAAGGGAGAGTGATGGAGGTGTGTTTGTGTGTGTGTGTGTGTGTGTGTGTGTGTGTGTGTGTGTGTGTGTGTGTGTGTGTGTGTGTGTGTGTGTGTGTGTGTGTGTGTGTGTGTGTGCTGAGCCCTCCCCTTTTTCAGCCTGTCAATCAAAATGGAATGAGGAGGTTCTTATCTCTTTCTCACATGTGACCCCATAACCTGACCTCACCATCCCTCTACCTATTCGCCTGCCTTCATTTCCATCTCTCTCTCTCTCACAGACACACACACACACACACACACACACACACACACACACACACACACACACACACACACACACACTAAGGAAGGGTTGAAGGGACATAGAAATCTCTGTAGTGAAAATGTATCGTTTGGAGTTCTTAGTTTTTGGGAGTGTGGTGAATTGACAAAGTGCTTCCTCTCACCTGCAGAGAAATGATCATCTGTAAGAAATATGGCGAAGGCATCAACGCACAGACCTGGGCTGTGTGTGTGTATCAAAATCAACACTATAAAAACATGAACAAAAACTTGGGAAAACTCAATTTTTTTAAGCAACTCTCTTCACTAGATTTCTGAGTGTTGAGGCTAAAACTTAAATCTTAAAGGAATACTTCACCCATACGGATCCGGTGTTCTATCATTATAAAATCTATTATATGATGATGAATGAGGTTTTTCTTCCCCTCAGTCTTCCCTCAGTCTTCCCTTGGCCCAGCTTTCCTGTTAATCATAACCCTACATGTGATGTCACACGTTGGAAAAATGTAGGGTTTGACAGTGAGGCCATAAAACACTTGTTCTGCCTTTTCTCAGGCTAGGATGAAGAAATTTCTAAAATAGTTGGCACATTTATACTACATGGGACGGATAATTAGTTTGCACAAATGTTATTATTTGAAATTCTTAGTATATACTTTAGAACTCAAGTTGAATACAATTGTATAGGCCTAAAAGTGAAAGATACGTTTTCATAACATTATGAATGATAAGTTAGCCCAACAAATGGATAACTAGGTGGCGCAAATGTAGGCAAGTTTATCAGGCTAAGACTAAAGTTGCCTTGAACATTTGATTTCATTTGTACGGTGAATGTGTGTGTGTATAAATGTTTCACAGAAGGTCAGAGGAGAGGATGCATCATAGAAAATGGTAGTTCAGCACACATACACACACACACACACACACACACACAGAAACAGACAAACACACACACTCATACCCTTCCTTCAACTGGCCCGGGACCCTGTTGGTACTACCCCCCCCCCCCCCCC
>OX442370.1:1641264-1651264 GCA_949357725.1 Hyperoplus immaculatus
GGGGGGGTAGGCGGGTGGACATTAAGTTAAAGTGGAACTACTGTAGATCTGTCTTAGCAGTGAACTTTGTCTGCATAAATTGTAATTTTTTTATGTAACGTCATCTTGATGTGTCAATGTTTTTTTTCATAGCATTAACGGTTGGCTAATGCAGTTTGCTCACTGATGAAATACAGGCCAAATGCGTTTCGGGAATCTTTCCATGTAAATCCCAACTTTATCTAGATGGTGTTTCTTTAATATCATCCTTTGGTTGGCGGATTCTGTACGATGGCTAATGTCCTTGAAGGCCACCGTAGCTTCTGTACATTCTCTTGAAGGGAGCGGTTAGCAAGGGAGTGTTGCAATCTAAAATCTCACAGCGGCTGCTTATAACTCTGATTTTACACACTGTACCTTTAAAAGCGTTATCCCTTGTATGTTTGTTTTTTTTTAAAAATGGAGTACGTGTCTCGATTTCCGTCCAAGACGTATTTAAAGAATCACTAATGCACCTTTTAAACCACTCTGTTGTCACATTAAGATTTACTAGCTTGAGTAAACATTGGTTGATCACTCCTTACAGGCTTATATGGGCCTCATTACAATTGCTCAATACTATCTATTTCTTCGCACTGATTGGTGGAAGGTTGCAATTTTTTCTTTTGCATTTTTGCTGTGCAGCTACCTGTCTAAATGAGTCATAGAAATGCATTGTGGGCAGGCCGCTACTCGAGGGTTTAAAGAGAGAGGTAAACTGTGCTCATTAGGGACAGCCACAAGTGTTTTGCGTGTGGTAATTTGGTAAAAAAAAACAAAAAACCCTTCAGCGAGAGACAGAGAGGGAAGATATTCTAACCTGATAAGAGTTGAGACTGTTCAGGTATAAACTGACACTTTTATGGTTTGAATGTGTGTGTGTGTGTGTGTGTGTGTGTGTGTGTGTGTGTGTGTGTGTGTGTGTGTGTGTGTGTGTGTGTGTGTGTGTGTGTGTGCGTGTGCGGGTGTGTGTTTTTGTGTGTGTGTGTGAGTGTCTAGGAGTGTGTGTGTGTGTGTAGTGTAGTGTCTAGGCATGTGTATGTGTGTGTGCGTGTGTGTGTGTGTGTGTGTGTTTGTGTGTGAGCATGTGTGGGTGTGTGTGGCCTATAAAACCATCACATAAAATCTCAGAAGGAGCACTACTTACTGACTGCTTAGGCTTTGATGTCTGTATTGACGATCAACCCTTAGAGCAAACATCCGAGCCCTAAGAGGTGGAATGTCTTGTTTGTCTGAGTGTTCATTACTGTATCATTGCTGTGTTGTTTGCAGTGTGTGCAATGTAGAAATCAAAATACTAGGACATATAGTGTGCTACGTTGAACTTTTAAATATTTCTGAAACTAATTTTTCCTCTGATGATCATAAATGACATGTAACAGCAAACGAGACCATCAGTGCAAAGAATGCTATTTTTATATAGTTTTTCTTAATGTCTTTGTCATGGGTATACGCTCACCCAGGGACAACAGCTGGCGTAGTAAACACACTACCGCTTTTGTCCAAAGGGGGTGCAGCAAGAATTAACACAAACTGAAAGTTCCTCAGAGCAGGTTTAATACATATTTTGGAACTTACAAAGAACTGAGGAAGGTATGTTTGGATTCTCTTGAATTTGAAAAAAAAACAGTTCCTGCATGCATAGATTGACAAAAAAATTAGTTGGTGATATAGCTGTTTCACTATGAACAATACTGAACTTTATCGGACCCCTGTAACATTGCATTTTATAAAATAATATATGATGTATAGTTAAAAATAGTAGTGAGCATTATGACACTTCATGACAGTTAAACATCAGTCAGGAGTCATGTCTTTCTTACTGGTTATCTTAATGTGATGTGAAAAATAAATAAATAAAAATCTAGTCTGGTCTATGCTATTGGAATGAATTCTCACTATTTACAAGATACTGAAATGTGCACCAGCCATGTGTAAAGTGAAGTGTGGGTGTAAGGAAACAAATTCACACGAAAAATAAACTGTTTGCAGCCCCAAACCAGTGATCAGGTGTTGATGCATATTCCTCACACACACACACACACACACACACACACACACACACACACACACACACACACACACACACACACACACACACACACACACACACAGAATAAGGAAGCAGAGGGGGGTGTCAAACCACTAGAGGAAGACTCCGTTCCAGGAGCCTTTATTAACTCCACTGACAACTTCTGCTTTTAACCACAGCTATAGGTGTCACACACACACACACACACACACACACACACACACACACACACACACACACACACACACACACACACACACACACACACACCAACACACACACATGCAGAGAAGCAAACCTGCCACCAACTTGGACAGCGACCAAGACTGTTGGTGACACCTGCATAGTTGTGAGATGTTCACTCTTATTTAGCTAAAGTATCACACTCCAAAATAGCTGTGAACAACCATAGAACACACACACACACCAACGCACACGCACACACACACACACACACACACACACACACACACACACACACACACACACACACACTGTCTGGTTTTGGTTGCAGAGACAGTGTGTATTACCTGTTTTAGTTGTGGCCAAGCGAAGGGAGGGAGGAGGGGGGGGGGGGGGGGCAGGATTAGGCTGGCTGGCTGACTTTCTGCCAGCACTAAAATCAATCACACACACACACACACACACACACACACACACACACACACACAAACACACACTTGTCCACCATTTAAGACTTTCCTTTTGTTCATGCTTGCCTCGGAATTCTTTATAATCCCGCAGTCCCAAATGAAAGTGTGTGTACATGTAGACGCCTGTGTGTGTGTTTGTGTGTGTGTGTGTATGTCCATGCGTGTGTGTGTGTGTGTGTGTGTGTGTGTGTGTGTGTGTGTGTGTGTGTTTGTTCTCATATGTTCCTAAAGTGTCTCCTGAATTATTGTACGTGAATAAGTGAGAAACACACACCCTTTGAGATTAGTCCCTGCAGAAATTGGCATGTGTTAAAGTACACTGTAAAAAAAAAATCGTATTTTTTACAGGGAATCGCTGGCAGCTGTGGTTACCAGAGAATTTCTGTAAAAAATACAGCGGCACAGTAGATAACTTAACCAACGAAATATGTAAATTGATTTACAGTGAATGAAATCACGGCTGAATCACATTAAAAAACTGTTAATTCTACAAAAATGTTTTGTTAATTTCACATTACAGTGTTGTATATAAAAAGACTATTTCCTGTATTTTTTACATGTAATAATTGCTTATGCATCAATAAATGGTAAATTTAACAGGGAAATACCGTACAAAAAACACATTTTAACTGTTGAAACAGCAGTAAAACTTTGCATTTTAAATGGTATTGTTCTGTATATTATACATAAAATCTATTTATAATATGCTGTATTTTTATGTTTTAATAATCAAGTTTTAATGTAAAATTTACTTATAAACCTGTAAAATTATTACTAATACTCCTACAGCAAAACATGCAAAAATACATTTTGAGAAAAGACAAGAGAGGAAAATATCACTTTTGGGAAATTTATTTAACAGCCATCGGCAATAAACAATTGGATGCAATTTTTTTTCCAACATATACAAAATGGAAACAAGCCTGTGTCAGATAAAAATAACAGTGCACTTGTACATATTGCAAGACTTTAAAACAAATTACATATTTAATATCCATAATACAAATTGTGGATTTAACAAAGCGAAACCTAACAGTGAGTCCACATTTAGGCTTAAATCCCTTTAATACGCGGCCTAATGTGCCAAAAATTATCAGTGCTTGATGGCACCGGAAGTGTCCCGACTAACACACTGGCACTGTGAGTGCTTGTCTGTGTGTGTGTGTGTGTGTGTGTGTGTGTGAGAGTGAGTGAGTGAGTGAGTGAGTGAGTGAGTACATTAACTTGAGATAGCTACATCATTTATGTTTCGCAACACCATACAATACGCACCCTTCTGTATAGGATGTCACCACGTCCGTGCCCGTGGGACATAGAACACATAGGGGGAAAACCACCTGTAAGGAAACAAACCTAAACAAGCCGTCTAGAAACACAGCAGTAAGACAGTTCTTCAATGTAAAAAAAAAACCTGGAACATAACTACAAAGTAATAACATAATGAAACAGGCGGGTGGCGGACCCTAAACCAGGAAAAGTTACAGTGTGCCTTAATTACCATAATACACATTGTGGATTAACAAAGCGAAAACTAAAAGAACCTCTTCTCAAACAAACAGTCAGAGTCCACATAGAGTCCATATTTAGGCTTGACGCCACTCGTGATCAGAGAGATCCTGTATCAGGGTGAGGACTCGAGGGTTCAGGTTGAGACGACGCTTGTTGTTTTTACTCTCTACTTTGGTTCCTTTTTCTGGGTTTATCGAGAAGAAACACCTGTAAAAAAAAAGCATATTAAAGCATTTTAATTGATCATTTTAAAAAAATAAGTACAAGAAGAACCAAGACCAAGACTCAGGCCACACCTATAGAGCCAAGGCCGAGGCAGACCCAGTTAGTTAAAGTCGGGATTAAAAGGAGAATGCATGCCGTTTTTAACCCATAGCCCTGTTAGTAGGAAAAATAACGAGAACATTTGGCACAATATTGACCGAGTATCAGAACGGCAGCTACAGCGAACCTATGGGGGCAAGCAAACCAAAAGTAAAACTTAACCCATTGATGACGGCTGCTGCGCGATGCCACATTGTATCTCCTGCCTGATGCTGCGTCGCGCAGCATTGTTACTTTATCTAATTTTCATGGCGTGCGCAACATAGAATGCACCGTCATTGGTTCAAATACAAATGAGGTGGGTTTCGTTGATTTTTTCAGACCACGTGACCACCCAAAAAATGTGTATTTTGCCAAAAATCACGCAAATCAAAACATTTATAAATAAATAATAATTAAAAAAATACGCCAGCTGTGTCGGCGATAATGTATTACAGAACAGTTAGTGGCGTTCGGAGAGCAGAAACAAGGTCTACTATAGACTACTGACGAAAATCACACAACACATTGCATCTATTTATTAACAATATTTATGAATTTAGGCTATATTTTGCTGCTCCAACTCAAATTCAGCCCAGCCAGGAGATAGTTAAGTTTCAGTTTCGTTTTCATCTCAGTGGTATACAGCCATTTGGACCAGCTGATCGGCTTCCGACAGCAGGAGTCAGTCTGCGTTCCAGTTGTACTGGGAAGTCGGATTTATGGTGCCAGTGATAACTGAACTAAATAATAAAATAAAGCTATCTTCTCCTTCCTGTATCTGTCTATCTTTATCCCTCCACTGCACACTCAGTCACTACTATCCATGCTAAAAGGAAGCAGGATTATAACCTCATTTAGCACATTATTTTTAAATATTTTATATTATTTATTTTTATTTTTTTCTCCCCCATCTAATTTTGACGATTTTTGGAAAAATGTGTTGGTTTGTAAGCGCTAACGGAGCATGTTTAAATAAAACCTGTGAACCTTAACTTTTAAATGTATTTTATTTCATGTTTCTATGTGCTACACAGGCTTAGATATTAAGGTTTTGGTAGACTTGACAATACATACTATTTTTTCAGAAAACCCTCAGGCATTAAGGACATGCATCCGAGATTGCCATAGTCATCAATGGGTTAAGGGAGCTTGGCCCAATAGGTTTGCTTTAGCTGTCGTTCTGATACTCGGTAAATATTGAGTCAAATTTTCACGTTATTTTTCATACTGCAGCACCTGTAACCTCAAATCAACAGGGCTATTGATTACAAACGGCCGGGAATTCTCCTTTAAGACTGGAACCTCTGAGCCAGACTCCAGGTCCCAGTCTCAGGTCTGAGAAATGAGTAAACCATGTTTACTCACCTTTGAAGGAACTCCAGAGTTGAAGCCAGCTCAGATGGATAATGGATGTTGAAAATGTAGTAGCTCCCGAACATGAGGCACAATGCAGAAATGAAGGAGGAGATGTTTGTGTTGACAAGGTTCCGATCCAGACTCAGCATGTACCTTGTTGAGGAATAGCAGGACTGTCCTATGAACAAATTATTTAACAGGTTTTATTAATAAGCACTGCACTCACATGACAATTTATAATTTATAAACAGTTTAATAAAAAAAAAAGATATGAAACAGACTTACCACAGACAATGACAGTGGGTGTCAGAGGCACTTGCTCCAGTTGGACATCTTCTGCCAGACATGTATCTTCTACATGGAAGAACATGGACTCCTCCTTCTCATCAAAGTAGTTGAGCAGAAGCAGGAGCATCTCTTTCACGTCATCTGAACAGCCACTCTGCTGTCCCCGCATTCTCTGAAGCCTTGCATAAGTCTGAAGAAACTTCTTGCTCTTGCTGACACAAACTGTGGCCATGTAGTCGAGAAGCCTTTTTCCCTTCAAATCCAAATTTCGTGTGAATGTCTCTTTGAGGTCATTCCCTGTCAGTTCCTTGAAGTGAACTGACATGCCAAGGTCATCAAAGCAAAACGGCCACTCCTCTCTAAGGCATTTGATACTTTTTCCCAGGTTGACATGTTGTCGCTGTGTGTAAAAAGTGGACTTCATTAAACATTTGACCTCCTCTGGATTGGCATCAGAGTGTTGGAACATCACCTTGAGTTTTTCCATCTTTTGCTGCTGGCTCTCTTGAGTTTCTTCACGGGGCAGAAATTCTACATTCCATTTAATGCATCCATACGTGTCCTGCATTGCTGCTCTCTCTTCCAATGGGATCTCGTCTGTGTGGTCTGAGTCATCAGTCTGATGTTTTCTTTTTCTTATTTTGGGTGTTGAAGCGCGCCTCGCATTTTCGATTCTATTTTGCAACTGTTTGACAAGGGAAAGGTAGCCTGCTCCAACAATATCGCCCTCTATTACATCTTGCAGAGAATGTGGATATTTTGCGACCATTTTTTTTGCAACGTCAGTTGAATGCTTTTTGCCTACATGAGGGCATTTTTCCATCATCTCAGTCACAACAATCCGGACCATTTGCCTCCTCAGTTTTGGGCCTGGCCTTTTTCCCTTCTCAAGAGAATGCATCACTTCCTCAGGAAACTTACTCCATG
This sequence comes from Hyperoplus immaculatus, assembly GCA_949357725.1. Taxonomy (NCBI): domain Eukaryota; kingdom Metazoa; phylum Chordata; class Actinopteri; order Uranoscopiformes; family Ammodytidae; genus Hyperoplus; species Hyperoplus immaculatus. The sequence goes on from OX442370.1 coordinate 1,648,354, forward strand.
GAATTTCAAAGTTGTCGTCCCACTGTGTGTCAAGTCCTTGGCTGCTGTTGGAGGTTGACGATGAACTTCCGGGTGAAACAGAGAGATATGACAGCAATTGGGTAGGTGAGGCTTCCTCAGATGATAGTGAGCTGTTCTCGGGAGTCTGGTCTGTAAATGACCAAAAAATTTAATTATGACACACTGTACAATATTACAAAATGTCCATGTATGTTTTTGTTTTTGATTAGTTGTGGTGTTGTGTTTTTACTTACATTTCCGTTTCCAAGCAGAAAGAAGCTTTCTGGCTTGTACAGGTCTTAACGCTGTCATCAAATCAGCCTCTGTTACAAAGCGTAGATCATCAGCCATCTCCACACCAAGGGACTGCAAGTGCTCTTCCAGGATGGTTTTGTTTACTGCTGGAAGTTCTGGTAGGAATTCAGTGATGGCGACATCTAGGAAGGTTCGCTCCGCGTCACACATATTTGCACTGAAGAACAAATGCCACCTTCAAAACAGAACAGAAAAGAAGTTCATACACTTAAAGGTGAAGTAAGCGATTTATTGATGTTAATATAAGTGTTAAATCGCTCTTTATTCATACAGTGATCACTAGTATAGTGTGCGCGTTTCATAAAGCCGATCTCTCAGTCACTCGCTCTGCATGTAATCGGCAAATAAACTTTTCGGGGATCCCACTACTGATAACCAATCAGAAGAGAGAATGCAACAAACCGGCACCTGTCTCACTGCCGGTGCACGCGCAGAGCGACAGAAGAGGGGTGAATGTTTATGCGCCTACAATGGCGGAGTAGGTAAAAATCCTTCCCAATGCCTGTATTGATGGTTTTTATTATGTTTTATCACACTTATGGATCTGAGATGATGCTAGATAACTCGCTGCTTGAAGACCGCAGTGCATTAATGTGGTGATGAGGGAGGGGACGGCTAACTGCAGTAACTGACAGGAAGTTAGCTAAACTGACTATTCTGCTTACTGAACCTTTAACAGGGCAGGGACATGCATCAGCTAACACTTATATTAATGTCAAACTATTTACAATGTAAGTCCGCTTTAATTGGACTTTATTTTGCCACAATACTGTGTTTTAGTGGAATGACTTGGTATCCATCCAGAATGTATGATACCAAAGGATAGAAATCGGGCAGGTCATTAATGTTGATACACTGTAACCCAAGACTGTCCTTTGTCACAGAATACAGATGGTATTCTGAGAGGAAGATGCCTTTGTGGATATCCATCAAAACATACACAGATGTGTAATTTTGAATCAAGATGAGTAGAAGTTCACCAAAGTCCATATACTCATCATTTCTGTACACAAGAAACTGTCCTTTTTTATATGCAGTGCCCTTATACTGAATGTCTGTGGTAACTTTGGTATCGTTTTCCGAAAAGGCTAACTCCCTGACTGCATGTTTGATAGTGTCACTGTAGAGGTTGGGATAAAACGCACAGCTCTCCTTCACTTGCAGTAGTGTACTGCATTCTTGCCCAGCTAAAAGATATGCCTGATACATCTGATGACGCTCTGACAAAGTTTGACAAATGTTTTTGAAATTTTTCAAGTGTCTGGCACATCTTTTGAAATAACTGTGTTTACTTTCAAACCTAAGTGTCCATAACCTCATCAATGGACCAAATTTCAACAACAGTGCTGAATAATGGCGCAAATAGTGGTGTTTGGGTTTTAGTTGAATTTCAGGAAACAACATCTTTCTCATCTCCAAATATTCTTTGATCAAAATGTCAACATATGCTATCTGTGACAAGGAAATGTTCTGAGCACAAATAAGATCTGCAATGTCTTTTAACTGGAGAGCTAACTGCCATACTTCATCCTGATGGTTTTGCACTTTGTCACCAATCAAAACTGGTAGCAATCTCAAAAGGTTCCAGTTTTGAACGGCTTGCCCTGATAACTTTGCTCCGTCAGGTTTGAGAGCACATGGCTTTGTGAGCGCTTCAGATCCTTTATACTTAAACTGCTTGATGCGCCTGTTTAAGAGGGAGTATGTGAACCATTTTTTCTTTTTTATAATGTTCTTCAGGTACAGTGCTAGATCATATGACAAGACTCCTTCAAAGAGGTCATGACCTAAACAAGGAGGGAGACCAGGCTGGGAGACGTGAAAAGACTCAAGGGTATTAAAGACAGAGTTTACCTTTATTCCTCTGACACATTGGATGTCTTCAGCCTGGAGATCCGCCACAGCCGCGTCATACGTCTCTGGGGTGCGTGGAGGACCACAGGCATTCGGATCAGCATGAAACTCAGTTCTTGTGATTTCACAGTATCTGCAAAAATATTGAGAGGTGCTGAAGTTTTCTGTAAACCCACCTACACAATGAGAACCCAAGTTATCCCCAGCAATGCAGTAAAGACCCGCTTTTACTGTTTCCCCATCTACATTTATTCCATCTGTCTCCAAGGATTTCAGATCTGCTAACAACTCTGAGAAAACTTTGGCTATTCCAAAACGCTTAAAGTCATTCTCAACACATAACAAGACCAACAACATATTATCAGTATTGGAACGCAAATGGATGGGTAAATTTGCTAATGAAAGATAGACTGCAAGCACTTTGTGTGTCTTTTTACCAGAACCCAGGGGATTCACAACTTCAAATGAATCTTGGTACAAAATCAGTTTGAGGCTTTCAGGGTTTTCATTAAAGAACTGGTGGCATTTGAAATTTTGTCCATCATATAAATCGGTAAAAACCTCTACATCAGGATCTCCAAACTGTTGTGCCTGTGTATTCCTCCATAAATCGGACTGTAGAAAGCTCTTCAGAGTTTCTGCAACTGGTATGTAGTATGCACATTTTTGTGTCATGTTTTCATCCATTCCCAATGCCACTTTTCGGGGTTCTGTGTATTTAAACATTTTTGTGAATGTCTGA
>OX442370.1:1656264-1663764 GCA_949357725.1 Hyperoplus immaculatus
AGATGCTCAATAGGGTTTAGGTCTGGAGACATGCTTGGCCAGGCCATAACCTTTACCCTCAGCTTTTTTAGCAAGCCACTGGTCGTCTTGGAGGTGTGTTTGGGGTCGTTATCATGTTGCAATACCACCCTGCGGCCCAGTTTACGAAGGTTGAGTGCACATGGTCAGCGTCGTACACAGAGGTTGGCTTTGGAAAATAGACGTATGAGTGCTGCCAGCATTGCTGAAGGGCTTGAAGGGGTGGGGGGTCAACCTGTCAGTGCTCAGACCATACGCCGCACTCTGCATCATACTGGTCTGCATGGTTGTCATCCCAGAAGGAAGCCTATTCTAAAGATGATGCACAAGAAACCCCACAAAAAGTTTGCTGAAGACAAACAGACTACGGACATGGATTACTGCAACCATGTCCTGTGGTCTGATGAGACCAAAATACATTTATTTGGTTCAGATGGTGTTAAGAGTGTGGAGCGGCAACCAGGTGAGGAGTACAAAGACAAGTGTGTCTTGCCTAGAGTCAAGCATGGTGGTTGGAGTGTCATGGTCTGGGGCTGCATGAGTGCTGCCAGCACTGGGGATCTACAGTTCATTGAATTCTAACATGTACTGTGACATACTGAAGCAGAGCATGATCCCCTCCCTTCATAAACTGGGCCGCAGGGCAGTACTGCAACATGATAACGACCCCAAACACCCCTCCGAACGACCACTGGCTTGTTAAAGAAGCTGAGGGTAAAGGTTATGGACTGGCCAAGCATGTCTCCAGTCTTAAACCCTATTGAGCATCTTTGGGGCATCCTAAAACGGGAGATGGAGGAGCGCAAGGACTCTAATATCCACCAGCTCCTTGATGTCGTCATGAATGGGTAGAAGAGGGTTCCAGTTGCAACCTGTGAAGCTCTAGTGAACTACATGCCCAAGAGGGTTAAGGCAGTGCTAGAAAATAATGATGGCAAAACAAAATATTGACACTTTGGGCCCAATTTGGACATTTTTTCTTAGGGGTGTACTCACTTTTGTTGCCAGCAGTTTAGACATTAATGGCTGTGTGTCGAGTTATTTTGAGGGGACAGTAAATTTACACTGTTATACAAGCTGTACACTGACTACTTGACATTGTATCAAAGTGTCATTTATTCAGTGTTGTCGCATGGAAAGATATAATGAAATATTTGAAGAAATGTTAGGGGTGTACTCACTTTTGTGAGATACTGTATATATATATATATTCAGGCCACTTCTCCCTTCTGTGGTCGCTCACTTAAACCCTCTAAACTCTATGGAGGATTTAGGTAATATTCCCAGTGGACAGCTGTATAGTTGCGCTTTCTCATTCATAACGCTAACGACAATTATGATGGATTAAACCATTTCACAGGCAAGCAGAAGGAGTTTTTGGCAGCTGGCTTGGTGGGTAAAATGCTGAAAAACTTCTGAGCATACTAAATCGTTCCTGGAATCCTGAACAGTTCATTAAATGGACGGTAGGATGATGAATTTTAAGAATCATTGACAATGCATTGACGGTGGAGTCAGTGATTCTGGAGAAGGCCTGTTGTCAAAATCAGTGAATATCTCCTTACGATCCACTACCTGTCCGTAGTGTGTGTGTGTGTGGAAAAAATGCTAGTGTTATATACAGCCTAGGCTCTGTAAACTGGTATAAATGCACTTACATATACAATAGATATAAGAGTTAGTTGAAATAAATAAAAAATGGAGCCATGTGCGAGCCAGACCGTTGACGAAATTGATTGCTTCTTTAATTAGTTTTTATTATTTTAATTATTTAAAAAAAAGTTACGGGGCGCTCCGGTGGTGTAGTGGATAGAGCGCGTACCATATCGGCTCCGGCCTTCGTTGCAGTCGTCGCGGGTTCAAATCGAACCCATGGACCTTTAATGCAGGTCATCCCCCCTCTCTCTCTGTCTCCCCATTTCAACTCTATACTGTCTAATAAAGCTTGAAAATGTCCAAAAATGTTCTTTAAAAAAATATATATATATGTTACAAACCTGTTGCAGTGACTTTTACACCTACGATCTACACACCTGAAACAATGACGTAATAACTGTATCTGAATGTAACCCTAATGCTGCGTGAACTCTGTAAAACCCAGCAGCCATGTCCGTCTCTCAGCAAGCTGTTGACACAGTGTTGTCTCACCTCCTAAAAGACCCTTTAGTGTCCTCTAAGAGCGGGCTGAGAGGGCTAGAGTGAAGTGTGTGTGTGTGTGTGTGTGTGTGTGTGTGTGTGTGTGTGTTTGTGTGTGTGTGTGTGTGTGTGTGTGTGTGTGTGCGTGCGTGTGTGTGCGTGTGTGTGTGCTTCTACTGTGGGATAATGGGGTGATGTTTGGGGTGTGTTTGTGTAGAGATGAAAGGTAATGTGGACCATCGGGTCACATATCTGGCTTGCATGACTAAGGTTTGGGTAGCGCCCTCAACTTCCAAGAGGTGGGCGGGGGGGGGTTAGATTTTGACGAGACTGTTTTGGATGGTGAGTAAGGGGTGAGTAAGCCAGTACAGGCCTTAAGGTGGGACACAGGGTGTGTGTGTGTGTGTGTGGGGGGGGGGGGGGGGTATGCTTGTCCCTGACCCGTGTCTAAGTGGCGCTGCAGTGTTTACTGTGAGGAAGGAAGCTGTCAACTATGTTTGCTCCCATCTCAGCAAGACAGACCAACTCCTAACCCAACCCTCCAACCCTCTAAAACTATATGGTCTATGCCAGGGGTCTTCAACTAAAATTTAACAAGGTCCAGTTACTAAAAATCCCTTCCAAGAAAGGTCTGAACCTCTAACCTACCAGCTCCTAATAGCATACTTTTGTCAAATACAATCAACACGGCATATTTCCTTATCATTTCACATCTATTGATTTTCAATTTCTATCTATCTATCTATCTATCTATCTATCTATCTATCTATCTATCTATCTATCTATCTATCTATCTATCTATCTATCTATCTATCTATCTATCTATCTATCTATCTATCTATCTATCTATCTATCTATCTATATCTCATGTTATACTTGTTTATTGCTGTCTGAGCCAATTTAAGTTTGCCATATACAGTACATTGAATTTCATGTCTAATGTATTGTACCTCCTAGCCCTCCTTCGTTCCCTTCTAACTAGGTGACTTTCAACACTTGTCAGTCCGCCTTTGTAAATTGTACAGGTGTTCTTATCAACTTGCCTGTAGAAAATCAGGGGGAAATACAATTGGAAAAAAAAGTTAAACAGAGACAGAGAGAACCAGATGTAGTGCAGTACGTTTTCCGACGACAAAACATTCAAAAGCTAAAAAGGTAGCAATTTTTTTCGACTGACTCCATTTGGTCTGCATTGGTCTTGTCTATAGGAGGGGGAGGCACACACGCACACACACACACACACACACACACACACACACACACACACACACACACACACACACACACACACACGCACACACACACACACACACACACACACAGAGGTTGATTGACAGGGCTTTCTACAAGAGGTATAGAGTTACATCCCGGGTGTAGAGAGTCCCTGTGGCTCTGCTCTCTAAAGGGTGATGCATTCCTGACCAGGTCATGAACTGACCACCTTTACTACTACTGCCTTACACACACACACACACACACACACACACACACACACACACACACACACACACACACACACACACACACACACACACACACACACACACACACACACACACACACAGACTCAGAGACACACACACACAGAGACTCAGAGACACACACATGCACACACACACTACACAGACTCAGACACACACACACACGCACATCTCTCGACTGCAAATTTTAGGTAGCCTTCTCCTGCATGGGTTCAGTCATGCTACACTCCCTGTAGTCGTGGAAACTGACTCAGCCTTCATGGCCAAATTACAGCTTATTTACCTAAATGTTAAGGATATGAGCAAGTCTCTGCTAGCACCACTATGACATCATAAGGGTAATTTTCTTTAGACTTGACAAATATTCCCCAAAACCTCACAAGGCATTATTCAACTGTTTGTAAAGAATGAGTCATTGCCTCCATGACTAGTAATTTGTGGACAATCAATGAAGTTCCCCTTGAATAACTTAATTCATGACTTTTACAAAATTTTGGCACATAATTATTGACATGGTAATTTGATAAACACTGGATAGTTGAAACCATGAGCTTTTGCTACACAGACTGTGCCTTTATATGAGTTTTACACACACACACACACACACACACACACACACACACACACACACACACACACACACACACACACACACACACACGTTAAAGTTAAAGTGAAAAATTGTGAAAAATCTACTCTGAAAAACGCATATACAGCTTCGGAAAAATTAAGAGACCAGTCTGAATTTTTCTCAAATCTTCATCTCATGACAAAAAATGTATTGGAATTTAGTAGAAATGTTGTTAGTAGATTATATTTTAAAGCCTAAATGTTCATTCTACTCAAACATATGCCGATAAATAGTAAAACGAGAGACACTGAACATTTGGAGTGGTCTCTTCATTTTTTTCCAGAGCTGTAGTCTCAAAAATCGGTTCCACAAATGCATGGGGTTTTCAGTTCTGTAAGTTGTTGCGTAGATATATAACATTTACACTTTATATTGGTGTGTTTATAAGGCAGTGTACCCTCTGAGGCACACACATCTATGCATATCTGGCCCCTATATTACGACCACTTACAACACTGTAACATGGCATGGCGGTCCCTATAGACGTAATGCCTTTGTTTGTGAAGCAATTGTTGTGTGTGTGTGTGTGTGTGTGTGTGTGTGTGTGTGTGTGTGTGTGTGTGTGTGTGTGTGTGTGTGTGTGTGTGTGTGTGTGTGTGTGTGTGTGTGTGTGTGTGTGTGTGTGTGTGTGTGGGCGGGGTGGAGAGATGGATTAATGCTTCCTTGTTGTTTATTCTGTATTTTTATCCATTTTTACCCTGGCATCGTTTCTGAGCCTACAACCGCTTCCCTTTCTCACACCCACACACACACACACACACACACACACACACACACACACACACACACACACACACACACACACACACACACACACACACACACACACACACATCGACACACTCAAAGTTTAACACAGAGACACACACACACATACACCTCAAACACAGACACACACACACACACACACACACACGTTTGAACGGCTATACTTGTGAGTACATTCATTGACATAATGCATTCCCTAGCCCCTTACCCTAACCATCCAAACTAAATGCCTAGCCCCAACCCTTACACTAACCCTAACATAAACCTAATTCATACCTGAACCTTTAAACCTAGTGTTAACCCTCAAACAGCTCCTTTAAAGGCCTGTCCCAAAGTGAGAACAGGCCAAAATATTCTCACTTTACAAAATTGTCCTCACTTCTAAGGTCTAAAAATTCAAATTAGTTCTCAGAAAAATATTTGTACAAGCACACACACAACACACACACACACACACACACACACAGACCCACTAACACCCCACCCCGCCACACACACACACACACACACACACACACACACACACACACACACACACACACACACACACACACACATACACACACAAACACCCCCCTCCCACCACACACACACACACCCACCAACCCCCCCCCCCCCACACACACACACACACACACACACACACCCAGACCCCAGCACCCCTTCAGGCCTGCCTGTAGGGGCCTTGCGATGTGATGAGCTCGGCCCCTGTATCTGGAGCGCCGCAGAAAGACGGGCAAATTACGCGGCTTTTCCTGGAATGTGATTAGATTCCTGATGTTGGCAGCAACACATCTCTGTTTTTTAATTGGGTTCCGAGGCGCGACGAGATTAGCCCTCGTGACATCATTGATGGTCTCTGTGTGTGTGTGTGTGTGTGTGTGTGTGTGTGTGTGTGTGTGTGTGTGTGTGTGTGTGTGTGTGTGTGTGTGTGTGCGTGTGTGTGTGTGTGTGTGTTTGTGTGTGTGTGTGTGTGTGCGGGGAGGTTGGTGGTGTCTGCTGATAAGAGATAATATAAGGGGGTGTCAGGGTTTTTTTTTTGTGGATGAATCCCCCCACACTCCCCAATGAATGATGCTTACTAATAAGGTCTATGAGTGTGTGTGTGTGTGTGTGTGTGTGTGTGTGTGTGTGTTTATGACTGTGTGTGTGTGTGTGTGTGTGTGTGTGTGTGTGTGTGTTTTTCCCATACATACATATGAGTGCACAGATAGGGATTTATAAAGGGATTTGTTTGCCAGTGTTTTTGTTTAAACATTCACGCAGCATTATAGTCACATGTCTTTACTGTCAATCTGATCATTGTTGCTGCCATGGTAACAATTGAACACATATGCTTCATCATGAATCATGTTCATCTACAATAATCAATGCAACCGATACTTGACCAAACGCTGGTATATCGGGTTATCTAGCGACAATATCTCTAGCTGTATATTGTTATTTTACGAAGCATTTTGTATTGTAAAATCTTGTCCTTTAAACCTGCAGTGTGTAGAATTGTGGGTGCATAATAGCTGAAAAAATGTTTTTGAATTATTATTTTTCCCCTTAGAAAGGGTCTCATATATGTCAATGTTTCTGCATATCTTGGACCAAGGCCTAGTGCCGCCATCTTGAAAGTGTCATAGTTGGAATGTCTTCAGGTGCATTCTTTAAAATTTAGAATTGTTCTTGTCCTTGAAGGCCACTGTAGCTTATGTTATTATTCAAAAGGGTTGGGATTACCCAGGGAGTGTTGCATTCTAGCACTTTGTAGAGCTTTCTTGATGATGTCATATTACACACTGCACCTTTAACTAATCTTCTGAAAGAAATGCACCCCTATCTCATCTATTCATGTTGCTACCTTTCCCTGGCACAAGCACTGAAAACAATAGGCAGTATATGTACAGTATATGTGTTCTAAGATGTATTCTTAGATTCTTAGGTTTGAAGATGTTACTATTTTTGTTCTTATTTAATGTACATTTGAACCGGTAGGCTGTGGTTTGGTATAGCCTAGACATAATCAAAATTAAACTTTTGTTAGTAAATGTGTGGATATGAAAAACAGAGGGTACAAATAAGTACCCCATTGTCAAGGGTACTAGTGCCCCATTGTCAAGGGTACTAGTGCCCCAGTGTCAAGGGTACTAGTGCCCCATTGTCAAGGGTACTAGTGCCCCATTGTCAAGCCACTGTACTCCTAAAGATACACAAATGTGCTTATTTTATGAGTGTGGTTTGTCAGTTATGAACCATTTGCTCTGAACTGATTTAATGTTTCATTGCAAATAATAGTTTCATTTCATTTAACTTTTATTTATCCTCGAGAGACCACTTTAGGGGTGACCCTCATTGATAATGACCTCGAGTTCAAAACAAATTCAAAGGAAAAACAACAATACATACAAAATATTCAATGCAAATACATCAAATACACAACAACAGGTGAAGAGAAAACAAAACAATTGAAACATTTAC
>OX442370.1:1671264-1678764 GCA_949357725.1 Hyperoplus immaculatus
TGCCTTGCCTTTGTCGCGGCTCGGAGGGAGTTAAATCGTATATAAAACAAATTAATTGCCCCTGTTAGATCACTCAAGCACTCACCCAGGGGAACATGTGCTTATCACACACCCACCCAGGGACCACGCACACAGACACACACACACACACACACACACACACACACACACACAAACACACGCATACATTTGTACACACACACACACACACACACACACACACATACATTTGTACACACACACACACACACACACACATTTGTACACTCACACACAAACATATTTGTATGACTATACTTGTGAGGACATTTGTTGACATAATTAATTCCCTAGCCCCTTACCCTAACCCTAACCATCAAAACTAAATGCCTAACCCCAACCCTTACACTAACCCTAACATAAACCTAATTCATACCTAAACCTTAAAACCTAGTGTTAACCCTCAAACAGCTCCTTTAAAGGTCTGTCCCAAAGTTAGACTAGCTTTCCAAAAAAGTCCTCACTCCTGAGATCTTAAACTCAAATTGGTTCTCACACAAATAGTACAGGTGCACACAAACACACACACACACACACACACACGGAAACTCACGCACAGTCCTTGTATAGCGTTCCTTTGCTTGCCAGCGTCAGCCCTCTGAGGAATTGATTTTTTTTGGGAGGTGTGTGTGTGTGTTTGTGTGTGTGTGTGTGTGTGTGTGTGTGTGTGTGTGTGTGTGTGAGTGGGTTACTCCTCTCCATCTGTTGGTCTCCTCAGAGCCTCTGACTGACTGACTGACTGTTAATTACACCCACACACACACACCCGCCTCCCCCCACCCACACACACACATCCTTATACCTATCCCCATCTCTACACTCCATCTGTCTGTGTGTGTGTGTGTGATAGGGACCCCTCCGTATGTGCTTTATTGGGCCAATATCCCGCGAACCATAGTACAGTGGAAATGGGGGCATTTATAACCCAATCTCTGGTTCCCTCATTCAGCTTGATTCTCTACTGTAGAGGTCACTCATGATTGTAACCTTTTAACGGCTAACACTAGCAGCAGAAGGGCCCGGGCCGAGTGTGGTTTTACGGCTAACCCTAAGTGTGTGTGCTCGAGTGTTTTAAGTGTGTGTGTGTGTGTGTGTGTGTGTGTGTGTGTGTGTGTGTGTGTGTGTGTGTGTGTGTGTGTGTGTGTGCTTGAGTGTTTTAAGTCTGTGTGTGTGTGTGTGTGTGTGTGTTCTGGGGCGTTTATTGCCTCGTAAGAGTGTGTGTCTAAAAGGATTACCGTGGTGAGTTGTGTATGACAGTTGGAACTTAAAGGACACCTAATGGAGGTACTTGTGGCTCATAAATGTACAACTCCATTTGTGTGACTTTATTCTTTTATATTGCGGTCGTCAAGTGAAAAAACCTTGTAACTTTAAGTAAACAGTATTTTTTCAGGTAAGACTTTTTAATTTATAATCTTCATGGTCATTTGATAGTTGATTCCTTAGACTGAAACACATTTCTCTTTGTATTACAATTTATTTTTATTGCGTTATCTTGCCCTCCTGCCTTTTGTAAATTGCAGACTTTTACCATTTTATTAATCAAAACTTTATATGAGGTTTAGAAAAATGCATTTTCATCATGATTTAAGAACAAAATTTACCATGAATTGGAACATCGAACAACATATCCTTCTGTAATAACCTCCAGAATAGTACCAATAATGATTATGGAGTGTGTATTTGATGTAAGTGCTTGTAAAAATACTAATGTTGAGATAATGTCCGTTAAAGATGGTTGTATAGGAGAAATACAAACAGACAAGGTATAGTCAGACAAACACATACATGTACATTTTGGACCTTTGATTTATTCTAGTATAAAAGAAGACATGTTATGGAAGCAAAATAGCCAGAAAATCTCAAAATTCTCCAGTGCATCAAAATAATTTTATCCTGCATTAAAGTGATTTTTCAAGCATTTTCAGACACTTTCATACCACAACAATGATACATTTCTTCACACTCTTTCCTTAAGGAGCTTACAGGTATCAGCTGTTGTTAGTTCCTCTGTTAGGGCCCTGAGTGGGGCTGTGCTAACAAGCTTTTTGGCAGTGATTGTGTCGACTGTATTTCTTTTAATTTACCTCCTACTGTGTTTCTGTGTGGCAAACTGTCTCTGGGGTCGAGTGGACCACAATAAAAACCAAATTGGTTATTTGTTTTGTGGGTCATTCGCTAAGCAGGGGGCACACACACACAGAGAGAGAGAGAGAGAGAGAGAGAGAGAGAGAGAGAGACACACACACACACAGACAGAGAGACACACACACACACACACACACACACACACAGACAGACACGCACGCAAGAGACACACACACACACACACACACACACACACACACACACACTCCCTCAAAGTGTTAATTTAGTCCCTGTAGTTTTAAACCAGCTCTGTTGTGTTGGGCAGACGACTTGTTGACCTGTTGCATCAGGCTTGTGTACTGAGAAACTAACAGAGAGCTAACATATCCTTATCTTTGCTTTTGGTGAGATTTGTTTTTTAACAACTGGCTACATTTGATTTTGATGTTTTTTATCTAAAAGGGTACATTGTTCATTAATAAACATGAGTACCAGAGCCTGGGTACTATTTGCTGGATTTGGCCACAAAATGTAAATGGAGGGGAATTTAATATTAGGTGTTTGTAGTGTGACTGGTTTGGGAATAATGGGGTGACGCAAAGTAAGAGTGGTTAGGAGAAATGTCTAACACACTGCATTTGGAGCGACTGAGATGCTATAACGATGATGGAGGAGATGTGTTTGATAAGATTTGGGACCCTGTAATAGGATTCTTTAATGGGCAGGCTGCTCTATAGTGCTTTACTGTGCAAATGTATGGATGGATGTGTGTATTTTTCCTTTTTTTATTGTACTCTGACATTCTCTTGTCTTTTCGCAAGACTTCTGATCTTTGTATTTAATATGTATGTGTTGACGATGGACTGCGACTGCTAATTTTGATGTGCTTTGTTCTGTATGTTTGTGTGCACTGTCTGTTCTTAAAACTGAAAACTACCATGAACATATTTAAAAAAAAATAAATAAAAAAACTTTGGTTTGCACAATTCCACATGTCAACACATTGCTAATGCATTACAATCCCATTTTATTCATTTTTAATATCTGGTCAAAACTTTGTGCATCTATCAACAGTATAACAGCCGATGTAATTAAAACACCAACGTTGTTTCAAAGCACCTACATAAAATCTGTCCCTTAAGTTACAGAGCCAGACTGACCAGACCTACTGCCCTCCTGCCTTATGGAGATGGCCATTTGTGTGTCACCTTAAAGGTATTTTTAGGAAAGAAAGAACGACTGAATAGAAGGTGATGACAGCAGTGATCTTTGGGTGTGTGTGTGTGTGTGTGTGTGTGTGCGCGCGTGTGTGTGTGTGTGTGTGTGTGACAGCAGTTGGGTGTGTTTGGTAGAAAGGCTATTGGTCCTTTTAGATGTTTAAATGACGGCCAGGTGGACGGACCTGTCTGTCTGTAGCGTCCACAAACACAGCCACACCCTGGGCTGGGCCGAGCCAGTCGGGCAGGTGTGTGTGTGTGTGTGTGTGTGTGTGTGTGTGTGTGTTTGTTTGTGTGTGTGTGGCCAGTGTTGCCCCCAGCAGGACTAAACAAACTGGCCAGTCAGAGCCTTAGCAATGCAAATGGATCTAAATAATGTGTGTGTGAATGTACGAGCCCCAGAGGTCCAACGTAGCTCTGTAATCAGGCGACCCTTAGAGCAGTACGTGTGTGTGTGTGTGTGTGTGTGTGTGTGTGTGTGTGTGTGTGTGTGTGTGTGTGTGTGTGTGTGTGTGTGTGTGTGTGTGTGTGTGTGTGTATGTGTGTGTGTGTGTGTGTAAGAGGGTGTGTGTCACTGCTTGCCTAATAAGCTCATTTACCCCAGGGGCCGTGAGTGTGTTTATCAAAGACATTCTTGCGTCTCATTCATCCATCTCTTAAAAGTCTTCAAGTCTTTCAGTGAAATTACAAAGAATTAAAAGGTTTAAAGAAGAATTAACAAAGAGATAAATGAATAGACTAACTCCTCTTGCTGTTGTGGGATCAATATATGATCACTAAGACCAAGGACAGCCATTTTCTTTCAACCAAGGGAAATGTGACAGAAACCAAGGACACTTTTTTGGGTTATTTTACCAGCATTTCAACACTTCAGCTTTGGCAGAGACTGTCTGTGTGAAATGCCTGGTAACATTACTTGTTGGAAAATCAATAATCAACAACTAAAAGACATAAAACCATTAAAAACAATCAGAAGGACCAACAAGATTTCTCTGATCCTATGGCTTATGGGTTTGGGGTAGAGGCCTTTTACATGTTTCTCCACAGGTGCCCACAGTCTCATAATCCAATGCATAACTATGTAGTAGTTACCAAAAAATAAACAAACGGTGTAGTTTATTTAATTTTTTGAGTAACTACTACATAGTTATGCATTACCTACTACATAGTTTTTTTTAAAATTAATTTCATCTCTAATCAAAAATTACATCTCAAACTCTGCCATCTTTTCATATTATATATAGGTCTACATTGCCTTATGTTTATGGGGATATACAGCTCCGGACAAAATTAAGAGAGGGCTCCAAATTTGCAGTGTCTCTTGTTTTACTCTTTAGAGGCATATGTTTGAGTAAAATGACATTTTTTATTTTGTAATATGAACTACTGACAGCATTTCTACCAACTTCACAATACAAATATTGTCATTAAGAGCATTTTCAATAAGTTATGTAGAGATAAAGACTTAAGAAAAATCCAGACTGGTCTCTTAATTTTTTTGCGGGGCTGTATGTGCAATCACAAGTGTGTCAGAATTTCTTTGAGTTAAGGAGAAAAGGGGAACAAAAGAAAAGGCCCACGAGCCGTTTAGTGTACGCAGGCGGAGCCGTTTAGAAAAGACACAATTAGGAAACAATGTGAGGAACAGTTACAGGTCCCAGGACTAGACAGAGGTCAAATGTTAATGTCCCCTTTCTGTTGTTTTAAGACTCAACACGTGGAGGGAGGTGTGTGTGTGTGTGTGTGTGTGTGTGTGTGTGTGTGTGTGTCTGTGTGTGTGTGAGAGAGAGTATAACTGGACAGACTTGTCGCCCTGGCAGCATGCCACCTTAAATATTCCACCTTAAAACACAAAGGAATGTTAAAATATTTAAATGTTTTAGTCGACTGAAACTAAGATACCATCTGTGACGTAATGTAAAAAAGAACAAAAGCTGACACTGTAACTTACTTAAGAAAATCTAAATTGACATACGTTTGTCAATTCCAATTTATATTAAAAGCAGCTATGATCATTTTTAAAAGTAACTCATGTGTGTATGTGGCAATTTTTATCTGTAAACCTTAAGGGAATACTTAATTTAATTTATTGCTAGTTTATCTCTGGTAACTGCCGATCTTTTTATAATGACATATTGCCTGTTAATTGCACATTGAAGACCTACTTCACCGGTTGGAATATGAAGGTGTATTGAACTCGGAGATCCTATGTAGTATAAATGTGGAAAAAAAATTGAAATCGGATCATCCTAGCCTGAGAAAAGGCAGAAAGAGTGTTTTATGGTCTCACTGTCTAACCCTAAATTTTCCTTCTTGTGACATCACAGTAAGGGTTAGGATTAACAGGACAGCTGGGCCAAGGGAAGACTGAGGGAAGACTGAGGGAAGAAAAACCTCATTCATTATAATATAATAGTGATTTTATAATGATAGAACGCTGGTTCCGTATGGGTGAAGTATTCCTTTGTTGTAATGACATTGTTTTATTACTTCTTCAAACATTTCAAAACGAGTTCAGAATAATATATCCTTACATTAAATTGCATTACATTACATTTAGGTGACACTTTTATCCTAAGGCATTTAAACATGAAGGTACAAACTCAGAACAGCAATAATCACACAAGTAGATTAGCTTCAAATAAACCAAAATACAAAGCTCCACCTGTAAGTTGACAAGCACATTTTTATTCTTCTTTTTTTATAAGCAAGAAAAGGTACAACAGTAGTTTTAATGTAAAAAAAATAAATAGGGAAAGAGTAAGGTAATCAGTGATGGTCTTATATTGTTCTTGGCAGGTATCTATAATATTTTCTACAGCTGTGTGCATCAAGTAAACCATATCGTTAGCCTCATAACATAATTGCCTAATTCTAATTTACTCTGCTCTACTTTTACTCTACATCTACTCTACTGTACATCTACTCTATTCTACATCTACTCTACTCTACATCTACTTTACCCTACTCTAGAACCCTTAAAATATGACTTAGGCAATTATGCTATTGGGCTAACGAAAAGTAGATGTCATTGTCTAGTAGAGTAGATGTAGAGTAAAAGTAGAGTAGAGTTAATATGATTTAGGCAATTATGCTATGAGGCTAACGATATTCACCAGCTGACAGCTCCACTAATGACAGGTTTTCTTAGCCCTACTTGTTGTGACGCTTGACACTGGCTAAGTTCTTTACACTTGGCTCTTACGGGACGTTTTATTTTCTCTTATACAGCCCTGGAAAAAATTAAGAGACCAGTCTGGATTTTTCCTAAATCTTTACCTCTACATAACTTATTGAAAATGTTCTAAATGACAATATTTTTATTGTGAATTGGAAATGTTATCAGTAGTTCATATTATAAAACCAAAATGTTCATTCTACTCAAACATATTCCTCTAAAGAGTAAAACAAGAGACACTGAACATTTGGAATTTGTCTCTTAATTTTTTCCAGAGCTGAATATCCCAGGGCGAATATCTGTGGCCATGGTTTTAAAGACGTGCTTACATGCAGAAATGACCTGTGTGTGTAATTGATGAGCAGGTGTGATGTGTAAGTGGGCTTCCCCTTTCTCTTTGCACACACTTAGCTGTTGAGTTCTATAGAGTGACAGACTTAAAGTTGGCACGGTAACCAGCCATTCCAGTTCTCTCTCTCTCTCTCTCACACACACCAAACTTTTTGTACTTTTTCCTTTTTTTTTAAGAACGCAAAACAAGTGGAAAAGTGAACACTTATATAAAACATATTTCACTAAAACAATAAAAAACTATTTTGACATTAGAATATTCTCTCCACTCATATTCACTTTATTTCAGAAATCACTGGCAGTTTCCTCTTCAGTCGTCCTGAGTGCCTTCCTATCCTGACCCCTATAGCTGCTGTTAGAGTCGCCCCTCTTCCCTGGGAGCACCGGACCACATAATTACTCTGAGAAAAATACTCAGATCAAATGCAAAAAGTCTTCCAGCAAACAAGCTTTTCCCATGAACCCAAGCGCTAATACACATCCCTCTCTCTCTCTCTCGCTCTCTCTCTCTTTTTTCCCTCTCTCTCTCTTTCTCTCTTGTTTTTAAGATATAGGATTTATGACCATTTATTATAATACAAAATAACAGATATTGCACTTTATTTTAATGTTCCTGTTATATATGAC
>OX442370.1:1683764-1686264 GCA_949357725.1 Hyperoplus immaculatus
TGTAAACAAAGGGTATTTAAACAAAGAAGGGCCCACATTAGCAAGAAAACAAGCCCGTTTACAGAGCCTAGGCCGTGTATTAACACCGGATTCTCTTTTGAAAACATATACGTACAGTTATAGACAAAAAAGGGATTTTGACAAGATTTGTTGTCCAGAATGACTGACTGCACCTTTAACTTCTAAAAGGGGAATTTCCTTGGAAGTCGTCATACAGGAAGCAACATGACATTAAGCTTCGATTGTGTGATTGTTATCTTAACCAATGTTTTTCTGCCCCAGAATCGCACTGCTGTTTGCACAGACAGACAGACAGACAGACAGACAGACAGACGGACAGGTTCAGACAGACAGACATACAGACGGACGGTTGGAAGGACAAACGGACGGACAGACGGACAGACAGACAGGCAGACAGACAGACAGACAGACAGACTGGCAGGTACACACACTGACGCATGCCGAAATACGCAGTGCGGTTGGCACTATCTTATGTTATGAGGAGCGCTTTGTTTGATCACCTAACCCTGTAATTAGTTGCCTGTGATAGTTGTCTGAGTGAATGCCTGATTGCAATCACAATAGTAGGACCTGATGTGCTGTGCTGTTGACACATAGCAAAATGGTGATGCAAGCATAAAAAAGGCTGCTATGTTAGGCCCTGTTAGACATAGCAGAAAGGGGTCATATTAAAAATGAAGCCCTATGTTCCCTAAGGCCTGTATTTTATGTTTTGGCTTTGTTAAATCAAAAAGATGTTTAGTTGGGCTGCCTTTCTCCATGCCTTTCTTAAAGTGAAGCTAGCGTGTGTGTGTGTGTGTGTGTGTGTGTGTGTGTGTGAATGTTTGGGGTTTTTCACGCCTGCCAAAGCACTGAACCCCTGCTTCCTCTTCTGCTACTGACAGCACATACCGTGTGTGTGTGTGTGTGTGTGTATTTTTACATTACTGTTTGGCGCAAGGTGTATATTACTCACCCATACTGGAGTGAGAAACTGCCTATTTTTTAGAGGTGTCATACACCTTTAAAGAGGCCCTGCTTGGCGAATGCTCGGCAACATTAAAATCGGAATGTGAAAGTGTGAAATGGAATATTTTTTTTTCTATCTGGCGTGGCACATCTGTTTGTGTGTGGCGTGGGCCGTCAGGAAAGTGGAGCAGTTTATGTGAATGCGTACTGTCTATGTGTGTGTGTGTGTGTGTGTGTGTGTGTGTGTGTGTGTGTGTGTGTGTGTGTGTGTGTGTGTGTGAATGCGTACTGTCTATATATATGTGTGTGTGTGTGTGGGTAAGTAGCAGTAGGAGGTTTGTAAATATGCGTAGGTGAGCCAACCACACCTATTTTTAGAGCCATGTCAGCTTAAACCGATTTTTTTTTTTTTTTTTTTTTTTTAAATACACCACATCCACTTGCAAGATCTGCCAACATGCACACAATGTTAGCACAACAAACAAACAGCCCACAATACCATCTACCTTTGTATAGCTAGGAAGAATGATAAGCATGAATAGGTTATTATAAGGGATATGGTGTGTTGTCTAGCCAGCGGTAGAAAATTACATCCAAAATGATTTGTCATATTCCAAAGAGCTGCAGTTTAAGATGCACACACAGAAGTTTAAGATGGAGTCAGTGATTCTGGAGAACGCTTGTTGACAAAATCACTTTTTGTTAAAATCAGTGAAGATCTCCTCACGATCCGCTACCTGTCTGTACTGTGTGTGAGCTGAAAAAAAAAATGTCAGTGCTAATACACAGCTTAGGCTCTGTAAACGGGCATGTTGCTAGCTACTGTGCCCCCCCACCCCCCTTTGTTTACTTACCCGTTTACAAAACCTAGGCTGTGTATTACGACCAATTTTTTCTCAGCGCACACACAGAAGCAGACAAGTAGCAGATCGTGAGGAGATATGAACAGAGATATGACTACACCTTTAATGTGACAGGAGTCTTTTATGTTACAGGTCTTTATTATAACATTATGCAAGTGTTTCACCAACATTTTCGACCTCATATCCTTCACCCACTCCTGTGCCAGTCATGTCTTCTTCTCAGTACAGTAGCACAGACCGTCAGCCACTTCAAGGAGCCTGAAAGCTGATTTAAAAAAAACCCTAAAAAACTATGCCTTCCTTCAACCTCTCCGACGCCCTCTGAGTGTCAAATGCTACCTCTCTCTCTCCCTCTCTCTCTCCCCCCTCTCTCTCTCCCCCTCCCCCCCCCACTCTCTCTCTCTCTTTCTCCCCCTCTCTCTCTTTCACCTCCTCTCTCTCTCTCTCTCTCTCTCTTTCACCCCCCCTCTCTCTCTCCCTCTCTCTTTCTCCCCCTCTCTCTTTTTCACCTCTCCTCTCTCTCTCTCTCTTTCACCCCCCCAGCCCCTCTCTCTCATTCCTTCACAGGAAGTTGTGGTTGAAACGTCAGCGTTGTCAAACTACTACAAACTTAATGGCATTGTTTTCTCTCCAGTCTGTGCCTATAGATCAGATCATATAGGGGAGAG
>OX442370.1:1691264-1706264 GCA_949357725.1 Hyperoplus immaculatus
GAGAGAGAGAGAGAGAGAGAGAGAGAGAGAGAGAGGGCCAAGGGGGGTTAGCTAGTCTGATAGGTGCGGTCCCTTTTGTGATCAAAACGATATCTCTTCACTGGAAATTGGTCTGACCCTGGCCTGCCAGAATCCCCCTTGACAGGCCCGAGAATACAGCTCCGGTAAAAAATTAAGAGACCACTCCAAATGTTCAGTGTCTCTCGTTTGACTATTTATAGGCCTATGTTTGAGTAGAATGAATTATTTTAGTTTTACAATATAAACTACTGACAACATTTCTACCACATTCACAATAAGAATATTGTCATTCAGAGCATTTCCATTAAGTAATGTAGAGATGAAGATTGAAGAAAAATCCAGACTGGTCTCTTCATTTTTTCCAGAGCTGTATATGGGAGGGGATTATGAATAATTGTTTTGTTAGGTAGAGTCAGTGATTCTGGAGAACGTTTGTTGTCAAAATCAGTGAATATCTCCTCACAATCTGCTACCTGTTTGTACTGTGTGTGCGCTGAAATAAATGAGGTGTTAATACACAGCCTAGGCTCTGTAAACTGGTATGTAAACAAAGGGTATGTGAACAATGTGAAGTGATGTATTGACTGGAATTAATTGATTAAGTTTAAACAAAATACGTCAAAAGCTAAAAGCCATAAAACATGCAGAATTTTAAAAATGTATTGTATTAGAATCAAGTTTGGCCACCACCTGGAAGCAAATATTCAGAGTCAGGCACATATGTACAACACACACACACACACACACACACACACACACACACACACACACACACACACACACACACACACACACACACACACACACACACACTAAAGAAACCAGACTTTCAGTTGGTGGTCTTTCCTGTCTGTGCGGCACAGGTGTTTGTGTGGTGTGTGCACGATTGACTCCCTCTCTGTCTTTAAGGTAACACTTAATTAAACCACAAACTGACAACAGTGTGTGTGTGTATTCCTGAGTGAATCTGTGTGTGTGTGTCTGTGTGTTTGTATGTGTGTGTGTGTGTGTGTGTGTGTGTGTGTGTGTGTGTGTTTTCAAGAAGCTAGGAGATACAGTAAGTGCATTTCCACTCCAATTGTGATTCCTAAGCGTTTCTGTCAAACACAAATCTCTCAAAAGTCACGACAAAAATTCTAACAAGTACACACACACACACACACACACACACACACGCACACACACACACGCTGCAAAAATACCCACACTGTTATGACACTTAAAATTATACTTTAATACATTTAAAATAGTTATTTGTGATTTTCTCAAACGTCAACTAAAAGCGCAAATACAAACCCATCAGCATAGTAGTTTAAATTTATATTTAATTTACCATATTTGAGTCCAATACTCATATCGAGGCAAGGCAAGTTCATTTATAAAGGAAAATTCAGACACAAGGCCATTCAAAGTGCTTTACAGGGGAAGAACATACACTTCAAATTGCATTTAAGAAATAATAAAAACAAATAAAATACTTAAAAAATTTATTAAAAAAATATATCAACTCAACTTCAAATCTACAATAGTGAATTCTTCTTGCAAAAAAAAATGCTACAGTGAAACACCACAAAAGCTACTAGCTGCCTCTCGCAACATTTTGGCTGGGCGTATAGCCAATCATAACTAGTATGATAAAGGGTGTCACCTGGATTGGGCCAATCAGAATCCAAGGTGCTATTTTCAATGGACACACCCCCCTGTCCCATGTCAGGTTATCCTATGATTTAATGGCTGCTAATTTGTTGCAGATTCAAATCATGCAAAGTTGTAGGTCACGGTTACATGACTTAACACTATGTGTGTGTGTGTGTGTGTGTGTGTGTGTGTGTGTGTGTGTGTGTGTGTGTGTGTGTGTGTGTGTGTGTGTGTAACATTACTTGTGTCTGCACAGATGTGAATGTGTTAGTTACTCAGCCCCTCCAGGGTTTGCAAATTGTTCTGGTCATTGTGTTGAAATATTTAATGGGTTTATTTTTCTGTTTCTCAGACAAAATCTTAAGCATGAAACGGCATGTATAAAGTTAAGGCAGCCGGTGGAATGCATTGATTAATATTGGAATAGAAGTTTAAAGTCTAGCAGATATTATAACACTCATTGTACCATTACCATGAATTTGTGCATGGGGGCAGTAGGATGTCACAATTGCTCTAACATGGATGGATGGATGGATGGATGGATGGATGGATGGATAGATAGATAGATAGATAGATAGATAGATAGATAGATAGATAGATAGATAGATAGATAGATAGATAGATAGATAGATAGATAGATAGATAGATAGATAGATAGATAGATAGATAGATACTTTACTTATCCCAATGAGGAAAGTCCTGTATCAGCAGCTCATAAATAAACAAACGGAAAAAAAATAAAAAACATAAAACACACACACACACACATACATACACACACACACACACACATACACACACACACACACACACACACACACACACACACACACACACACACACACACACACACACACACACACACACACATAAAAACCATATACTCACATAAAACACATCTAAAATGTGTGTGTCATAAGATATATCATAGAATATTGCATTGTGGGTTGTGGCAGCTTCTGTCCATTGTAGATCAAAATCATTGTTAGCCTTTGCGATCTGATGCTAACCTTTAGCAGTAGCCAATCTCTGCTAGTTACACTTAGAAAAACAAACTCTCCAAAACCTCTCGGCCTATTATCCCACACAAACCTCAGTGTGTTTACTCTCAATCTCAGACCTGTGTGTGTGTGTGTGTGTGTGTGTGTGTGTGTGTGTGTGTGTGTGTGTGTGTGTGTGTGTGTGTGTGTGTGTGTGTGTGTGTGTGTGTGTGTGTGTGATCTGTATTTGACAGCACTTGACACCATCACGTAGTTAAAGCCAATAGACTACTAGCTGCAAGTGTGTGTGAATACAACAATGGCTATCCACTAACACTATACTGTTGACCATTAGATCGAATTGATGCTAACGTTAGCTTAGCCCTGCTATCTATCACCCTGCAAAGCCCTTGAGCGTATGAAGAGGGGGGGCACAATGCAATGCATAACTCACACACACACACACACACACACACACACACACGGTCATACAAACAAACACACAGAGATTAAATCTGGGCTGGCTACCGCTGGCCTCTCACTTTGATGAGCCAAGGAGCCAAGAGTCTGGGTGCTGGATTAAGATGGCTGAACTAGATTCACACACACACACACACACACACACACACACACACACATACACTCTCTCTGTCACACCCACACACACACACACCCTGTCACACACACACACACCCTGTCACACACACACACACACCCTGTCACACACACACACACACACACACACAACACACAACACACTCTCGCTCACTCACTCCCTAGAGGGGTTAACGCTGATCCCCCATTCATTTACATTGAGTAGCCTTTTTCCCCCCCTCTTAAAGCGAACACAAAAGACCGCCTTCCACAATGGTTAATAAAACCACCTTTGAGATTAGCCTAGCATAAACAAACACTTAGTCATTTGAGAGGAGACCTTTCTCTATTATCTCCATCACACACACACACACACACACACACACACACACACACACACACACACACACAAGGACTGAGGCCTTATTTAATCAAAGTGTGTTAATAAATTATATCTAGGTGGTCTAAAGAAAAAGCTAGTATGACCTAGCGTGTGTAGTGTTACATTGAGGAAATGCTAACTTGATTCTTATTGCGCGGCATTCTTTATGGAAGCCGACACCAGAGGCTATTCAGTTCAAAATGTGGCGAAGAGACGATTGATTGAGGGCTCGAGCTAGCATCACCTTTTCCATCTTATGTCAATCAGAAGATGTAGCGGCGGATAGATGTAGCATCAGATAGATAGGGGAACTGTTAATGGTTAATGGGGTGCTGGCTCAAATTAGTGGGTTCGAAAACTGTAGTGCAAGACGCCAAAAAAAAAATGCACCACAGTAGGTGAATAGTAATTTAAAAAATAATAATTAAACACATGTTTCTTATGGGTGCATATCAGAACACTCAGGGAAAACTTATAGTCTAAACAAGCAAAAAATAAATGTTCTTTATGTCGTCTTTTTAATTCAGTGTTATCACCTTGGTACAAAATATTCAAGTGTGACAAAACATGACTGTGAAGGTTATCAATGTCAGAAACGGCTAGTGCAAGGGGCAAAAAAAAAAATGGCATCCCAGTAGGTAAATAGTAATAATAATTAATTATATTTATTAACACTTAGGGACATCTTACAGTTAAAACAAGCAAACAATACCGTTAAAATGGACAAATTAATCAAACAAAAGAGGTTTTCCCTGATGTGCTACAGTCTAAACGTAGATCAATAAAAAATAAATATGTATTTATTGTCATTGCATCAACAAAATATAACACTTATAGCAGCTCACGCAGACACAACTGTCAACATATCCATTGTAAAAAATTAAATAAAATGCATTTCATTTAGGGTTAATCTTAAGACGTATAAAAATAAAACGCTAGACTGAGGCCATAGTATTTAGTTTGTGATGATAACTGTCTCGGTTATGAAGTCTTGGTGACATCAGGGGAAGTCCCACGTTGCTCAGACTAAGCTCACCTGTCTAAGATCGGTGTTATAAGGAACTGTGACAAAAAAATAAATAAATAAAAATTTAAAACCATATTCCAGGAACATATTCACGAAGTTTAAGGAAGCAGGAAATGAGTTTTCAGCATTCCATTCTCATGTTTACTTTCACTACTGTTTGCTATTAAACATGACCACAACCTATTTACAGAAGACACTACACTATGTTACTTTCACAGAAGAATTTAAGAAGATGGCCAAAATTTGACACATTTATCATTCGATCAGTATATTTTTATGAAAATATTCAGCGTTTTTTAAAGTGATATTAAAAATATAGAGCAGCAAATTTTCTATAATTAGACGAGCTGTGACCAAAGGTTATTTTGGAATTCCTGCTTTAAAAAAATAATAAAGACATTTAATCAATTTACCAGTTATCAAAACTGTTGGAAATCTGTTTGTCTTGTTATGCCCCTCTTGCTATTTTTATTTTCTTTCATGGAGACTCATTTGCTTACTTGGAAGAATTAGTTGACATATTTACCATTCAACCAGCCAACGTCACGACTGGAAAGTTGTCTGACAAGAATATTAGAAGTATACAAACAGTGCATTTTCAATTTAAACAAGCTATTACTTTATAATGTTTTGGAATTTCTTCTAAAATTAATCATTTTCATATATAATTCGTTTTCAAAGTTGTTGGCCATCAATTTTCTAAGTCTCCCTCATTCTATCTCACAACTTTAATGGATGTGTGATCTCTTATTTATATGTTC
The DNA here is from genome assembly GCA_949357725.1 of Hyperoplus immaculatus. Lineage (NCBI taxonomy): Eukaryota > Metazoa > Chordata > Actinopteri > Uranoscopiformes > Ammodytidae > Hyperoplus > Hyperoplus immaculatus. Next base: position 1,696,668 of record OX442370.1, read on the forward strand.
TACTTGCTCCTGGTCACTCCATGAAAAAACAACTCAACAGTTACATTCACACATCTGTCATTAAGAGATTTAGAAATGCAACAGCCACACAAAGCAAACTGTTAGTATAATGTCTCTAAAGGGTGGAATGCCCGAGGTGTATTTTCGGCAGTAACCGAGCAACGCTTTCTGGCGTTTGCGGCCGGTAGGATTAGCAGACAGTATGAGTGAAAGGCAACAAGAGCTCGCTTAAGTATCCACCTGATCCCTCGCTCTCACACACACACACACACAGAAACGCACACACACACACACACACACACACACACACACACACACACACACACACACACACACACACACACACACACACACACACACACACACACACACACACACACACACCAATCACTTAAACATCCACACCTGTAATTAGCCATTCTGGCTTTGTGGGGCGACTGCCAAGAATCGTGCACGCTATGTGTGTGTGTGTGTGTGTGTGTGTGTGTGTGTATGTGTGTGTGTGTGTGTGTGTGTGTGTGTGTGTGTGTGTATGTGTGTGTGTGTGTACTTGCAGGAGTCCTTTAATTTGAACACAGTGGTATAAAGAAGGCTCTGAAATAGCATTCATAGCATCATTGGAATCTCAAACTGCTGAAAAAAAAAATCCAGTGACGCAAGCTCTGTAAATGGGCATGTTGCTAGCAGCCTTTGTTTACACGCCAGTTTACAGAGCCTAGGCTGTGTATTAACACTGGACTTTTTTAACACACACACACACAGTACGGAAAGGTAGCGGATCATAAGGAGATATTTACAGATTTCGACAAAAAAGTGATTTTGACAACAAGCGTTCTCCAGAATCACTGACTCCACCTTTAAGTGACAGCTTTGGTTAAAGGGGAACTTCCATCAAATCTGACCTTGGCTATGGCTAATACGAGATCCTTAATAATAGTCTTGTACCAGCATACAGTATGACTGTGTGTGAATGAATAGAACCTGGATCCCTGTAAAGTTGACCAGTTTAATACGTTGCTGAAGACTCACTTTTGTTGCGTTGGCCTTTAACACAAGTTGAGACTTTGACACTCCTAACTTTTTATTCTCATGTATCTTATATGTTATTTTGTATTGTATCTTGTACAGCACTTTGGTTCAACTGATGCTGTTTTTAAATGTGCTATAGAAAGAATTTTGACTTGTGTCCCGGATATCCATAGAAAACAGTCCACAAAAGGGACGTCATACACACAATATAAAGTTGAAGTCATCCCTAGAAACAGGCCTATCATTTACACAACACAAGACCCAACAAAACTGACTTTTCCTGGGTGATTCACCTCAAAAATCACCATCCATCTCCTTCATACAATAGGGGTTTGTGTTCCCAGTTCAAACAGTGATACTATGAATACTTCTTCCCACTCCTTTCCAGGCATATCAATTGAATATAATTTACTTTTTTTTTTGTGAAATAATTGATGAATTTAATGTAATCAAGCGATCAATCAATGAAGAGAGAATTATAAGATAAAGGGTAATACCAAAAAAAAAGTCCCGTATGTGAAAATTAAACTGGTAGAAAATCATGAAGATATCTTTAAAAGGAAACAAAACATCCCATTCACATGTAGTGTCAAAAAGGCAGGGTCACTTCTGTGGTCATTTTCGGGTAGAGATTTTGGCACACATCCCATGTTATTTTTTTAGGGGTCAAATTGTATATATTCCCTCAGAAAGGAGAGTGCAAATACATATCTAAGCCATGTCCTAGACCTAGACTAAAGAGGGGGAGACAGGAGAGAGAGAGAGAGAGAGAGAGAGAGAGAGAGAGAGGGAGAGAGAGATGAGACATAAGTGGAGACTGCCAAGCTCATTGCTACCTACTCATTGCCCTCGAGCAAGGATTTAGACGTTGGTTATTGTGAAAGCGTTTTAACATGTGTATTGTGCCCGCTAAGTAAAACCATTCACTGCTTTGGTTCTGAGGCATCTATGGCATTACTCAACGAGATTTCTTCATTTACAGCTGTATACTTTACCACCAGCGTAGATGCAAAGAGAGGTAGAAAGAGGCAAGAACTGAGTGTGTGTGTGTGCGTGTGTGTGTGTGTGTGTGTGTGTGTGTGTGTGTGTGGTGTGTGTGTGTGTGTGTGTGTGTGTGTGTGTGTGTGTGTGTGTGTGTGCGCGTGTGTGTGTGTGCGTGTGTGTGTGTGTGTGTGTGTGTGTGTGTGTGTGTGTGTGTGTGTGTGTGTGTATGAGGGGCTGTGGCGAAGTGCATAGGATGATGGACCCACAACTATAGGGTTGGTGGTTCGATCCCCTGTCTCCCCGCCACATGTCCTTTGTCGCTTTGGATAAAAGCATCTGCTGCATGACATGTAATGTAATGGACCTCACAAATGTTTTCAAAAGCCAATTTAAAGGTGGAGTCAGCGATTCTGGAGAACACACACACACACACACACACACACACACACACACTACACACACACACTACACACACACACACACACACTACAGCCCTTAAGGTGTAGACATGTTTCGACTGTTTACTCTTAATGAATGCCATAGACTCAGGGCGCTCCCCATTCCATGCTGTGGTTATGTACTTAAAGCTTAGCTCTGTAATGACATGAGCCATTTGTACTCATAAGTATAAGTGATGTGAGTATACATATAAGGACAGGAGTGTGCACAAATCGCTGTCCAAACAGTCCTAATTGTTATGTTGATCATATTGCAATTGTAGTTTTTGGGGTTGACAAGCACCTCAAAATAGATTTAATCTACCTCCAGCTACAATATTGTTTTAAACCTGCAGTGTGTAGAATGTTGGGTTTTATTTCCTAGCAGATTTTGTAGAACGTAATTATAATATCCATAAGTACATTTAATTTAGTGCATAATAGCTGAAAAAAACGTTTTGAATTATTATTTTTTCTCTTAGAAAGGGTCTCAAATATGTCCATATTTCTGCATATTTTGGACCAAGGCCTAGTGCCGCCATCTTGAAAGTGTCATAGTTGGAATGTCATCAGGTGCATTGTTTAAAATTTAGAATTGTTCTTGTCCTTGAAGGCCACTGTAGCTTCTGTTATTATTCTAAAGGATTGGGGTTACCCAGGGAGCGTTGCATTCTAGAACTTTCTAGAACTTTCTTGATGATGTCATATTACACACTGCACCTTTAAATGTGCAGTGTGTAATACTGTTTCCCCAGACATGGAATCTGCCTAGCGTGTGACAAAGATTCACTGCAACTGAGCCGGTGTTCTATCATTACAAAATCACTATAATAATATAATGAATGAGGTTTTTCTTCCCTCAGTCTTTCCTTGGCCCAGCTGCCCTGTTCTTCCTAACCCTACATTTTCCCATATGTGATGTCACGCATAGTAAATGTAGGGTTAGACACTGAGACCATAAAACACTCTTTCTGCCTTTTCTCAGCCTAGGATGAACCGATTTCTAAATGTGTTGCACATCTATAGGATCTCAGAGTTCAATACACCTTCATATTTCCACCAAAGAAGGATCTTTAAAGAAGGAAAGAGAGGCAGATCCAAGTTATTGGGGGGGGGGGGGTTGTATAAGATGAAGACAGACAGACAGACAGACAGACAGACAGACAGACAGACAGATCGCTGCCTGTAATTCAAACCTCTGGAGCGTTGCCAAGTCTGGGTATATTACAATCAGAGAACTATGATGACATCTTTATTAATCCTAATGAAACCTGGCAAGTGTGTGATTGAGTGAGTCAGACCTCACACACACGCACACACACACACACACACACAAAGTCTCATACACAAACAGTCTCTTACACACACACACACACACACACACACACACACACACACATATTTTTCTTGTATAAGTCGATCAAACTTGCAGCAGTATATGACTGTTTCAGGCGGTACTTTACCTTGCATGCCCTCTGTACAACAAAGTGAATGTATTTATGCTCTCACCTTTAAACCTGCAGTGTGTAGAATTTTGGGTTGTATTTCCTAGCAGATTTTGTAGAAAGTAATTATAATATCCATAAGTACATTTAATTTAGTGCATAATAGCTGAAAAAAATGTTTTGAATTATTATTATTTTCCTTAGAAAGGGTCTCATATATGTCCATATTTCTGCATATTTTGGACCAAGGCCTAGTGCCGCCATCTTGAAAGTGTCATAGTTGGAACGTCATCAGGTGCATTGTTTAAAATGTAGAATTGTTCTTGTCCTTGAAGGCCACTGTAGGTTCTGTTATTATTCGAAAGGGGTGGGGTTACCCGGGGAGTGTTGCATTCTAGAACTTTCTAGAACTTACTTGATGATGTCATATTACACACTGCACCTTTAAGACATCTAGATATATAGTCGTAAGATATGTATGTGCTGCTATTGAACTGTTTGTGGTTTCTGTCTAGTTTGCGTGCCTATGTATAGAGTCTATATTTATACTGCTGTGTGTGTGTGTGTGTGCGTGTGTGTGTGTGTGTGTGTGTGTGTGTGTGTGTGTGTCTGTGTGTGATACTTTGTTCTAACTAGGAGCAAATCTCATTAATGATTCCATTAACCTGTTGATTATTAAATCTAGACTGAATGTCAAAAATTAATAAAAAACTGCCAGTCGAAAATTTGACTGGCAGCGTTTATACATTTTTGACAAGGGCCTAAGGGTGTGTTTGTATGTATCTTATTGTTTCCAACTTATTGTCCAACACCTAGATGTGTTCAATATATAGTGATTAGAAATTAGAGAAATGCAGCAAACGCTCAAATTTCAGAAACTTTACCTTGAAATGTTGACATTTATGAATGATAAATTACTTGAATTTATTATCAAAATCTTTATAAATAACTGATCAACTTTTTAACCATGTAATGTGTTATCCTATGTGTACTTTATAATAGCATTTGCAAACGGGCAGTGCAGCATAAACACATTGAGCCCAAGAATATGAAGAAAAACAGATGCAGTAAAAAATATAAATATGTATATTAGATTATAAATTTAGATAACATAGATAGAGTTTTCTAAGAACTGGTTGCTGGCTGCTGCTTTGTAAACACTTCCACTGTGCCACACTCTTTCACACACACACTCACACACACACACACACACACACACACACACACACACACACACACACACACACACACACACACACACACACAGTTCCTTTCTCTCTCTTTACAGGTTTGTTGGTGTAAACAATAGCTGCACCTAACCAGAGGTGCCATTCACAACAGCTACGCTAACCACAAGCCAAAATTAGCTTCAACTCTGAGCTGAGATATGTATAGCAGCAAGAATGAACTCAGAACACAGTTTCCATAGTGAGTTTGACAATGGCCTTGTTTGAGGTTGATTTAAATATTGGAAGGCATTTTTTCAGTTTCAGACAAATACACATTAATGCTGAGAAAACTGACTTATAATAGTTTAAACCTGCAGTGTGTAGAATTTGGGGTTTTATTTCCTAGCAGATTTTGTAGAAAGTAATTATAATATCCATAAGTACATTTAATTTAGTGCATAATAGCTGAAAAAAAATGTTTTAATTATAATTTTTTCCCTTAGAAAGGGTCTCATATATGTCCATATTTCTGCATATTTTGGACCAAGGCCTAGTGCCGCCATCTTGAAAGGGTCATAGTTGGAATGTCATCAGGTGCATTGTTTAAAATTTAGAATTGTTCTTGTCCTTGAAGGCCACTGTAGCTTCTGTTATTATTTAAAAGGGTTGGGGTTACCCAGGGAGCGTTGCATTCTAGAACTTTGTAGAACTTTCTTGATGATGTCATATTACACACTGCACCTTTAACATTGTGTTAATTTATGCACCAAAAAAGTTGAAATAAAACAAAGTGAATTTCCCTGCCTACCCTGTTTTTATTTAAAGTTTGGTGTTCCATTTTGTGTTTCATTAAAGGTTCACGAGGAACTTTCAGTTTGTGTTCATTCTTGCACCTCCTTTGGACAAAAGCGGTAGTGTTTTTACTACGCCAGCTGTAGTTCCTGGGTGAGCATATACCCATGACAAAGTGCAGTAAGAAAAACTATATAAAAATAGCATTCTTTGCACTGATGGTCTCATTTGCTGTTACATGTCATCCATGATCATCAGAGGAAAAATTAGGCTGTTTCAGAAATATTCAAAAGTTCCTCGTAGCACCTTTAAAATATTCCTACTTCATGCATAGGCCGATCTGTAGAATCTATGCCCTTTGTTTTAAATATATTTGTCATAAAACCTTGCCATACCCAAACAGTTGAGTCACCCAAAAGCAATGAATGCATAGACTGAACAATACGATATTGTTTCTCATTGAAAGGGACCCCTACGTAACCCGGGGAACCCAGTACCATAATAATTATAGCAATAACAGAGGTGACCATGGCAACAGGAACAATAGAATGGTCATTCATACTATAACAATTTTTTTTATTTGGTCCGGCCAATGAGGTGAAAGGGTCAGTGTGTGTGTCTGTGTGTGTGTGTGTGTGTGTGTGCGTGTGTGTGTGTGTGTGGCTTGAATTAAGTCACTCCACTGTTTAGTAACTAGTTTGTCTGTATGAACTGTGTTGTTTGTGGACACTACATATTTACATGGCTACATCCAAGTGTGTGTGTGTGTGTGTGTGTGTGTGTGTGTGTGTGTGCTAAGAGTTACTTCTGCACGACAATTCTCACATCACAGCCACTTTGTGATCGTGTGTGTGTGTGTGTGTGTGTGTGTGTGTGTGTGTGTGTGTGTGTCTTGCATGCCTGTGTAACAGAGCCCTGGTTGGGCCTGAGTGGTTCTGATCCATCCATGGCCGGCATTCGCATCCAGGGCTTCTCGATTCCGCTTTGTGTCTCTGTCTGTGAGTCTGTGTTTGTGTGTGTGTGTGTGAGTGTGTGTGTGTGTGTGTGTGTGTGTGTGTGTGTGTGTGTGTGTGTGTGTGTGTGTGTGTGTCTACGTCTGTGTGTGTGAGTTCTGGCGGGAGGCTGGCATTCGGTGTAGCCATGGCTGGCACCAGGCCACACACACACACACACACTCTCTCTCTCTTTCTCTCACACTCACACACACACACACACACACACACACCCCTCCCCTACGCTGTCTGAGAAGCACAATGGGCGATCCGGTAAAACAATACAGGCCCAGGAACAAGGCCCTCCATAGAGCGAGAGACACACTATCCCTGGAAGAGAAACACTGTGGATCGCAGGGCGGTCCATACAGAAATAGAAAGCTAATTTCTAGCCCTCTACCACTTTATTCTCTCTCTTTCTGTCTGTCTCTGTGTCTTTCGGTGTCTCTCCCTCTACCTCTCTCTCTCCTTTTCTCTCTCTCTCTACCCCCTCTCTCTCTCTCTCTCTCTCTCTCTCTGTCTGTCTGTCTCTCTCGCTCCCCCTCACTCTCTCTCTATCTCCCTCCCTGTCTCTCTCTGTCCACCCCCTTTCTCTCTCTCTGTCTCTCTCTCGCTCCCTTTCTCTCTCTCTCTCTCTCCCTCTCTCTACCTCTCTACCTCTCTCTGTCTCTCTCTCTCTCTCTCTGTTTCTCTCACTCTCCCTCTCTCTCTCTACCTCTCTCTACCTCTCTCTCTATCTCTCTCTCTCTCTCTCTCTCTACACCTGTTCCCTCTTTCATAGCCAACAGTATTATTTCACCTCGAACAGAGAAAAAATTGTCACACAGTTTATCCCTTTCACATAAAAGGTGAAGTTAGCAAATTCAGAACACCACTTGTTTGCTTGTTTTCCAAATCACTTTTTGTCAAAGTCAGTGAATATCTCCTCATGATCCACTACTGGTCCACACTGTGTATTAATTTAGGCTCTATATAAAAAAATCAGCACACACAATACTGACAGGTAGCGGATCGTGAGGAGATATTCACTGATTTTGACAAAAAGTGATTTTGACAACAAGCGTTCTCCAGAATCACTGACTCCATCTTTTTCAGTCACCATCTTACCTATTTGCATATATGATATTTTTTACAGAGATAGATTTTCCATTAGCCACAAAAATCTGATTTAGAACTGGGCCATGTTATAGGATTGTTAGTTTTGGTAGCCTAGGCAACATACAGTACATACAAATATAAGTAATAAGCGGCCAGGTGGTTTTGCATGTGTTGCCTAATAACTCCTGTGAGTAACTGAATATAAGTAGCTCCCACGCAATCAAAACAAACACATTCCCACAATAACCAGCGTGTTTTAAGCTGTATGTAGGGTAAACATGGAAGACCCCCTGACTCACACACACACACACACACGCACACACACACACACGCGCACACACACACACACACACACACACACACACACACACACACACACACACACACACACACACACACACACACGCACACACCGAGCCGCGACCTGGCCCTGCGGGTTTTTACAGGTAAAAGAAGAAGAGCTGAGCAACCTGTCGATGCAGGTAAGGAAACATTCCACGTGGCCTCACACACACACACACACACACACACAGAACAGAAACACACACACACACACACACACACACACACAGAACAGAACAGAAACACACACACACACACTCACAGAACAGAAACACACACACACACACACACATACTCACAGAACAGAAACACACACACACACACACACACACACACACACACGGAACAGAAACACACACACACACAGAAACACACACAGAAACTGCTCACATGTCATGTAGTCACTACATTTTGGAAAAAATATTCCACATGTGAAAAAAAAAAAATAATTAAAGTACATTTTACACAGGGCACATTTCAATTAGTCTTTTTGCTTATAATCTCTCACATTTTCCATAGAGTGGGGTTAGCTATTGTAGAGCAGTTCTGAGGTTAACTGCCTTGCACTTGCCACACACAATTTAACACCCTCCTTTCCAGTGCCGGGGATCGAACCAGCGACCTCGTGGTAACCACCCCCCCCCCCCCCCACGGGCCCAGGCATCGCAGCAGACCCGGGTTCGACTCCCACCCAGGCCAGTTCTCTGCATGTCTTCCCCTCTCAGCCCCATTTCAACTCTGTGTCTCCAAAAATCTGTCTAAAAAAGCAGAAATGGCAACAAAAAATATATAATCTTTATCAAGCACTGCATCTTCCTCACTTACTCTCTCTCTCACTCACTCACAAACACCAACTTACAAAACCCAACATCCCCGCCCTAACAGCTATCTCTGCTACTTTACAGAGCTGTCACCACTCACCCAGCGAAAAAAAAAAACATCATGAATCTCAGTCCTCCAAAAAGCAGAAGCCGCTTAGAGCCCTACTGTGTGTGTGTGTGTGTGTGTGTGTGTGTGTGTGTGTGTGTGTGTGTGTGTGTGTGTGTGTGTGTGTGTGTGTGTGTGTGTGTGTGTGTGTGTGTGTGTGTGTGTGTGTGTGTTTGTGTGTGTGTGTAGACATGTAAGGCCCTAATCAAAAAATCTCACGTTTCCCTTGTTTATAAGATGGGAATCTCTCACATATTTATCAAACACATCCCAATCTCTACTTCTCTTTTTGCAAGCCCCCCCTTTCCCAAAAAAAACCCTCTGGGCAAAATCTATCCGACATGATTGGCACATAAGCACATTTTATCACACCCAATCGCCA
>OX442370.1:1721264-1741264 GCA_949357725.1 Hyperoplus immaculatus
GTGTGTGTGTTTGTGTGTTTTTGTGTGTGTGTGACTGTCCTTTTTGTGTGTCTTAACTTTTGCTTATTTGGCAGCTTAGAAATTGCTTGCCTAGGCACCATTTAGTGCAGCGCTCCGAAGCCTTCAAAAAAAAAGCAGTGGCAAGATGAACTGTTTATCTGTCTATTCCACTATACAGTCACACCACACCCATATACCCTTATATATATATATATATATATATATATATATATATATATATTATCCTGATTCCTGACTAAGGCCCTCATGGAAGGAATTCTCTAAACTCAGTAAACAGATGTGTTAATGTGCTAGGAAGAGCGTGTGATTGTGTGTGTGTGTGTGTGTGTGTGTGTGTGTGTGTGTGTGTGTGTGTGTGTGTGTGTGTATGTTGAGGTGAATCATCAAAGAAGGCCTTGGGGTCACTAGCAAATCAACATTACTAATGACTTTAAAATAGTGCTTTTACGTAATCCAATTAAGCTTGTTTTTTTCAGTTCTCAGTTTAAAGGTGCAGTCAGTGATTCTGGAGAACGCTTGTTGTCAAAATTACTTTTCATCAAAATCAGTGAATATCTCCTCACGATCTGCTACCTGACCGTACTGAGTGTGTGCTGAAAAACACACACACACACGGAGAGAGAGAGAGACACACACATACACACACACACACACACACAGAGAGACACACACACACACACACACACACACACACACACACACACAGAGCCTAGGCTGCTTAATAACATTTCATTTATTATTTGCACACACACAGGTACAGACATGTAGCGGATCGTGAGGATATATTCACTGATTTTGACAAAAAAGTGATTTTGACAACAAGCGTTCTCCAGAATCGCTGACTCCACCTTTAATCTTGAGATGCATTTGTACACACACACACACACACACACACACACACACACACACACACACACACATGCACACACACACACACACACACACACACACACACACACACACACAAAAGATGTTACAGTGCTTTCTGTTTCCGCCTGCTTTGTGCAACTGTCGCTATATACAAGGTCAAGGTCTATTAGCGGAAGTCTTATCTCTTCCCAGTCGTTTAAGACTATAGGCTACACTTAGCTAAATTAGAGGCCACACTGTCTACACACACACACACACACACACACACACACACAGAACACACACTCCTCCCTCGGCCTAATACATCCTTCCTCAAGTCACTCTACTGTCCCGGCCCTTTAGTCTTCCACATATAAAACCGAAAAAAAATTAATTTAGTCTAAGGTGATAAATTAACTTCTTGTACTAGTATTTACTTTGAGTAAGTTTAGCAATCGAAACATTTCAAGTTACTTAAGATTAATACCAGTCTGTGTACAAGAACAGTCTAGTTAAAGGTGCTACGAGGAACTTTTAAATATTCCTGAAACAGTCTCATTTTTTCTCTGATGATCATAAATTACATGTAACAGCAAACGAGACCATCAGTGTAAAGAATGCCTTTTTTATATAGTTTTTCTTAATGCCTTTGTCATGGGTATACGCTCACCCAGGAACAACAGCTGGCGTAGTAAAAAACACTACCACTTTTGTCCAAAGGGGGCGAAGAAAGAATTAACACGTACTGAAAGTTCCTCAGAGCACCTTAACGTATTTGAATTCTGTATTTCAACACTATCGCTGATGGGCAAGAATTTAGATGTGGGATAATTCTACAGATGCCCACAATCCTTTTATGGAAGTGTTTTTATACATCCAGCAACGACATGTTTGAGAAAGTCACTTGCTGAAATGTCTTCATAGATGCCATGTGCCATGCACATGGCATCTATGCTATGAATAAGGTCTAGGGAATCATGGTTAAGCAACTACAACATTCAGATAAAGTTGGGGAAAGATAGTGTCTACGGCTATTTAACAGAAATGCAACAGGTTGATGATGGGGTGTGAAAAATCATACTTTCAGCCCCTCTACTAAAATGGCACCATTACTTCCTGCATATAGGCACTTAATGTTGGGATAGGACAAAGCTCTTGAGTTGTGTTATCGTACTCTATGGACCTAATTCTTGACAAAAAATGTATCAGATCAAAATAATGTAGTATGTTATTTTCTTCTACAGTATTGCATGCTACAGCAGGTTAAAGCCCTTGTTTACTGCTGTTTGAGACCTTTTAAGGAACCGTTTAAGGAACCTTTCAAAGACCTTGGGAACTTACCATTGTCAGCCATGTGTGTCTGGTTCCACTTTTTGTTCCTGAGTCATAGTTACTGCTACTGCCAAACTGTCGCAGCTCTCCAGTAAAAACCTTGTTAACAACGATGTCATTGAGAAGTCTGGTTGGATCCAAACACAAGTCCTACACACACACACACACACACACACACGCACGCAGGCAGGCACGCACGCACGCACACACACACACGCACACAACACACACACGCACACACATTTGTCACCCTATTGGTGTAAATGTGTTGTTCAACATTAGCATCAAGCTAAAGATACTGATGTTTGAAAGGGGGATTTCGCTTGAGTTTTCCAAGTTTGATGCAACACTTGTTTCTCTTTCATTTCCTATAATGTGAAATTAAAAGGTGCTCCTAGGAACGTTCAGTTTTTGTTAATTCTAGCGCCCCCTTTGGACAAAAGCGGTAGTGTTTAAACTACGCCAGCTGTTGTTCCTGGGTGAGCGTATACCCATGACAAAGGCATTGAGAAAAACTATATAAAAATAGCATTCTTTGCATTTGGACTGATGGTCTCGTTTGCTGTTCCATGTAATTCATGATCATCAGAGGAAAATGAGACTGCTTTAGAAATATTAAAAAGTTCCTTGTAGCTCCTTTAAATTCTAGATACACATGTACAGTATGTTGTATTCCTAAGATTTCCTGTATTATTATCTTGGTAATTACAATTGCGTTGAACTTGTGAGAAGTTTTTGTCATCAGACCATAAAGTCATCATGTCATAAAGTGTGTAGAATTTGTCTAGAATGTGTACCTGAGAGGAGCCATCTTGTGCTTTTTAAACTCTAACTAACCCTGCGTTCCAATCCCCATACTTCCCTAGTATGCCATGAAAAGATTTAGGATGTCCCAATACATGCACGTCAATTGCAGTATGCTGAAAATACATACATGCCCCACTGACTAGCAATAGCAATTTGGAGTATTCGTCTTTATTCTTGACATTTCTCGACACAATAAAAAGAAAAAATCCTTTCTCTCCTGTGGCCCTAAAACTCTTCTGTACTTTAGTATGTAGTGTAGTAAAAAGAAAAAGTATGTAATTTGGAACGCATGGATTACGTGCTCGCATGACTCGCTGCGTCTGCCAGAGCCAAAGGAAAGAACTGACAGGTACTGACTGACTTAGATATTTGAAAGCGCTGCTTCAGGCTTCAGGCAACGATACAAACTGGGAGGGCAAACATTTACCCATAAATCATTGTCTCCACATCTTTTTTAAAGTTGGCAGACAGACAGGTCGTATATTTGCGATTATTGCCAATAGAAAGATAATTAATCTTTTAATGTTCCAACAGTGAAACGAGACTATGGAGGGAAAAGTTATGAGCAAGAAGACATTCAACCTAACTTTTTGTAATGTTGTTCAATGCCGTGACTGTTTTTCAATCGCGTGATACAATGTTTTTCAAATCCAATTGAGAGCTTGTGTTTTCAGTTCTCCATTTTAAAGGTGCAGTCAGTGATTCTGGAGAACGTTTGTTGTCAAAATAACTTTTAGTCAATATCAGTGAATATCTCCTCAAGATCCGCTACCTGTCTGTGTGTGTGATGAAAAAAAGTCTAATCTTGAATACACAGCCTAGGCTCTGTAAACGGGCGTGTTTCTAATTACTGTGGGACACCTTTGTTCACATACATACAAGTTTACATAGAAAGGTTATGAGCAAGAGGACATTTAACTGAACTTTTGTAATGTTGTTCTATGCCGTGACTATTATATTCAATCGCGTGATAGGCCTACAATGTTTGGCAAATGTTTCCTGACATGTCGTAGTAGTGAGCCTGATTTATACAGTGCACCAGACAGCCAATGAGAGCGAATTGTAGTTTTCTGTTTCCCTTTTAACCTGTCATTGTCTATTTGTATTTAAATGTTATATTGCTATTCATATTTTTCATTTGCTTTTCTAATGTCTAATGTCTATTCTAAACTTGATGTATTTTAATCTTGATGTATTGCATGCCCCTGTAAAGCACTTTGAATGGCCTTGTGTCTGAATTGTGCTATAGAAATAAACTTGCCTTGCCTTCTTGTGAAATCATGTCATAGTGCAAAAATATTGGCTTGCTAAACATTAAACTGTTAAACTGTAGGGCTACATCTCCATGGCGATGTGATCACAGAGCCAGTCATGACCTCGGCGTACACACACACACACACACACACACACACACACACACACACACACACACACACACACACACACACACACACACACACACACATACTGTATACACACACACACACACACACACACACACACATTGCCAGAGCCCCTGTCTGTAACATGGTGCAGCGGTCAACCCAGGCCAGCATTACCTCAGGAAAGAGATTTTGCTATGAAAACATGAACACACACACACACACACACACACACACGGAGAGAGAGAGACACACACATACACACACACACACACAGAGAGAGACACACACACACACACACACACACACACAGAGAGAGAGACACACACACACACACACAGACAGACACACACACACACACACACACACACACACACACACAGACAGATACAAACACACAGACACACACACACACACACACACACACACACACACACACACACACATACACACACACACACACAGACACACACAGCAGCCGTCTCCACTGGCTGCGTCCAGTACAAACACTCCCAGGAATCCCAGAGGGAGGGGGGGGGGGGGTAACGGGGCCAGGGAACATGATGGGACAGTGTAGGGGGGTATAGGGGAAGGGGAGGGGGAGGGGGAAGCAGATTTACTTTAGTGCAGTTCTTCTACAGCAGGACAAGAAACCTGGTGGAACATCACACTGTTGGGACTGGTCACACACCATACAAGAGGCTCAGATTGTGTCTGTGTGGTGATCTGCATATGCCAGTTCTGCAGGTTCTAAATGGATACATAATGGGGGTATAGGGGCAGGGGAGAGGAGGGGAGGGGAGGGGAGGGGAGGGGAGGGGAGGGGAGGGGAGGGGGAATCAGATTTTGCAAGTGCGGTTCTTGTTAAACAGGAAAATAAACATGGTGGAACATCACACTGTTGGGGAAGTTTTTGGTGATCTAAAGCAGCGAGTTCTGCAGGTTTTAAACGGATGCATAGTAAAGTCTGACATCATCTTTTAGTGTAAGCAATAACTGTCTGGAACTCAAAACTGTTGGTCTAAGATTAACTGTATCCACATCTCCCTTTTTTGAAACAAGAAATAATTCTATACCTTTTTTTATTGAAGTTGAAGTTATTGAAGAACCAGGTGGAAGCTATTTTTACCAAGATTTAGTACTGTAGTTTTTTATCAAAGTTCTTTCTAGACTTAACTCATCGCCATTTACAATGACTGCTTTCCAAATTTTTGACCTAAACATTACTGCTCAACGTACTTAACTTTAGTTTTAAAAAAAAATGGAGCTGACAGTGACTTGACGATGGAGTGTCTGCTAGAGAAGAAGTCCAGAGTTGCAGCTAAGAGCTTCAGAACATCTAAATTATTTTAATTTCTTGAGGTAAGAATATTTTGGTCAAACGAAAGTAAAGGAATGGTTATGATTTCAATAAGCATTCTGACATTTTTAACAATTCAGTATTGTCTTATTCGCTCATGAACACAGTGTACCTACTCAAAAACCTGCTCATAAATGGTACTGTACAAATGCTTCGGCGCTGAGCTACACGCAGCTTTTGTGAGGTGTAACAATTTGTCTTTCGAAACAAATCACGTCAGTAGAAAAACAAGAACACTCGTCAATCTTACTTAGCTGACACCTGATTGTCATGCGGAGGACTGATGCCATGTTTGATGAACACATATTGAAATATGGCAGCTGGGCGGGTCTGGTTGTGGCCTTTATTTCACACCAGATTCATCCAACATACACATTGCTAAACCTGTTCTCACAAGCAACAAAAGACAGGCAATAAAGTTGACTTATATCAAGTTATAAGGCATTCGTAACCTTTCATATTTTACATTACATTTTATTTAGCTGACACTTTTATCCAAAGCTACTTCCATTAAGTGCATTCAACCATGAAGGTACAAACTCAGAACAACAAGAATCCCGCAAGTATAGCATCAAATAAACCACACTACAAAGTGCCACATGTACTGTAAGTGCTACATGGAGATGTAACAAGCGCAATTTTTATTTAATTTTTTGCAAGAATAAACCCCAAAACGAGTTAATGTTGTGTCGTGAGTGAGAAAATAGTCCAACGTGAATCTAAATCACATTTTTCTACACAAATTTTACTTCATACAAAAGATTAAAATGGTTTATTGAGCTCTGGGACCACCATTTATTTATCTGCTGTTGTTTGAGTTTAGTTTTCCTGACAAAACAAAGTGTAAACAGTGAAGTGTATCGGCCAACTTGGAAAACCCGCAAGTGGGAAGTTCCCAACAATAACAACAACACATGAGATCACCGTATGCAAATGTGTTCTTGGCACCTGCAGAACATTTATACTAACATGAAAAACAATCCTTCAGATAAACATTCCCCCAGTGTGGCTCAGCGCATCGGCAAAATCTGGACTGATATGGAGTTGTCCACACTTATTTTTATTTTTATTTAATTATCGCCTTTCTATCTATCTATCTATCTATCTATCTATCTATCTATCTATCTATCTATCTATCTATCTATCTATCTATTGAGATGGATGAATTTCCTCCTTTTTTTACACAGACAGACAGACAGACAGACAGACAGACAGACAGACAGACAGACAGACATAGATAGATAGATAGATAGATAGATAGATAGATAGATAGATAGATAGATAGATAGATAGATAGATAGATAGATAGATAGATAGATAGATAGATAGATAGATAGATAGATAGATTGATTATTAGGGGTTTTCTCACTTCCCTCATGATTCCGGCCACTTCCTGGGCTTGCTAAACATCAACTAGCCCAGATCCTGGTTATACTGGCCAGTGATTGGCTGCGGCAGATTATTTACCTAATAAGCCGTCTTCTGATTGGCCCGCGGGAAACAATGGCATGTGTAAACAGCCCGGGGACTCTGGACAGCAGACCGACACAGCAGTCCCTTTGTTAGCTAGCTACTCTAACTGTTGGCAGTCGAGTCATGCATGATCAAACACGCACTCACTCACTGTGTGTGTGTGTGTGTGTGTGTGTGTGTGTGTGTGTGTGTGTGTGTGTGTGTGGGTGTGCGTGTGTGTGTGGGTGGGTGGGTGCAGTTGCAGTTGGAGAGGGACTTACATGAAGGGCTTTAAGGGCCAACGGTGAAACTGGAATTTTTCTGTATGGTGGAAGCTGCCAATAAGCGTTTCACCTGAGCCAATAGTCAACACATTTAAAGATGAAACGGCATCAAGAGGTTGAACTCTCTCTCTTGCACAATAGCAGGAATTTCTCAAGCAGTGATTAAAAAAATAATAATACAAAACCTCTCATTCATTTCAATAAAGCATTTGCATTGTAACAGTGAGACCAATAGCAGAGGCTTAAACGAATGACGCAGGGTTGTCAGTCAAAAAAATTAACCCTGGAACACATTTTGGAACACTTTTCTTGCCCACACAAAGATGCAGTTGAAATGCTCGTATGTGTATTTATGAAGTGGGACATTGTACAGGAGTTTTTAGCCTTGGTAGTGACATGGCTCAAAGGAAGGCAATGTCAGTCCGTTGGTTGGGCAGTTCATCATCATTTTTATTTTTAAGTTAATTTTTTGGGCATTTTTTTAAGCTATATTAGATAGTACAGCGTTGAAATGGGGAGACAGACAGAGAGAGAGAGGTGACCTGCAGTGAAGGTCCACAGGTTGGATTTGAACCCGCGACCACTGCAACGAAGGACGGAGCCAATATGGTACACGCTCTATCCACTACACCACCAGAGCGCCCACCCACAGTCCACCATCTTTGATCCTGAATCAAATATCTGAATATCTACTTGATACATTGCTATGAAGTTATGTACAGATCTCTATGGTTACCAGAAGACACCCTACTTTGAATTTAGTGTTGCCTTGACTTTTTATGAAACAGTATCGGTTTCAAATGTTAACTTTTAATGCTTAAATTAAAAGCCCCCGAGGCCAATTTTTAAGTTGTGACTCAACTTGTCTTGAATTTGTCCAGTGATCAAATACCTGCAAAACTATTGACATTCCCATTAGCCAAAGCTTTACTTTATGTGTGCTAGTGAATGTTAGCAAGTGTTAGAGATAAACTAGGATTCAGACAAATGATACACATTAAACCTGCTTAACATTAGCAGGCTAGCATTGTTATTGTTAGTGTTTTAGCATGCTGGCTTGGCATTAGCTCAAATGTTGTATGTTGTATGTTGGCTTTCCGCAAACAGTCACTATTGTGGCTGTCGAATCTCTGTCTTTTTTTTTTCGTTTTTATCTAAGTATTGTATGAAATACCTCCTTCTGGTGCACCTATACCTCAGATTCAGGTACACAGTGATTTGAGACCACACCTTGCAAAACTCAAATCTGACCGCACACCTCATCTCTGTAAGTTATTGCTTACTTCTGTTTGAAGGAAGACAGTTTTATGGAGATTGTGGAGCAAATTCTCATCCATAAATGCAAGAAATTCTCTATCAATTTCTCAGATATTATTTGATATATTTGATACAGCCTGTGATGTGCTGACAACTTAATAAGCAAACCCTAAGAAGCTGGATACAAAACAGTTGATTCACTCCTGGAAACTATTGAATCGAACTCAAATATGAGGAGTAACTTCAAGAAATCTTGTTTGCAGTGAGATGTGAAAATGCTGCATCTTTAAATGTCATCCTCCTCATGCCAAAAAAAAAAGTTCTCTGTGGCAGATGTTTCTTTCTTGCCGTTCTCTTGGCACAGATGACTAGCCGATCGTTTAGTCTAAACCTTGTTCTATAGTCCAAAAAAAAACAACGTTTATTTCTGTGTATGTAATCGTTGTAGTCGAAAAAAGAAGTCTACAATTAGAAATAGATTAATAGTAAACTTATCCCACAACAAGTAGAAGCAGAGATAGGCTTATAAAGCTGCAGCATCTGTCCCAAGACGTCAACCCAGTTTATTAAAAGGTGATTAAACTTGGAGACTTGGCGGAGATATAAACGGATTGGAATTCCACACACACACACACACACACACACACACACACACACACACACACACACACACACACACACACACACACACACACATGCTCTTCATACACACCTTTTTCAAATTGTGCCAAGATCATGTCATCAAAACCCAGGCTTAGCTAATGCGTGTACCTTTGGCACTGCACCCAAAAACTGAACACAATACAAGCCACCTGTCTGCACTAATTTTTTTTCGGTAGATTTGGGACGTGGCTAAAACGACATGCCAGGTTAAGCCATCGGTATACGCCAATTATACAACAGTTAGGAACCAATCGGATCGCTTGATTTAAGCCACCCGTTTTATAAGCTGTTTTAGGCGTTTGTTTGAGGGCTTCGTAAAGGTGTTGTTGGAGAAACCTCCTCTGAGTGACAGTTAGTAGTTAGTGGATGGCGGGCCCATGCAAATGTGTTGCTGCCACATAAAGGGGTTTTGACAGGTTAAGTTCAGTTTGGCCTAAGGGGCTGGGAGAAACGTCCGTCCGTTAGCTAGGGGAAAAAAGTCCGTAAAAATATCCATGAGAGCCATGCGCTATAGCAGAACACATGGGAATATACTTCAACAGGTGCTGAGTAAGGACAAAAAATTAACGTGGGAGAAGTACAAGCATCCTACAATGATTTTAATCCCTTAGCTTTTCATGACAGGTCTCTTTAACTTTAAATTTGACAGACAGACAGACAGACAGATAGACAGATAGATAGACAGATAGATAGATAGATAGATAGATAGATAGATAGATAGATAGATAGATAGATAGATAGATAGATAGATAGATAGATAGATAGATAGATAGATAGATAGATAGATAGATAGATCCTTTAATAATCCTTTATAGTAAATGACAGTGCCACAACAGCTTCAAGACAGACATAACAAACACACATCTCATCAGATAGCTTACATACTTAAAAGGATAAAATACAATAAATACAATAGATGAGAAAGACAACACATAAAATGTACAAACTAAAGTAATTCTATTGGTTTTAAATGATAAGTCTTTATTTGTTCACTCCAAAAGGAAAAATGTTGACATGGGAAAAAGTACAATCCCGATTCCCAGAGTTTGTTCTTTGTGAAGTCATGACTGTTTGATCAGGCCCCAGGCAAGTTTAATACAGACGAGGGGAGTGGAGAATTGAAACAATACACTCATTATATAGCATTTATGTTTGCTGTCAAGCATCCGACAATGACTTAATCTTTTAGGTTTTTCAGGACAGGGCTCTTTAAAGTAAAACAGGGCAACATACCAAGACGAAACAAGAAAACAGGACGGATCATAACAAACAGTCCTGTATTAAATTATTTTTTCAGAAGATATTCGGAAAAATTAACTGATTTGCCAAAGTTTAAGTGGTGTTACAGAAATTGAAAGTGTCCAGATACCAAATGATCTAATTTGAAATAAATACAATAACCTGTTTGTTCTTTAATTTATTCTCATCACATTTAAAGTTAACGCTGTCAGCCTACTTTGATTAAATAAGTAATCTAAAGGAACCTTTCCCTTATCAATACATTGGTAGGCTTATACATTAACTGACACATTTTGACTTTTTTTTTATTACATGTAATTTTACCTTAACTTTAGTACTAAATAACTGTGTTTTATAGGATCATTTGCTCCACTATTTCACTCATGTCTCAATCCCTCTTAAATTACCAACCCCCCCCCCCCCACACACACACACACACACACACGCACGCACGCACACACACACACACACACCTCTGTTAAACCTAGATCATTCGTGCCGTGCCTCAGCGTTCCTCCCAAACACGTCACCTCACGCTCTAACCCGAAGTCTTCATTCATTCTCTCTGACACTTTCTGTCATAGACCGACGTGAGCACCTTAAATCTCCCCCTTGGATGAACCTGTGAACTTTGGGCCACCCCCCCTTACACTCGCAATACACCTAATTTATGATCTAAAAACTGCTTAAAAATCACAGTTTTTACTTACACAAGCTTGATGCATAAATTAGACAGAAATCCGGTTATTCCGTGCAGAAAGAGAGAGAGGTTTTTGGAAACGTTTTTTTTTTTTTTCATTTGCACGCACAAACACAAACACACAAACACTTACACAAGCATTAAAACTCATCTGTTGACAAATCTCTCATCATTGCAGCGGCAGCAAAAGGCATCCAAGCCAGCCTGTTGCGTGTGTGTGTGTGTGTGTGTGTGTGTTTCTGTGTGTTTCTGTGTGTGAGTGCGCGAGGGATAAGGGAAGGTTTAGGCACGTTGTCTGCTGCTTAGGCCATCCAAGAAGCCTCGGGGCACCTCAGTGAAAAAGAGATAATTATCTTTTATCTGCTTGTGTTGTGACGGGAGATTATGGTTCAAATTTACGATTGTTAAAGGAGACAATGAAGGCAACGCTTGCTCTTTTCAAAGTGGCAAAGGGGGTCTGCGGAACAAGTGAGAGAACTCCCACAATGCAGCTCATCCCTCATGTTTCAAGCTGCAGGTCTTTTAAAACACAAAAGGGACAAAAACAAACAGCTATTTACGTACAAATAGGACTATAGTAATCCTATGATGTAGTTTTTTTTTTCCAGAGGATACTATATCAAGAGAATGGTATGTGTCTTGTAACAGAAGTATCAAAGAAGTGATATCGGAGGAGCTTGAAAATACTGCATATAAGGTCACTTTTAGTTCAATTAAAATAGCTCTACATGATCTAGATTGTGTACCTGGAGAAATGTTAAGATAACCTGTGGAAGTCTTAGTTATAGTTTCCAGTAGTTTTTATGTTATGATGTGTCACCACAACATGTGCATGAAATCGGGAATCCGCTACAGAGTTCGAGCCGGGACTATTTCTAGGCCGGGTGCAATAACCCCACCCATATCACACCTGACTCTGTTCCAATTATTCATTTTGATTTTTTCTGTATTTTGTTTTCGTATTTTTCTTTTCTTTATGTATGTTTCTCTATGATGTAAAGTGTCTTATATTGCCTATAAAAATTCTAACTATTATTATTAATTAAACAAAAAAAAAGTGGTGGCTTATGAACTCTTAAACATTACCTCATGGCCTTGCATCCTGCCGTCTCTCTTTCACTTGCATCCTTAACAAATGCATGTTCTGTCGGCATGCGCTAGCAAAGATCTTTAGGACAGCATGCGTTGGTGGCATGTCAGTTCCGCTTTTGTCCATAGGGGGCGCTAGAATCAACAGAAAATGAAAGTTCCTCGTAGACACTTTAAATTATAAATAACATATTGTACAGATTGAGGTCAATGATAAATGTTTTTTTGAAACCAAACGGTTGTTTTTATTATCAGCTCATTCATGTCTTATGTCAAATAGAATTGAAAAGCAAATACATCTGTGCTACAATGTAAATAAAGGGTTTGTAAGTTCCAAAGTAAGTACTAAGTAGTTCTAAGTATGTTAAAATTGCTAGAATATTACTTAAGTTTTTGTGAGTTCCATCCCCCTAAAACAGTACAAACTAACACAAATAGACCGCCATAGACATACCCGGAGGTGTGTTAACCATTTTAGGTTTGAGTTGTGGGACAGGGGGGGACTCAATAACCCACAACACACAGCCCCCACTCTCCCCCTATGTGTGACCGCCCCACACTCAGTTGGTCTGGCCTTCAAAACCAATATTACTAATACAGGTCTCTGTGCTTGTATGTGAAAAGGAAACCATAACACACCCAAAACAAGAGATGAAACCAGAAACCAAATCGTAATGTATTGAGAGGTGTTTAGACAAGTTGTACTTCCTGTGGTGGGATGTTGATCACCTCAAAACATCAAGGGAACATTTGTGGTGAACTTTACTTTGAAAATACTAAATGTAGGGCTGCAACTAACGATTATTTTCTCGATTAATCGATTAGTGTTTTGGTCTGTAAAATGTCAGAAAACGGTGAAAAATGTTGATCAATTTTCCAAAGCCCATGTTGACGTCCTCAAATGTATTGTTATGTCCAAAACACACAGATATTTCAGTTTACTGTCATAATAGGATTAAAGAAATCAGAAAATGTTCACTTTTGAGAAGCTGAAATCAGACCATTTGGAAATTTTTTATTAAAAAATTACTCACAACGATTAATCGATTATCAAAATAGTTGGCGTTAATTTTAATAATCCATTTGTCGGTTAATCGTTGCAGCTCTAACTAAATGTTTGTTCATATGTTTGGTAACACTTTAAAATAAGGGTACATTGATTAACTGTTAGTCAATGCTTAATTAAGGCTTAATAAGCATTTAGTAAGCATGACCTAACTGTTATTAAAGGCTTAATAAACATAAGCGAAGCATTAACAAACTGTTATGCTTAGTTTATGTTTAACTAAGCAGTAGTTAACTAAGCATCAACATGTACTTAATGCTTAATGGGCAATTACTACGCATTACTTTACCTTTAATAGCATTAACTAACAGTTAAATAATGTACCCTTTCTGTACAGTGTTGCCATATGTATCAAAGTGCCATTATCATTTCCTATTTTGTGAGAATAAAACAATAAAAAAAAAGAAAACTGGTCTCTTTAACGATTTTAAGTGTTTCACCTTGAAAATTCTAAATGAATGTTTGTACTTGTATTATTAAAGATGCTGTTATCATCTGATGTTTGTCCTAAGTCCTCATTTGGGAAAGCGATATGATTGCAACAATGAAAACGGCTTTTATAACAGTTTCAAGTGACAAATTTTGCATTTTTGAAATGTTACACATGATGAAAAAGGATCATTGTTATCACACAAATACATTCGTTATCAAAAGGAAATTTGTGGTGATTTCGAATTGAAAATACGAAATTTTTTATCACATTTTTATTTTGAAAGATACATTATTATTTGATGCCTGTCCCCATTTCAGCAAAGAAAACTGCTTCTAACGTGTATTCTATAATTATTATTTTAATCTTGCCCCTGTAAAGCACTTTGAATGGTCTTGTGTCTGAAATGTGCTATACAAATAAACCTCCCTTGCCTTGCCTTGCCTATGAGGACTTCAGGTGAGTAAAGGTGCATTTTCTATCATCCAAATTGACCAAAATTCCTCTAGACGTTGGTTGACCCCAAATTTGACCTTTCCTGACCTCTGCAGACGCTGACAGCCCGGACTGAATGAAGATGGAATATTTTCCTCCAGGACGATTTACAACCACAAATCTGTCAGCAACCTCACCTGAAAGACGAGAGGCAGACAAAGGAAAGAGGGGAGACAGATTAAGGGAGAGAGAGAGGGAGAGAGGGAGGAAGAGAGAGACAGAGAGAGAGAGAGAGAGAGAGAGAGAGGGAGGGAGGGAGGGAGGGAGGAAGAGAGAGACAGACAGAGAGGGAGGGAGGGAAGAAGGGAGGGAGGGAGAGAGAGAGAGAGGGAGGGAGGAAGAAAGAGAGACAGAGAGAGAGATAGGGAGGGATGGAGGAAGAGAGAGACAGAGAGAGAGAGAGGGAGGGAGAGAGAGAGTTAGGTTTACATTAACATATACAGGTCCTTCTCATATAATTAGCATATTGTGATTAAGTTCAATATTTTCTGTAATGTACTGATAAACATTAGACTTTCATATATTTTAGATTCATTACACACAACTGAAGTAGTTCAAGCCTTTTATTGGTTTAATATTGATGATTTTGGCAAAAAAGTAAAGAAAAACCAAAAATCCCTATCTCAAAAAATTAGTATATTTCATCCGACCAATAAAAGAAAACTGTTTTTAATACAAAAAAGTCAACCTTCAAATAATTATGTTCAGTTTTGCACTCAATACTTGGTCGGGAATCCTTTCGCAGAAATGACTGCTTCAATGCGGCATGGCATGGAGGCAATCAGCCTGTGGCACTGCTGAGGTGTTATGGAGGCCCAGGATTCTTCGATAGCGGCCTTAAGCTCATCCACAGTGTTGGGTCTGGTGTCTCTCAACTTCCTCTTAACAATATCCCACAGATTCTCCATGGGGTTCAGGTCAGGAGAGTTGGCAGGCCAATTGAGCCAGTGGTTTTGGCACTGTGAGCAGGTGCCTGGTCTTGTTGAAAAATGAAATCTTCATCTCCATAAAGCTTTTCAGCAGATGGAAGCATGAAGTGCTCCAAAATCTCCTGATAGCTAGCTGCATTGACCCTGCCTTTGATAAAACACAGTGGACCAACACCAGCAGCTGACATGGCACCCCAGACCATCACTGACTGTGGGTACTTGACACTGGACTTCAGGCATTTTGGCATTTCCTTCTCCCCAGCCTTCCTCCAGACTCTGGCACCTTGATTTCCGAATGACATGCAAAATTTGCTTTCACCCGAAAAAAGTACTTTGGACTACTGAGCAACAGTCCAGTGCTGCTTCTCTGTAGCCCAGGTCAGGCGCTTCTGCCGCTGTTTCTGGTTCAAAAGTGGCTTGACCTGGGGAACGCGGCACCTGTAGCCCATTTCCTGCACACGCCTGTGCACGGTGGCTCTGGATGTTTCTACTCCAGACTCAGTCCATTGCTTCCGCAGGTCCCCCAAGGTCTGGAATCGGCCCTTCTCCACAATCCTCCTCAGGGTCCGGTCACCTCTTCTGGTTGTGCAGCGTTTTCTGCCACACTCTTTCCTTCCCACAGACTTCCCACTGAGGTGCCTTGATACAGCACTCTGGGAACAGCCTATTCGCTCAGAAATTTCTTTCTGTGTCTTACCCTCTTGCTTGAGGGTGTCAATAATGGACTTCTGGACAGCAGTCAGGTCGGCAGTCTTACCCATGATTGCGGTTTTGAGTAATGAACCAGGCTGGGAGTTTTTAAAAGCCTCAGGAATCTTTTGCAGGTGTTTAGAGTTAATTAGTTGATTCAGATGATTAGGTTACCTTTTCAGGATATGCTAATTTTTTGAGATAGGAATTTGGGGTTTTCATGAGCTGTATGCCAAAATCATCAGTATTAAAACATCATTGAAATATTTCAGTTGGTGTGCAATGAATCTAAAATATATGAAAGTTCAATTATTATCATTACATTATGGAAAATAATCAACTTTATCACAATATGCTAATTTTTTGAGAAGGACCTGTACATAAAGTTAACACAACACCAGGCATTCACACACACAATGTAATGATAGTGAATGGCCTGCAGAAGTCAGAGATCGATTGCGTTCATTCCATTTGAAAACACATTCTTTGCACTGATGGTCTCATTTTCATGTCACATGATTATCACAGGAAAAATGAGACTGTTTCAGAAATATTTAAAAGTTCCTCGTAGCTCCTTTAACGTATCAGATGGTTAAAATTAAAAAGGCGACAGATTTCCAGAGGTATGTTTTTATTTCAGAGTGTCTGAGGGAAAAGGCACTAAACCAAACCGGGAGAGTGACATTGACTTTGAATGGGAGAGAGAGAGGTAGGGAGGGAGAGAGAGAGAGAGAGAGAGAGAGAGAGGGAGAGAGAGAGAGAGAGGTAGGGAGGGAGGGAGAGGGAGAGAGAGAGAGACAGAGAGAGAAAGAGGGAGAGAAACAGAGAGGGAGGGAGGGAGAGAGGGAGAGAGAGAGAGGGAGGGAGAGAAACAGAGAGAGAGAGAAAGAGGGAGGGAGGAGGGAGAGAGAGAGAGAGAGATGTAGAGAGAGGGGGAGAGAGAGCGGGAGATAGGGAGGAAGGGAGGGAGGGAGAGACAGAGACAGAGAGACAGAGTGAGAGGGAGAGACAGAGAGAGAGAAATGGCTCCGAAGCAATAGCCACAAAATCATCCCCTCAACATCAAGGGCACATGGGAGATTATTAAACATTTTGGCAGCATAGTTAAGTCTGTGTTAAGAAGTACAATAAAGATAGCGAATTATGACTATGAGAGAGAGAGTGAGTGAGAGAGAGAGGGAGAGGGAGAGAGAGGGAGAGAGATAGAGAGGAGGGAGAAAAGATAGAGAAAGAGACAAGAGAGGGATAGAGAGAGAGAGAGAGAGAGAGAGAGAGGGGAGAAAAGAGAGAGGGAGAGAGAGAAAGAGGGAGAGAGAGTGAGGGAGGGAGAAAAGAGAAAGAGAGAGACAAGAGAGGGATAGAGAGAGAGAGAGAGAGAGAGAGAGAGAGAGAGAGAGAGAGAGAGAGATCATTCATACTCACCTGAGCCACTGCATGTCCACTCACCCATTGCCTTGGCAGACATCCACCGCCAAACACCAGAGTGGAGAGAGGGTCAACCAGAGGCCATGGGGTCCCACCACGGGGCAAAGCTCTCCTCAATCCCTCTACACACACACACACACACACACACACACACACACATAATACTCACACACACACACACACACACACACATGGAAACACATAGAGACACACACACACATACACACGCACACACACACAAACACACGGATATGGACAAACACACACACACACACGTGGAGACACATGGACATATACGCACACTCACACACATACACACACGCACACACACATGGAGATACACACACGCACACACACACACACGCACACACACACACGCACTATTCCCCGGTCTCATTCCACATGCCCCCTTGACCTCACTATTAAAACACAGGAGCAAATCTCTGGATTGGTCACGCGGGCTCAGAAACAAATGATGCCAAATACCTGACTCCTGTTTGGCCTTTTTAACTGCACAGGTTCTGAAAAGCCGCCAGATAGATTTTTGTCTTTTTTTCCGCTTGTGCAAATACTTCCAGATATTGCAAAAAGCAGAGCTCCCAAGATGGTGCAGTGCTGGGAAAGGGCAAAGGAGGAGGATCTAGCTCTTTGGGATAGTTGTTTTAAGAATGAATAAGTATTTTAAAAATTAAATGTTATTATTATTGAGGTCTTGCTGCAACTCTCAGCTCATTTAAATTAGATTTGACTCTTCTGTTTCCCTTTTAACCTGTCATTTTTATTTTATTTTTATTATTTTTTTATTGGTTTTGGCTTTTTTGTCTGCCTGCATTTGTTTTTCCTTTTTGTTGTCTCTTGAGTCCAATTTTTTTTATTTAGTTTTTAAGTTTTTTTAAAGTTTTTAATTTTTTTTTAAGATTTTTTTTTTGGCATTTTTTATGCTTTATTGATAGTGTAGAGACAGAGTTGAAATGGGGCAGAGAGGGGAGTGACATGCAGAGAACGACCGCGGGCTGGAATCGAACCCGGGTCCGCTGCTGGCCGAGGCCCATGAGGGGGACGCCTTACCAAATGAGCTCAGGGCGACCCCGTTGTGTCCAATTTCTAATGTCTAATCTTGATGTATTTCTATGCCCCTGTAAAGCACTTTGAATTGTCTTGTGTCTGAATAGAAATAACCAGAAATAAGAAATATTTATGATATAATAGAAATAGACTTTTCTTGCCTTATTATCTTTTTTGACTTGTGCATAGTTTACAGGGCCTACTAGGGACAGCATTTCAACAATAGCTCCCAGGACAGTTATAGTGGATAGAGTGTGTTACATAAGAGGGGGTTCGACTTTACCGTGTGCCGAGAAGCTTACCCTGAAAATACCTGACCATATAGACAATTTTCTAGTTAGAAGTGTCTGGGCTTTAAGGGGTCGCCCTTATCTCAGTTGGTAGAGCGTCCCCCCCATGGGCCTCGGCCAGCAGCGGACCCGGGTTCGATTCCAGCCCGCGGTCGTTCTCTGCATGTCACTCCCCTCTCTGCCCCATTTCAACTCTGTCTCTACACTATCAATAAAGCATAAAAATGCCAAAAAAAAAAAAAAAAAAGGTGTCTGGGCTTTTACCTATATGTTATGAATCCCCATATAGTCGGCACCAGCATCAGAGTAAAAGGCTTATTGTCTTTTTTTAAGTTTGTTGGTAAATATTGGTAAAAACTTGGCTAAAAACTAAGGAAGATCCCTGTTTAACTAAGTGCACATTCACACCTACAATCGCTGTAGTGCCTCGTTCTGATTTGCTGTGGGTTGGTGCTGCACAAACTTATTTAATTACTGATTTAAATCTGTATAAAAACTGGTGTGGCTGTTCAGGCATTATTTTAAAGAAGATTGATGATATGTGTATCATATTTGATACTGTATATGAACGTGGTGAAAATGAGATTCAGTTTCATATCATATTTTAAAGTAAAGTTCACCCTTTGCATATCTATCTATCTATCTATCTATCTATCTATCTATCTATCTATCTATCTATCTATCTATCTATCTATCTATCTATCTATCTATCTATCTATCTATCCATCCATCCATCCATCCATCCATCCATCCATCCATCCATCCATCCATCCATCCATCCATCTATCCATACTCACAATAATATCAGTGTATGTTGTGTCAAAACGAAGCTTACTCAGGTATATATTACCATTCCATCTCCGGTTACACGTCAGATATAGACTGTAGTGCACTGTGTTATGTGGTCATGTTCTTTTTTTGTTTTTTTATTGTATGTGGTTTTAAAATTCAAAAGTATTCGGTCTGTGGGGTTTTGTAAATTCTAACCTCCTTGTTGTTGAAATTTTCATATAATTTAGCGGTGGGAAGCATCACATTTCCTCTTTATCTGTTCCTCTGGACATTTGAATTAATTCCTAGCAACACAGGTGAACTACTGTATTCGTCACTTTTCAGAATTGTTCCATGGCTAAAAATATGACCTTTTGTATATAGGTTAAAAATTATTTGAAAGA
>OX442370.1:1743764-1773764 GCA_949357725.1 Hyperoplus immaculatus
GGTTTTTAAGGGGTCTTTAACCCATAGCTGTGACCATACTTCCGGGGTGGTGTGGGGCAAACGAAAGGCCCGATGAGGGGTGCATGGGTGTGGGTGTGCTGAGCATGTGGCCGGAGTGTGAGAAGGGGGGGAAGGAGCTCATGTGGCGGGACAAGGCGGCCGGGCTGAAGGAACTGCTCTTGTCCATCAGGCTCTTGGAGAAGTCGTCCATCCCGTCGTGGGACTTTTTGCTCTTCTTGGACTTGGAGGACATTTTGCGGTTCCGGGTCTGGATTCCTTCCTTCTTCATGGTCAGAGGTCGGTTGATCTGCTCTCGAGAGGAGACAGAGAAGGGAAGGGAAGGTTAGTATTTTATTTTTTTGTCACGGAACAATTCACTTCTTTATTATTTCTTTGTCATGGGTATATACGCTGACTCCAGGAACAACAGCTGGAGTATTAAAAACACTCTCGCTTTTTGACCAAAGCGGCCGCCAGAATTTACACTAGCCAATTTATGCAACACAATAAAAAAATACATTTTAAGTCGCACTTTTAAAAACACGCAGTTACACAGTGCGTCACACGTGAGTGGTTAACACATTGCAATTCATAAACACAGCACAAAATGGCATCGCCCTCAGAGATAAAAATCTGCGGGCAAAAGTGCCGATTTAGACTAGAGGGCATGTGCGTGGGTTTTTACACTAGCATTAAGCGACACAATAAAAAAATACATTTTTCAGTAAAGGGATGACACCAAGTTAGACAATTTGCCACACGCTGACTTTTTAAGATTTCTCTTGAGGTTTCTAAGACACATAATGACATATAATGGAGTCCCATTACCAGGCAAATCTGACCATCCCATCCATAAACAGCAGATTGTTTATGTACTGTATACTCTCACAAAAAAAGCCCATAATCAGAAGTGGATTACCTAGAATGATTAAAAATGGGAACTTGTAGAAGCAGTGTGTGTGTGTGTGTGTGTGTGTGTGTGTGTGTGTGTGTGTGTGTGTGTGTGTGTGTGTGTGTGTGTGTGTGTGTGTGTGTGTGTGTGTGTGTGTGTGTGTGTGTGTGTGTGTGTGTGTGTGTGTGTGTGTGTGTGTTTTTCTGCGCCTGTGTAAGTGTATGTGTGTGCATGTGTTCGTGCTAGCGTGTGTGTGTGTGTGTGTGTGTGTGCGTGCGTCCTTGTGTGTGTGTGTCTTAAGTGTGTGTGTGGATTTAAATGTTGTTCCCGTTAAGCTCAACTGTATTTGAGACTGAGTGCCACTGCCAGAAAGGAATAGAGAGAAAATGAAAGATGGAAGGAAGGAGAGAGAAGGGTCTGGCAGCTAAAACGTTTGCAGCCCATTCGACCACAGAGACACATTGCCACAGCGACCAGCAGCCAACTCCTCTCCTCCTCCTCCTTAAACCGCGTGAATGTGAATGTGTGTCCGTATGAGTCCTTGAGCCAAAATGGCCCCCGTGCAGTCGCCGTACTCCAGCATAGGTTTTAGCCTCGCGAATGAGAAACTGGATGATGGAATTCGGGGCTGTGGGCATGGGATTATGACTGACTGGACTGACTGACTGGCTGAACGGCTTTCCTGATCTTTCTGAGCAGTTGCATGGGGAAAAGGGAATGGGGATTTCTTCTTCTTCTTTTTTCTCTCTCTCTCTCTCGCTCTCCCTCTCTCTCTCTCTCCCTCTCTCTGTCTCACTGCTGTCCCTCTCTCTCTCTCTCTCTCACTCTGTCTCTCTCTCTCTCTCTCTCTCTCTCTCTCTCTCTTGAACATTTTGGCATTTTCTCACCACTGACTCTTTAAGCTAGAGCGGCCCTGGATGAGTTGCAGAAGGGCAGAGATTTGTGCAACCCCCTCCCCTCCCCTTCCCTTCCCTTCCCCCCTCCCCAACCCTCTAGTGATGTGGTTTCACTCTCTAAGATGTGGCTACCATATTCTGAGGGACTTTCTCTCTCTTTCTCTAGCCTTTTGCTTCCAGCTCTGAAGAAATGCTAGTATGCTACGCCCAAACCTAAAAGCCGGGTCAGGCCTACGCGTGTGTGTGTGTGTGTGTGGGGGGGGGGGATGTGTGTGTGCGTGTGTGTGTGTGTGTGTGTGTGTGGGCGTGTGTGTATGTTTTTGCCTGTGTGTGCGCCTGATGTGTGTGTGTGTGTGTGTGTGCGTGGACGTGTGCATTTGTGTGCATCTGTGCGTGTGAGCTCTCTTTGATTTCTATACAGTCTTAACAGAGGAAGCCTTAGGTTTACGGCCGTCAAACGCCCCCACCTCCCACCCCCCTCCGACATAGCCAAATCACACACACACACACGACATATCCAAATAAACACACACAAAAAGCCAATTCAAAGTGAGTTGAGTCAATGACCACCGCAGAAAAGACATATCGTCAGCCCCACACACATCCTGTCTCTCTAACACCAGAAGTAGCTAAATGTTAACCACCTGAAACTGTGTGTAAAGTCATCATACGGAGGTGTCAGAAAGATGAACATTTTGAGCTTGACTCAAAGAGATGTGAAGAGATGAGTGGTGCTGAGTAAAAACCCCCGGTTACTAAAAAGAGGATGTCTAAGTGTTTTAGGTGTGAATGTGAACAAGGACTAAAGTGTGTGTGGCAGCAAGATTTTTTTTTTATCTGAACCAAAGCTCAAGTGACAAATATCAGCTTATATCAGGTGTTTTGAGACACACCCACACACATGCACACACACACACACACACACGCACACACACACACACACACACACACACACACGTACACGCATACACGCTTGCTTGCTAGTTGTCCATCGATCCATTTTGATGCTGACTTACACTGTTAACCTTATTGTAGAACATTTTAATTAAACAAAAACATACTTTCTCGCTTACTTGTTCCCTATCCTACCACACACACACACACACACACACACACACACACACACACACACACCGCACACACAGCGCACACACACACATCCGGACCCTGAGCGCTAAATATCTCCATGGAGAATGAGGAATTTTGTTTCAAAGGGGAGCAACATAAGTCTGGATTTAACCAAAATAAACTAATTTCACAATTACGTCGAGGTCGGGGGGTCAGCTCGAGTGCTAATATGTAACTCGGAAATATTATTCTTCTCTCTCCTTTTAACCTCCCTGTCTGCATCTGTTAACTGCAGCGTTTATATATATATATATATATATATATATATATATATATATATATATATATATATATATATATATATATATATATATATATATATATATATAACCACATGCCAAAGGTAACATTTGGGGAAACGATTTTAACAGGGGTGCGCTTGCTTTGCGTGACAAGCAGGGCCAGCTAAGCGAAATACACTCTTCCCCGGCCCTTACACACAATACACACACCTTTTATAGCATATAGGCAAGGCATTATCTACTGAAATGTTACATACAACTGGCCTGAGAACAGTGAGAGAGCTGGGGTTAGTAGATTATCATTATTAGTTTGGAGCACAATGGCTGTCTGATTAGAAGTGACAGCTCTGTGCACAGGAGAGGGAGAGAGCAGAAGAGATAAACAGTCCCTAGGGGGTTTTCAGATTGAGGATGGGAAATAGCCTATAATGTGGTGAGGCACTAAACTAACCAAGCCCAAAACGAATCAGACGGATTGATGGTCAGAGGGGGATCACTCTCTCACTCTCCCAAGTCCCTATCGCGCTTGGAAAAGCAAAAAGGGCTAGAAGAAATATGGAGTGAGGAAGGGGAGGAAAAAAAAACGGCCTAGAAATTAATCGAATTTTAATTAAGCTCCCACTCTCTTTAATATTCATAAACCAAAGCGGCTGGCTGGCTGCGGGCTTATAGTTAGCTCACTTCTTCGCTCTCTTATACATTTAAATTCGCACTTACTGCCAATAACTCATATTAATTCTACAGTATTTTGTTATCGCCGTGGCCCCGGAAATTCTCCGAAGGGACAGAGTGAGATAACGTATTCAGAATGGGGGGAGGGATGGAGGGAGGGAGAGGTGGCCAGTGTATTACGTGATGGGAAAGACATTAAAAATGGAGTGTAAAATTGATAAATATGTGTTAAAACAAGCTTATACAGATGGTTTCAGTGTGATATATCCTATGAAGGTTTGTTACTTACATTGTGCAGTTTGTAGTAGAGGCCGCATGCATTGCAGACCGGGTCTCCGTTGGCATTTCTCCGCCAGAGCGTCGTTGTTGTCGTTTGACAGTTTGCGCATGACGTGCCCGCTCGCCTGGCTGCAGACTGCACGAGGACACAGAGCAAGAAAGAAAACGTCACATAACCACGCGATAACACAACCATTAATAATCAATAAGAGTGTTCATAATGACAGATCTAACAGCAAGATTCAGGGCTTCCAATTTCCATGATTTTTTTTTTAGGGTGCTTTTTATTTTGGCATTAAACGTTGACTTACAAAGCGGGCTCTGCAGAAGTACGTCTGCATGGCCCTTCTAAGGTCAGTTATTTATTTAAAAATGCGCATCACGATCAATTTTTGGGACGTCTTGTGCGTAATTCTGGAAGCCCTGTATCTTGCATAGTAGATCACTTCAACTTTAAAAATGCAATAAAGAAAAAAAGGGCTATTTGTTATGTTACATTTGCACTCGTGCATTCATGTGCAAAGCTGTTCAAAACTCCGCTGGTAAAGGCTTTACATGGACTGCCTCCTGTACTGTATAGGCTACAGCCTACTACACTCTCTAAAGGAGTTATTATTTTTTTGCATTCAGTCGCAAAAGCTGAAAAATAGTTTCAAATATAGACAGAAATACCAAAAACAGAGCTGCTTTCACTCCAGGCTAAAAATAGCGTCACAGGGCACATACCTCGTGGAGGAATAAATATTTACAGAAGACATAAAAGCAGTGCCTTGAAATGGGAGAGCTATTAGGTCTGATTAAATTTCCCCTCAAAGTGCGTGTTTGGTGCCACGGGAATTCTTGTTTCAAACCTTAAACAATTGAAACTGACGCGATAGATAAAAAAAAAATTTAAATAATCTTGCATTTTCAGTTGCCTATCTCTAAAATGCTTTTTTAAACATTATATGTAGACAATGTAAAGCAGTGACGTGAACCATGTGTACTGTAGTCGCATACCTATTAAAAATCTGGATAATTTTAGCTATTTTTATCTACGCTGCAGGCTACTAGTAAAACCCCCACTTTCACTGTGTCACATTCTGACACAGTGAAAGTCATGTCTACCCCATGGATTATTTAGCTGCCTGTCTCACGGCGCGTGCACTGAAGTCTGCTGCAATGGGCTTGACATTGATGTTATAATCTCTTTTTTTTTTTTTTTTTTATTTAACAATCGATATACAGGTGACCGCAAAGGACACACCAACGTAAAGGACTACATTATATCTGCGAGGGATTTCCAATTATACATAACCCTCCGCGTGCTGCTGTGTGCTGTGAATAACCAATCAGATTGGGAGGGGAATAAACCTTTATTGTGTCTATTATAGTCCGCGTGTGATGCGTGTGTTATAAGCCTGGCTATTCATCTCTCTTTACTTGTATTGCATTTTCTTTTGACTTTTTTTTTAACCATCTGTGATGTTTTTTTAATTACGCCGTGTGACGAAAGACTGTCAGGATAATATGTTGTCCATATGGTGAATCACTTTACTAATAATCAGACTGGTGTGTAATATATAGCTCTAAATCTTGAAACTGATGTCACTTTCAAATTTTTTTTTTTTTTATGCAAAATTTTCCTTGATCTTTCACCTCCATAATGATCAAAACTCCACTATCAAATGTGGCGTATACTGTATATCACTCAACCCATAACTGACCATTGCACTCCATGCATTTGCTGCAGAGATTCTGAACGCTAAACAAAATCTCAAGTCGTGACTCTGTCTGTGTGTTGGCCAGTCCTGGGCTCTTTATGTTTTGACTGGGGAAGCGGGGCTGTGTTGTTATAACGCGACTTATCTGCGCTAGTCAGATATCCGGCAGCCCTTTCCCTGGGAAGTCGGTCGGGTTTTCACATTAGAGAGAGAGGAGAGAGAGAAACGGGTCCACACACACACACACACACACACACACACACACACACAGCAGCAGCAGCAGCAGCAGCCCTATATATTTGCCTCTAAAAAAAAAATTCGCCTTTTTTTTTTTTTTTTTTTTCTAATAATTTTTGTACATAAGAAGACATAGGGGAACTCCTCTACAGCGCATAAGAGATGCAGCTTTGATGGCAGGGGCTTTCCCTGCGAATAACTGAAGACAAATAAAACAGCTACTTTCTGACGTGATCAAGACAATTGCAAAAATAGTCCAAAGGCACCAGAAATCAGAAATACTACAAATGTTAAAATAATATTGAAACGATGGAAACCTATCGTTATTTTTTTTGTTTGGAATGCAGGCCTGCAGCCACAAGTACAGTAGAAGCAGTATTTCTTTATTATCTCCAAAATACACATATTATATATATATATGGGGGCCTATAAACATTACAGAGTAAATTCTGTAAAAAAAAAATAAAAAATCAATGACAATTTTATCAAATCAAAAAAATACAATATCGTCATTGCATTTAGAAAAAATAATAATAATAAAAAATGTGCAGTTTTTTTTTTTTTTTTTTTTTTTTTTTTTTTGCTATGGGTAGTATCTGAAAAAACAGAGACCTGCACTTGTCGAGTCAATTTCCTGCAGCTAATAGGCCTACTTCTTCCTGGATAGGGGAAAAACAGAGAGAGAAAGACATCAATAGAGAAATGTGAAAAAGGTGTTTGACGTACCAGCCGACGCTTGGGCTTGATGAGTGGGCGATTCTGCCCGTTCATCTTGTGATAGAGTCCGCAGGCGTTACAGAGATAGTGACCCGTACCGTCCCTCCTCCACAGTGGGGTCGACGTGGCCCCACAGTTCACACACTCTCTACCTTCTGCAAGATTCACACGCACACACACACACATACACGGAAAGGCACACACACACACACACACACACACAATGGAGACAATGGACTGGTCAGTTGGTCCTTAAAACATTTAAAAACTATATATTTTTTGATGCATGAATGAAAATGTGAACTGCAAATTGTAAAGGTTAGTGATGAGTGAAGTTGGAGTACATTTTACCACAGGCCTATTTATATAACATACACAGAATCATGCATTAAAGCCTTGTAGGGTATTTACAATAGCAATCATCAATAATTATAATATGAATACGGATAAGAATGCAACTTTACATATACTGTATATGTAAAACTTAAACTGCAGCAGATTTTTTTTTCTCACACACACACCCTAATCACATGTGGTTAATGTTGATGGTCAATATCGTGTCAAGGTCCATAAAGCAGAAGTCATTTGAATAAACCACTAAAGCTGTAGCCTACGTGTTTCCTTTGACAGTATCGTCTTACTAAACCTCTAAACAAAATGCACTTTGGTCGGTGACGATTTAGTTTTATTTTTTTAAATCTAATAAAAAATATAATAAACCAGGCTTTGTCTTTCTCTCATCAGCCAATATCTCAATAATAATAAAGATAATCATTTTAGAATAATTTGTGTGTGTATATTAGGCCTACGTATTGTTCCTTTGTTGTTAAATGATTGAGGGGGGTCGTTGGGGTTTTGACTGGCACTTCTCTAGTGACACACACAGGTGAGCCGCGCACCAACAGTTTGATTATAGCGCGAGAGACAGAGAGAACGGCCTGAAACTGAAACAAGGGCGCGCGCTGCACAGTCACAATCACATTATTTGAAAGCAGAGACTCTCTCTCTCACAGACAGACTCACTCACTCAACTCACTCACTCACACACACAGACTCACACAGCGCTTTTGTGCTTCGCCGAGAGCCATTTTTGCATTTTCATGCAACTGCACTTCCCCTTTTTTAAGATGCAAAACACACACACACACACACACACACACACACACACACACACACACACACACACACACACACACGGATACCAACATGGGCACAAACACAGGCCGACTTCTCCACAAAGAAAGAGAGACACATGCGTCAGTCTGGGCACGTTAAGATGTGATAGACTAGTTGAAAGCACCTCGACAAGTGTGTTTTTCTGACATTTCTCTTGCCTTTTTTTCTTTCTTCACTACTGAAATCTAACAAAAGCCCAATTCGTATGTGACTGGAAATAAGATAAATGCCTAAACGCCTTCTCTGAAATACTTAAAGTGTACACACCCACTACACACTGACTGATAACCTCATTAAGAAAGACGACACTCTTCAAATCTGGGTGAAATATCTCTAAATGCACATTATCTCACATTATCCTCGAATTAAATAAAATCTTGATTTGCATTAAAGTCTACGCAGTTGTATGATGCTTAATAATCCCGATGATATGCATCAACTAATCCAGTGTTTTCTGTAGCCTTCTATACTCCCATCAAAAGGCGCTGATATTAATCTCATTACTTGAATACGGGGCGTTTTTTTCAGATAGACGGCAATATAACCTTTAAAATCATTACCAACGTTAAATTTATTCACGACTTTGTGTCAAATATCTCAAATATATCTGCATTCACTCACTCTCGCTTTCTTTATTTCTTTCTACTCCCACCCACCCATCCACCACCCTACCCCCCTCCCTGCCTTTCTACTATCCGGGGTTCGTGCACTTTGCCTCGGCAAATACACCCGCTTTTTTTCCCTTGTGAATGAACGAGCAGCATCCGGTGCTCTAGCGCTGCGTAAACAATGCAACTTTGGCGTGCATTGGGCTGACAGTAATGGGATTATCTTAAACATATAAACGGGGCGACACTGGCCCAGCGAGAGAGCTGGCTGCTTCCCCTTTCGCCATGTCTCTCTCTGTGTGTGTGATTAGGAAGGGAGAGAGAGAAAAAAATATGACCCAAATTAATCTAGGCATTCAACTATGAACTCGCCTGCCTCGTGATGGTTTTATTGTGTTATAAAAATACCCAGTTAAATCCGGGATATAGAGATTTTTTTTCAAGCAAATTATAATTTTTTTGTCAACCTTAATTCATTTAACTTGTTTAATTTAATCAATTTTAGATCTAAAATATTTTAATCTTTTCTCATTTTTATTATTATTTTATTGTTATTTTTTATATTAGCCTATTATATTCAGCTGATGAAAGAACGGGCCTTAAAGCGTCTGTTTAGAGTACAGGTTGACCCGTATATACATTTGGCCTTTAGCCCTAAAGAGGAACTTGTCCATATAAGGGATGGATGACTTGCATATGGGCATATTTTTTTTCATTTTATTTTTCTTTTTTGTATGATTAAACATAGGGCGGAAAATCTGAGTTGAATAACGTAATAGATCAATCAAACATAGGGAATGTAGTAAAGCGCACGCCTACCTGAACAGGACCTTGTTTTTGGTCTTGTTTTGGAACCATAACTAGAAGATGACCCACCTATCAGGCTACTTGGTGGGAAGAGGCCTGGGCCGTATTCGGGCACATAGGATGGGTATGTGGCGATGGGGTGGTGGTGGTGATGGTGGGGATGATGGGCCGAGGAAGACCCTCCACCGAGAGAGCGATTGTGCGCGGCCGACTCCAGCTTCATGCTTTCGGCCAGGGTGACTTGATACTTTATGCACTCTTTATCCTCCTGGCGTATGCTGGAGCTGTTTGAACCCGGGGTCGAGAGGCCTGGATCCGGGGAGACGTCTTTGGGAGGGGTCGGGGGGAAGGTGAAAAGGTGCGGACTGGAGTGGCCGGTTGAAAGCGACGCCGAAGAGGAAGGGGGGTAGACGGACAGGCTGGCAGGGGAGCCGTGGTGGAGGGGGTTCTTCTGGAAGGGGCTCAGGTTCCAGGGAGACGTGCTGTGGTGCGGGGCGATGCCTTTGCTGCCCTCGAGCCAGGGCAAAGAGCCGTGCAGTAATGACGGACGGCACACCTGGCTACCTAAAGGGTTCACACGCACACACACAGACACAGAGAGAAAAGCACAAGAGAATATCACAATCTGAGCTATAATTCGCAGACATTCATTCATTATTGTATATGTATGTTTAGTTAGTTGTATAGCAGCTCTCTTAACACTGTTACAAATTGACTTTTACGAGGTTAGTTTTAATGGGCCTAAACAAGCACCGAACACATATTTACGCACGGATATTCAAAAAACATCCAGTGACATTTCTTATTTGTTGTTTTTTTAATTTCCAACAGTATGAAACAGAGCCTTGATTTTAATTCACTTTCAAAAATACTTTCTATCGAGATTCTGCCGCCGTGTGTGTATGGAAATCATATGACGAAAAAAACTACAGTTTCATGTGGCCATGCACGTGCCTCATTCTGCCCTTTAGAATGTGTTTTTTACATTCCAAACTTTGATGCAACAACCGTCCGAATACTTGCAAGACAAAAGCAAACCAAAGAATCTATCGTGATTGACTGTTGAGGAAGTTACAAAGGTCTACGATGCAGGGGAAGTCTCCACACATGAATGGCATTAAAATATAAATATTGTTCGGGCGTAGAAGTGAAAACATGTCACCGAGAATCATCTAATCAAAATATTCCAAGTGTGTGTGCGTGCGTGTGTGACTTATGTGTTTGTTTAAAATCCGTACACCAAATCCTCAATTGATCCCTTAAAAAACATATTACGCGCGCGGGCCTTTGAAATACGTATTTTGACATGTGAGTGGATGAGTCAGTCATTTTAATGTTAGTGAAGATTTGAGTGTCTAGAAAAAGCGCTATATATAAATCCAATCCATCTGTCTCTACGGGAATAGGGCTGTGAGCTATATAAGCGATACTCAGGAAACCAAAGTTATGGTAAACCAACCAATGCATATTTACGGCGGAGGTTTCACAACACTTAAGCTTTCAGTGTTTTAAAAGACAAAGTCAACTCAGGCCAAAACCGAAACCTGCTCTGCATCAAAGTCATGATAATACAAATAATTCCAAACAAAGGTGACAGTAATTGAGTATGGCTATTCGCTGCAGGGACAAATTACGCACACGCGCCTATAAGCCAGATACTCTCCACATTATTAAATAAAAGGCCTATAAAGATAAAGACAGAGAGGCCGTTTTTGTACTTACTGTGTGGAGGTGGAGGGTACCTCTGGACGGCTCTGACTGAGTTTCCATAGTACGGGGAGACGTGGTTCCCCTGCCCATCGATATTAAAGAGTACATCCACATCGTCAGCGAGGGGATACTGCGAAGGGTCCATGTAAGAGTGGCCGAGGCCCGGGTGGTGTGAGCCGGGGTGCTGGTCGTTCAAAACCCCTGGGTGATGGCTCATCCATCGGGGCTGGTCCGCGCTTACTTCCATAGCTTTTTGATTTTTCTTGGTTCTGGTTCTTCTTCTTTTTCTTTAGCGAATGTTCATGCACACGCCGTTAGAAGCAAAGTACACGTCACAATATAAAGAAATATTCAGTCCGAAAAATCCAATCTTTTTTTCTTTTCAGTTAAATCCAAAGGTTCCGCGCTTGCTTCCGATCACCTGGATGGAGACAGAGAGAGAATTTTAATGTCTTGTTTTAGGCAGTTTTTTCCACATGCAAAACACTATTAAAACACACAGAAGACTAGCGCTTCAAAGTCAATTGACCCGTTACAAATAGATATATTTAAACACGAAACATACCCCACATTACAACTGCAACAAAGGTGTTGACATATAAATACGTCCAAAATGGAATCCAGTCCTGTATATACGCAGGCAGGCAGAGTTTCCTCAACTTCTTCCTCTTTGAAAAAAAACACACACACAAAAATGTTGCCAGTGTTTCAAGCCCCGGCTCAACAAGTTAGTGGTGAAAGGATTTGAATAAACGGGCAGTAGCGGCAGCAGCGGCGCAGTGGAGTGGATGGCTTCAGCGCGCACACACACTGACCAGCAACAGCAAGTTAAACTCACTGATCAAATCTGTGTTTGTGCTCCGTTGTAGTCTCTCTCTCTCTCTCTCTCTGACTCTCTCTCTCTATCTCTCTCTCTCTCTCTCTTTCGCTCTCTTCTCGTCTGTGTGGCTAGCGCTCACTCACCCTTGCTCTACCTCTCTCTCTCCAACTCCCCCTTTTTTTTCTTTTTTTTTTCTTTTTTTTACAGTGAAGGCATTCTTTCAGGATGGCGCCAGGCAGCTCAATGCTTGCAGACAGCTGTGGCGCGACGCAACTTAAGGAGGGTCTGTCAGTGTCATCAGTAAAGGGGCGGGGCCTGGCCCCTAATTGAATATAACGTGGGGGCCACGAGAGATGCAGAGTTGCTGCAAGATTATTTATTTTTCTCAATGACCTTGCCAAAAGATGATTGTTCTCTTTAATAGCCATATGAGATTTTTTTAGTGGGCCTAATACAAATA
The DNA here is from genome assembly GCA_949357725.1 of Hyperoplus immaculatus. NCBI lineage: Eukaryota > Metazoa > Chordata > Actinopteri > Uranoscopiformes > Ammodytidae > Hyperoplus > Hyperoplus immaculatus. Next base: position 1,756,112 of record OX442370.1, read on the forward strand.
CACATTGATTTAAAGATGTGTGGAAACAATAGGGAGCTAAGCTGATGGTGTACAGAGTTATTATGGCAGCTTTAATAAACATATGACATTTTGACATATACTCCTATGTGTTCTTATTTTTCATATGACTTATATTTTTAATTGTTTTATATTTGATTGTTAAGCCTGACTGGTAGCTACAGCACATTGGTCAACTGTTGTTTTTAGTGTGTTATATAAATACACTTTGACTTGACTTTAAATCTATAAGATATCAACATGTAGGCTAACATAAGTATATGCGATATCATTAAAAAAAACTGTTACAAGAAAAAAAAAAACTTAAAAATCCTCCTCTCATAACAGCCTTTGATCAGACGAATTAAAACACAACATTGTAAAGAAAACAGATATATGTGTGTATCAGTAGCCCGTATGTTTGATTAGTTAAACCATTGACTTATATCAGCACTTTTACACACAGTCTTTCGCAGCCGTATTGAAAGAGTAAGGAGAAAACAGCAGCATGAGCCTGTTGCTGTGGCCCAGTGCAGTTGCAGGTTGCGGAACGTGTGGAGGCTACGCTCTTAAAATTTGTGACAGTGCGTCCTCTCGCGGTGACAGGCGCGTTATTATTCTAATGGCTGATCCGAAAATGAGCTTCAACAATCTCCCACTCAGCACCGTGAAGCATTCAAGCAAGCAAGCAGGGGCAAGGACAAGTATAGGAGAATACAGGAGCTTTTTCCTTTAGTCTCCAAAATAGAAAAAAAATAAATAAATAAAATCTTGATGGCGTCCTGTTATTGTCTGTCAGTTAACTTAGCCAGTATAACCCAATAACCTTTTATACTGCGGCAACTCAAACAGACAAGCGACAATGGCCTAGGTCATTATTTATTCAAAACAGTGCATTAAATGTAAGACGATAGCGCGCAACGGGAGTGATTTAACCCCGTCTCGCTTTTCATCTTTGTCCAAGTTTAAGAAATAAGCAATTATGATACAGAAGGAATGAGGAGGTGGGGGGGATATTTTGATATACAGAGATTAAGATATTCAAAATGTTTGCTTAGTGTTATACGGGCGTGATGCCGCGTGCGTCTGCAGTAGCGTTATCCATTTCAGAGGAAGGGAAAAGGGGGCATCTCCTTGGGGAAGTATTTTATGTCCAAAGCTGCAGTTTGGCCTTTCCATATTCAGTCAGATTGGCAGTGTGTAATAGTAGAGCTGTGTGTGTGTGTGTGTGTGTGTGTGCGTGCGTGCGTGTGTGTGTGTGTGTGTGTGTGTGTGTGTGTGTGTGTGTGTGTGTGTGTGTGTGTGTTCCGTGGGGGCAGCCTTGGAGACGCCACTGGATGTGACGTCAACGCGGTGGTGTAAACAGTCAGGAAATGAACCCTCTCTCTTCTCAGTGCGCGCATTAGCGGGAGCGCGCACGCCCTTGCACCACCACCATGCACGTAGGTATCACCACATTATCCGTGTGTGATCTCATATCAGGTAGAGGTCAATATAACGGGGGATTCGTTGGCTGTACTAGAAAATCATTAGATAGCCCAAATCATGATTTTTTTTTTTTTAGATATTCGACTCAATATTTTGAAATCTACAAAGGCCACATATTCAGGTGATGACTCCATTTGTGCGTAATGGTTTAATTCCCATTTATTTGATATCGAGGTTGTTCTCATGCCGGGCGCGCGCGTGGGAGCACAGACAGACAGAGAGAGAGAGAGACTTGGCAAAGCTTCGTATTTTTCCTCTCCGGGATAGCCCAATACCTGGAGAGAGAGAGAGAGAGAGAGAGAGAGAGAGAGAGAGAGAGAGAGAGAGAGAGAGAGAGAGAGAGAGAGAGAGACACACACACACACACACACAGCGTTCTCACTGAGGCAAACCTGAGACTGAACTTGGATGCAGACTGCTGTAGCTGCCATTGTCAAGCTGTCAGCGGACCCGTGTAATTATCCTCTTGAGAAGTATCGCGAGGCCATTATCCACAAAGTAGGCCCGTTATAGGTGCTCGAGACGGGCGACACGTGACGGTAAATGTAGCCTAAAATCCCGATTATATATTTTATATTTTTTGTTTCGTGAAGCTTAGAGAATAAGACATGGAAGCCATTCCATTCCCCAAGCCTTGGTGTCAATAACGCTGAAGATTTATTCAACTATCTCTCTCTCTCTCTCTCTCTTAAAAAAGTTGTCATCTTTAATCCCAAACTGTCGCCTATAAGAGAGAAACAGTACCAGCTTTCTTTCTCTTTTCTCACTGTGTGTGTGTGTGTGTGTGTGTGTGTGTGTGTGTGTGTGTGTGTGTGTGTGTGTGTGTGTGTGTGTGTGTGTGTGTGTGTGTGTGTGTGTGTGTGTGTGTGTGTGTGTGTGTGTGTGTGTGTGTGTGTCTATGACATGCATTGGTCTATTTTTGAAGTGAATGGTCTGCAAATAGCGGCGCTCGCTTCTGTGCGTAAAAGGCGTAAAGGTTGATTCATAAAAAGACAGCGAGAGGCCAGTCCGTGATGGCACAGATAATTCCTGAGTGATAATGTCAACCGGCTTTGATTAAAATCAGGACATGGCCCAGTTTCTCTCGCCAACATTGCTTCTGAGAATATAAAACACGAAAGGATTACTCCACCATTTGCCAATGTGTGGGGGATGTTTAAGATAATAATGTAGTGTGTGTGTGTGTGTGTGTGTGTGTGTGTGTGTGTGTGTGTGTGTGTGTGTGTGTGTGTGTGTGTGTGTGTGTGTGTGTGTGTGTGTGTGTGTGTGTTGTCCCCTCCGCTTCCTGTGTATGTCCCCCATCAGCAATTCTAATCATTGTTTTTCCGCCTAATACTAATAATAATTTCCTTCCGTCTTCTGATTAATCAAAGGTCAGGCAGATAGAATCATACCACAGTAAAACTGAATTAGAACAGCGATGTATCACTGGCCTACTGCTAACTACTACTTATATTATAATAATAATTATATTAAAAGCAACAGCAATAATAATAACAAAAAATTAATCCAAATCTTTTCTTTTTTTTTGCAATTGCCCACATTTTAAATAGAGTCAGATGATAGTTTATTCAGCAAATAAATTTGATTTTTTTAATAATAAAAACAATAACAATCGTATGTGTGCATTTAAGCCTGTTTCATCTAAAGCTTTGATATCTATAGGTCCATGATTTGCCATATTTTGCTCACACATTTGTCAATTTCAACGTAAACTCCCCTAATTCAGACACACAGGTCAATATATATAAAAACACAATAACAAAAGAAGACAAAAAAATAGCCATAAAAGACGCCATACTTACGACTCACGCAACAACATTTAATGCCAATAAAAAAAATATAATAAAACGCATATGGTCAAAAATCCACACTTACTTGACCCACGGTATAGCCTAGTATGGATCATAAATAATTAAGAGTGTGTGAAGGCGGCTGTGATCCCGGCTGTTGTTAGCTGATATGGTAACAATGAAGATAGCCCAGTCGAGCCAATGATTAAAACCGCTACAGGCTTTAACAGTCATTGCGCTATTGTGACATACTTTAGAATGGTTTTGAAAATTCTCGTTTTTACATTTTGAAACTGGCATCCAAGCACCACATCTTATAGAGCTTTATGTGTGAAGTGTGTGTGTGTGTGTGTGTGTGTGTGTGTGTGTGTGTGTGTGTGTGTGTGTGTGTGTGTGTGTGTGTGGTGTTACAGTTATTATGTTCCGTATCGCATGTGAGTCATTGTGTCACTTTGTGTCACCTTTCTCTGGGCTTTTCAAGAAAGAAAATCAACGATGTGAACAGACTCGAATTCTTAGAACAAAACACAACGAGGGCGTCCGATTCTACTTGAAGAACAAAACAAAAAAAGCCCATAATCAGAAGTGGATTACCTAGAATGATTAAAAATGGGAACTTGTAGAAGCAGTGTGTGTGTGTGTGTGTGTGTGTGTGTGTGTGTGTGTGTGTGTGTGTGTGTGTGTGTGTGTGTGGGTGTGTGTGTGTGTGTGTGTGTGTGTGTGTGTGTGTGTGTGTGTGTGTGTGTGTGTGTGTGTGTGTGTGTGTGTTTATTCGTGGGATAAATAAATCACCTTTTTCTTCGAGTGTGTGAAAAATATAGCCTATATAACACGGCGTGGTCTGTGTCATTTTTTCCCCATCGAATAACACATAAGAGAAAACGAAATGGTTTAGCCAATTGACTGACTCGACTCGATGCTTATCTAATGTCTATATCGTTTCTCGCCAGACTCACTGATGGTAATCTCTTATTTAACGCGCGCGCGGGGGCCCTTTTCACCTCTTAGCCTATAGCATCCACCCATAACTAAAATAAATCCATTCATAATGTATTATCTAATTTATTTAATCAACTCGGAAAAAAACACACCAAGTTTATTATCAACACTATAATTTGTCTGGATTTAAATTTGACTTTAGAATGAACCCACAATACAGACATCCGTGTGACAACTCCCATAGTCACACCAAGTCAAACCACGCAAGACACAATCTCCACACTGCCACGCGAGATTCAAATTAAACTGCTGGATCTCTATGTCAAGCGCAAAGCCTTTTTATAGAGATTAAAAACTAGTTTTTAGTATTGTAATGACTTCAACATAGTATTTTAATCCATCCATACTGACTAGTCTAGCTACTTTTGGGGGTAAATAGTGTAAAAATAGCCTTTTGGATCAATGCAAGGGTGTGCGAGTCGTCTCTTGTGCACGTAAAATAACCGTTTTGTGCTCTCGGTGCGCGTGTGATGCCCTTAATTTGCCATCCTATTCATTGTAACGGCATCTCTCTCTCTCTCTCTTTCTCTCTCTATCCCTCTTTTTCTTCCCTATCTCTATCAAGACAGACATATCGACCAAAAGACGAGATGGAGGAAACTAACAAACGCAGCCTCGGCAAAGCACCAGTCGCTCTTTTTTTATGACCCGCCGGCAAGGTAATAATCAGATCAATTTCACGGTGTGTAGTGGGATCCTGCCTCAGCCGTATACCACCAAACCTGAACGCGAGGTAATAGCTCGTTAAAACCCCTCATCTGTGCCACTATTTGGGTAAAAGGGGGAGTGGGCTAGGTGGCTAAATATTTTAAGACATGTAGCTGTCTGTCTATAGTGAAGTGTGTTACTGTATCAATCCCGAGTCGAGATTCTTTGACACAGGATGTGTGTGTGTGAGCGGCGAGCATCGCCATAATTGCCAACAAAAGCAAAATGCCTCGTGCGGTTTAACAGAAATAAATAAAACAGCGCTTGTAGGTCAACAGCAAGAAGAAGGAGATCGCGATGGCTGTTAAAAGGCAACAATGGCGGTTCGTTGTGGATACATAGCCCGGTGTTATCAACACTATACAATCCCCCCCTTGGCTTTAAGGCTACTCTATTGCCAAGCAAGTGCGCACGGAGTCCAGCGAAAATTGACTTGACTTTTTTTTCTCTATATATTTTTCGTTTTACTTCGATTATTTCAATTTAAACTAGTGACATTTAAAGCCTGTTGAAAAAATAAAATTAAAAAAGTTTCCCATCATTCATAGTCAAGTAACATCACCACCAGTGAAGCCTCCACGCGCATACAAAAGCCAGTGAGAAAGGCATGCAGCCACCCTATTGGACGAAGCAAGCAAAGGCAGCATTTAGGATGCGACGGGCGGCTACAGTAGCACACAGCGATTTCAGGAGGGCAGAAATCTAAATATTTATTTACTGACCTGTAGTGGACGCTGGGCGGGTGGTTGACGGCTTTTGAAGAAAGAGTGACATAGAGTAGTCGCCGGTGGCATTTAGAAAAGACAGACAGACAAGGAGGGAGAGAATGAGAGAGAGAGAGGGAGAGAGAGAGCTGTGGAGGAGAAAAAACACACACACTCAATACTAGTGCGAGGGGAGGGCGGTCACATCGTGTGTAGGCTACAGCAGCGCATACGGGCCAATGCCAACCCCAAAAAATAAAGGCGGCCTCTTTACCGTATTTACTGTAGCCTACTGTACACTTCCGGGTCTGAAAAAAACTACAAAAAAAAACGTCAATATTTAGAGGAATAGAAACCACTTTAAAGGCAATAGAGAGAAATTAGAATAAATTAAAAAGTCCAAATTAGAATTATAGAACTATGGAATAACGTCGTAATCAAGCAACTATTTACTTAGGGTATTGTCATCATTTTTAACATTATAATTTATCCTAAATGTATTAATATTCATTTTTTGTACATTTGTTTTTATTGATAAAGATTAAGTTAAGAGAATCTACATTTATTTTATTTTTTTTATCATAATAGCCTATTTTTATTGATAAAGATTAGGCAAGTGAAGTCTCTTTAAATTTGTGTTTTTTTTTCTAAATTTGTTAATGCTTAGATGTGTATTGACAGGATAGGGGGTAAGGTATTTTAAAAACACCTGACTATTCCAGGTGACGCCCACGTTTACAGGCCAAATATAGAAGCCTTTCCCTCCCAATAATCAGGTGTTAATTACCGGTACATGTAGAACACAAAATCCCCTTTTTCGCCACCACATATAAGAGAAATCTGTTTTTTAATGCTTCAAATTTTTGGATATGTTATATGGTGAATTTGTGTTGGATGTTGCGTGATCCAGTGGCTATGTTGTGTAAATCGGTCGTGTATATAATCTTTAGAGCCCACCTTATAAGAGAGATGGGGGTGCCTGCACTGCACATCAGTTGGTTGTTTTTTTCTGTAGAATATATTTCAGAGCCGAATACACGAGATCAGTCCGTGACACACAAAATGTTGCACCTCCTTTTGTGTTTGGAAGAGAAGCAAGGAGCCCCCGTTTTCTCTCTCTCTCTCTCTCTCCTTCTCTCTCTCCCCCTTACTCTCTCTCTCTCTCTCTCTCTCTCTCTCTCTCTCTCTCTCTCTCCTCTTGCCACAAAGGAGGGATGAAGCCATAGCTTATTGGTGTCTATAATCAACACCAAAAGATCCTGCGCGACAAACTACACACACAGCAATTAGAGACACATTTTGAAAAACAATGTCGTAGACGCAAAAAAAAAAGGAATAAAAAAAAAATCTGAACCCTTTTCCATGTCGATATGGTAATGTGGTCGAATAGCTACGTTGTGGCCTACGTTGTGGGTTTTTTTTAAAGCAGCTGGCAAGAGCTCCCTCATACATCCAACCACTAACCCGTAGCATATGAAGAAGGGCCTAGCCTACTACTAGCCTTGCTTATTGACACCATGCGTCATTGAAAGGAGCACCAAGCAAATCCCATCCTGCCTTGAAATGACACCGAGGAGCGAATGTTGCTGCAGGCTTTTGCCTATCTCTCATATTCCGGCTTGACTCTGCGTATGAGAACGTAAACTGATCACACACACCCAAATCTATCTTTGTAGGGGGGGGGAGAAAATCATTTAATTAAGGTAATAAATTAAACATAATTGGCGCGAACCTCGTTTGTATGTATAGGCCTTTAAATTTATAACGAAATATGCCACTGATTCCATGCAAATGTGTATTTTTTTTTAATAAACCAATGAATTATTCAATATTTCCGCACACACACACACAAGGGTGGAGCCTTTTCATCCGTGGAATTAGCTGATGATTTCAATATCTAAATAGAATTACAAAATAACACATCACACAAGATAGTAATGATTTATTAATCTGCTTTTGGCGTATAGGCCCTAAATAAAGAAGTGCTTATTCCTGTGTGAATAGATGAGCTCTTCGATTTCAATGTAAAAAAAAAAAAAAGGGTGCAAGTTAATGTGTCGTCGGTTGTGATGAATGCGCGCGCTGATGTCTATACGTTAATGGAAAAAACAAACAACGGTTAACGCACTATAGCAGATAATTAAAGCACATTATAGACGTTAATAAAAAAGATTAATTACGCGGGAAATAAATAAATAGTGAGAATCAATTTGGTGTTCTTGTGCAATTAAATTAAAGGGGGAGAGAAAATACATGTTCATGTAAAATGGTTATGTATGGGTTGTGTGGTAGGCTATTAGGGAAGGGTGCAGATTTTGGGGAGTCGAATCCTTAATTAATTGTAAATTGAGAAGGATTTTCCATAACGTTAGTAGGCCACAATGCACCATAATACAGGCACACAGTATTCCTATTTTTTCACTATACCAGAAGAACTGGTCTAAAAAGCACGATATTGCGCTATAAATCCAAAGTCTCGCGGTCCTCTTTTTGTCCCCCTTACTCTCGCCGTGAAATCTCGTGATTAATGTGGAATTTGACGCGAGTTCCTGCGTGACAGGCAGCAAGAGGCAATGTGGTGACAACAGCTAAGGCTAACCCACACCACACTAGACCACACTACACTATAGACATGGGCCCCATAATAACAAGCAGAGCCATGCGCACGCACTCACTGACTGAACTGGCCTTTTGATGCCATGCAATTTCTATCATAGCACGTTTATAATCTCACCCACAGTAGATAGAATGGGGGTGTCATAGTTTCACCTTCATATTTCGATTCAGCAACATATCTATTCTATATATATATATATATAAATATATATATATATATATATATATATATATATATATATATATATATATATATATATATATATATATATATATATAGTTAGGCCTAATTTTGCGGTTTCAAATTGTAGCCTAGACTTGCAAAAAAAAACATCCATATCTTTATCTATAACCCACCCATATACCGTGGCTTTTCTGCCCCTATTTGGTGCATAATCATTTACGGTTATAGCCCCTTCCATGGTGGTGTATATTGCCTAGATTTTTATTAGACACTTCTTCCCACTCCAAATGTGTGAAATAAACGCTGCAGTATATAGCCTATCTCCCCTGCTGCTGCCTACACGATTCTAAATCGCTGTAAATGTCGAATAAGACGATGACCTTAATTTGAGACAAAACACCTCCGAAAATGTAACGTGTATATGGCACGGTATTATCTATTTACTTATTTATTTTTTGCCTCAATGTGTTTTATTATTCTCTTGCTGTGTGTGCACCCTTTCCAAACGGTAAGCCAATGTGTGAGTGTGTGTGTGAGTGTGTGTGTGTGTGTGTGTGTGTGTGTGTGTGTGTGTGTGTGTGTGTGTGTGTGTGTGTGTGTGTGTGTGTGTGTGTGTGTGTGTGTGTGTGTGTATTTTTCCTTTTTCCTTTTTTTTAGCCTATATATGGCGGCTTCTCTTCTCTCTTCCCTGCAATTTTTATTTTAAAATATTAGGCCGAGGTGGGTAGAATTATAAACGAGTCGAGCTCTTATCTGCTCCGTTCACGTATCCAGGATCACAGAAGCTGATTAAGAAAGAAGTCACAGCCAACGCCGGATTCATAATGATTTGGAATAATGAATCCTTATCTCGCCTCTGCAGATTATCAGCCTTTCAGCTCGGCCATGTTTTGTTACATGGGGATAATTTATTGCATCTAATACATCACAATGAATCTGATGGCGGAAAGTGATGGCCGTGTTAGAAGAGAGAGAGGGAGAGAGAGAGAGAGAAAAGGGAGGGAGAGAGAGAGAGAGGGATTTTTTTTTGTATCCTGGGGCAATGAAATGCCTTTACGATTTTTAATTGGTAAAATATAAGGGAAGATCTGATAAAGTAGAGAGAGAGAGAGAGAGAGAGAGAGAGAGAGAGAGAGAGAGAGAGAGAGAGAGAGAGAGAAGCACACAGAGGTATAATCTTGCCTGCTAGTGTTTCCAAGCAGCACACTCTTGCACTATAATTAGTGTGTCAATTTCAACCTGAAATTAACAGCATCGACCTGCCATCTCTCTGCTTATACGTATAGAGGCCTACGTACGTGCACGCGCGCGGCCGCGGTGATGGTGGTGTTGGGAGTCAGCGCGAGCGAGATCCTAATTTCGCATGATTTATTTTTCCACCAAGAAGAGATAATTAATCATAAACACTGCAAAACACTGCAGCCAAACTAGAGATAACAAAATATTTGCATCTAAAAAGATTCGATGGGGCTAATTCCCTTTCCCACCCCCCACACACACACACACACACACACACACACACACACACACACCCCTCCCTAACCCACCTGATCTATAGCCACTACTGGTGCTGCAGTTCTCGTGAGCGCATACCTCCAAGATTTTTTAATTTCCCATGATTAATCTTTTGGGTGGCGATGTATCATTAATCACTACATAACGTAGGCCCACGTGCGCCCCTCCAACCCCCCACCCCCACCCCCGTGCGTAAATAGCGGCTACTATACAGTGTGGATGATGGTGTCACTGTTGTTGGGAAGCATGCCATCTTTTTTTTTTTTCTTTCTTTGGAGAAGGGGTGGGAGGTGTCTATTGCCTGGTGGTCTGACTTACAACCACTATGCAATGTGCAGAGGCTTATATAACAATAGCAAAGACATAGGCCTTTAATATTACATATAAACATTGCATTTCTATAATGGGGTATTAGTTATTTTATTTTAATAGAATGATCGTTCTTTGTTTTGGAGTTGGAGACTTAAATATCAATAATAAAAATAGGCATTTAATATTGCATATAAACATTTATTTATACAGTGATTTTAAGTGTTATTTTTATTGAACAAAACAATTCTTCTATTGGGAGTAGTAGACTAGTAACCAGAAGTTATATCATAATAATAAATATAACAAATCATTCATATAGTGGTTATTATTATCATTTTATTGAATAATCATTCTTTGTTTGGAAGTCGTCATTGGCACGTTGCCCGCGCAGCTCTGAATGTGTTGGATGGCGCCATGTTTAAACTTGGGCTTGCTCACCGTGCCAGGACAAATTTGCATTTTATTTGCAGCTGTAATTAGCTGATCAGCATCTCACTCTCTCTCTCTCTCTCTCTCTCTCTCTCTCTCTCTCTCTCTCTCTCTCCCTCTCTCTGTCCATCTTTCTTCTCATTATGAGTGTGTGTTGTTGTCGCCTCTTTCACTGCTGCCTCGCTACAATCCCTCATTTCCCGATGTCCTGGCAACGCGACCAGATGTTTATCGCCTTTAGACCCAGCCGGGGGGACGCTGCCATGTCAAACAGACCGGCGAATGGACACTTGCAGGTGGGCTGGTTATCCAAGCAAAGCCCTACCAATTATGATTAAAAATAAATAGATACATTCTAATGGTGGATTTATACAATATCCGACCTACAGTAAGTGCACTTATAGATCATAGGCAATATAAAAAGTTCAATAAAATACATCTCCTTTCTTCTCTTTGCTGGATGGACAGAATAATTCTTGAATGAGGCCACTGGTAGCCCATGGTTTCATATAAGAGAAAAAAAACACAAGATTAAATTGGTTGTAGCTTACACTCTAACAAATAGGGGTAAAGCAAGAGTCCATTTCTAGTCCCCCAAAGGTACAAATAACACTTATAATGTACTGCCTTATAGGATTAATTGTTGGACCTCATTTAAGGTAAGTAAGACAGTAAGTAAGTGAGTAACAATTATTTAAATAGCGCTTTTCGAAGACAGGGTCACAAAGTGCTTTACAGTGTGCATAGAAAATAAAAGCATAGGTAAATAAGGTAACTACTATGTACCTTTCAGAGGCCCACAAATATCTTTCTAAGCCTTAAAAGGTGCATATTTATTTGTACTAGATTAGACCATTTTTAAACAAAAACATGGGAGTTTATTTATGTTGTATCAATGGATAACTATCAATAAAGGAAGTGATACTTTCAAGCACAATGCATATATGTTTTGTGTTATTTTAACAAAAACACAACTAGCGTATATTTCTATTATTATTTTTTATATTCAGCTTATTGGCCTAATATCACATCAGTAAAACATATTAAATTGATTAGGGTCCACAATTTTGGGTGTGTAAAATCATTGGAATATCTCATTGCAAACCTCATGAATCTCTGCCTCTCCACTTCTCCACTGTCTAAGCAGAGTCCTGGGGGAAAAAAAGTTATGTTAATTTTTTATTTTTTAAGATAATTTTTTGGCATTTTCAAGCTTTATTAGATAGTACAGAGTTGAAATGGGGAGACAGAGAGAGAGGGGGGATGACCTGAAGTAAAGGTCCACGGGTCGGATTTGAACCCACGACCACTGCAACGAAGGCCAGAGACTATATGGTATGCGCTCTATCTACTACGCCACCAGAGAGCTCTGAAAAGTTATGTTAATTTGAATGAACAGGGGGGTTAAACTGTGCCCTCAAAATAGCCTGGTTTTAAATCACCCTTTGAAAAGAAATCTTAATCTTTTTTTGTCAGTGCAGAAACAGGGCCATGGGAGGGGGGGGGGCTGATGCTGCACCGTAGATAACGTTTAGGATAGAGATGTAGAGATGAACTTAATGATATGCAAGGTAAGGGAGTTGGGGAATTGGGGTGTTAGTGAGGGGTGTGTGTGTGTGTGTGTGTGTGTGTGAGAGAGAGAGAGAGGGGGGGTATATATCCAGTTAGAGGGGTCTTCCCAAGAGAGATAGGCACAATGCAACCCATCTGTTATCTGCAGGGGAATGTACCCTACTCCATATTTAATGATCAGTCGCTTATTAAAAACACAAACACTCGTTTAACCTCATAATTGATTCGGAAATGGCTTTACCTCGACCCCCCACAATGTGACAACAGTGGGTGTAGTACGGGGGGAAAGGGGACTGAATACCCAGGGCCCAAAATCAGTGGTGGGCCTCAAAAAGACTGAAATGAATAATGATGTTTTTCGCCTATGTAATAAGTGTTTTAAATATTACAAAATTAGGTGACTTAATTAGTTGAGTGACTTAAAGGTTGAGTCAGTGATTCTGGAGAACGCTTGTTGTCAAAATAACTTTTTGTCAAAATCAGTGAATATTTCCTCAGGATATGCTACCTGTCAGTACTGTTTGTGTGCCAAAAAGAAATCTGCTGTTAATAAACAGCCTAGGCTCTGTAAACTGTTATGTAAACAAAGGGTGCCCACATAGATATCAAATTGCCCTTTACAGAGCCTAGACTGTATATTAACACTGGATTTTTTTCTAGTGCACACACAGTTCGGACAGGTAGCGGATCGTGAGGAGATATTCACTGATTTTGACAAAAATACTTTGATAACGGACTCTACTTATATATGTGGCCCAGTGTTTTAATGCTATACGCCCCTACAGTAGCTAGCAACATACCAGTTTACAGAACATAGGCTGTACGCTACTGTATACGCCCCTGAGTGTCAGTTTACAGAGCCTAGGCTACTGTATGCGCCCCTGAGTGTCAGTTTACAGAGCCTAGGCTACTGTATGCGCCCCTGGCCCTGAGTGGCTGTGTACAGTAGCTATCTCCATGTAGATCACCTGTGTTACAACAATCACAACAGCAGTCAGAGGGTTTCGCAGAGGGACCCGCTCGGCCATGATACACAAATATTTATCCACTGATAAGAAACCGCCGCGATAACAGATAAACTCCTATTCCACTGCGTCAGCTAGGAGTCTCTGTCTGTCTGTGTGTCTGTTTGTGTGTCTGTCTGTGTGTCTGTCTGTCTGTGTGTCTGTGTGTGTGTGTGTCTGTCTGTCTGTCTGTCTGTCTGTCTGTCTGTGTGTCTCTGTCTGCCTGCGATTCTGGAAAACGCTTGTTGTAGGCACAGCGTAGGCTCTGTAAACTGGTATATAAACAAAGGGGGAGGGGGGGCATCATAGCTAACAACATGCTGTTTACATAGCCTAGGCTGTGTATTAACACAGGCATCACAAATTGTGAGGACATATTCACTGATTTTGTCAACAAGCGTTCTCCAGAATCACTGACTCCACCTTTAACTTAAGACTTTACTAGGAGACTCCCTATAAGCTGCTTTAGTCAATGGCTGTTTGTGGGACTGTGGAGATGGAGGGAGGAGAGTTAGGAGGGCTTCCAAAACAATGAATGAATGAATGAAAGAGTGGCTTGATTTCCTTACAATTCATTGAACAAATAGCAAAACATTTTAACATTTACACGGTGCCTGGCTGTGTGGAGACTCACTGGCGCTGTGTGGCCGAGCCCAGCAGAAAGCCTCTGGAGGTGGTGATATCAAGTTCTCTAGATCCCCTTTAAATGACTGTCAAAGAAGCAAATATCAAGTTGCATTTCTAGGGTCTCCCTCTCTCTCTCTCTCTCTCTCTCTCCTTCTCTATCTCTCTCTCTCTCTCTCTTTCTCTCCCTCTCTGTCTCTCTCTCTTTCCCTCTTTATGTCTCTCTCCCTCTCTCTCTCTCTCTCTCCCCTCTCTCTCTCTCCTTCTCTCTCTCTGTCTCAATTCAATTCAAAAGGCTTTAGTGTATTGTCATGACTTTTGTAGTAAACAAACAGTGTTGCCAAAGCGTTCTAATATTACAAATAATACAAATAATACCAAAAGAGAACATTCAGAACACTAAATGCATATAACAGTATAACATTACATACACAGATCTATAACGATATATAAAATGATATGGACAAGAATAATTATTATTTACACACTATAGGTTATCGATTATCATGAAAATAAAACAAAATGAAACAGTGAAACAGTCTCTCTCTCTCTCTCTTTCTCTCCTTCTCTCCCTCTCTTCCTCTTTTTCTCTCTCCCTCTCTCCCTCTGCCAGCCCAGGCACCAGTAATCCTTTACTGCTGTACTCTGATTACTTTAAACAAGAGCAGGGCTTTCCTGTGAATGAATCATTCATTTTCAATTAGTGAGCTTAGTTGTTGTGTCCATTAATACTGAAATAAGCAGATAAGGCGAATAATAACCGAGAGCTTTATTTGAAACTGAAGCTATGTGGAAACGATTTTCTCCTTTAAGATAGTTTATTGATCCATATGTAATACTTTATCATGTCATGGATTAAGGCAAACGTGATAAGAGACTTTAAAGGACTATCTACTAGTTTGAGACTATGCTGTAAGGACTAATGTATATAAGCATCAAAATAAACGCTATAGGTTCATCTATGAAGTGCAATTTAGCCAATACATTAAAGGTGCTCCGAGGAACTTTCAGTTTTTGGTAATTTATAGCTCCCCCTTTGGACAAAAGTGGTAGTGTTTTCACTACGCCAGCTGTTGTTCCTGGGTGAGCGTATACCCATGACAAAAGCCATTAAGAAAAAACAATATAAAAATAGCATTCTTTGCACTGATGGTGTCGTTTGCTGTTACATGTCATTTATGATCATCAGAGAAAAAAATCAGGCCGTTTCGGAAATATTTAAAAGGTCCTCGTGGCAGCTTTAAGTGTGACAGATAGAAATCACTACTTCGTCTCTGTGCGTTTCAAATAACAACACTAATAAAATGAGACCCAAAGTGACATATAGGCTGTAATGAAAAGTCCAATACTTCAAAGCCCAGTTAATAACAACTTGAACTATCAGTGGATTAAGTGCTGCCACTGATAGCCTACACCAGAGAGGGTTAGCCAACCTCTGGGTCAAGGCCCCACAATGGGTCACTAGATGGTCAACAGGCAATCACTAGAAAGGGAAAGTCTGTGTAAAATGGATTTTTTTATTTGAATTTTAGATTTTTTATTTTTTTCAGACTGTTCGCATGTGAGTTAACATGCAATAAGGAAATATATGTCTGGTTGAACTGAATACATACTGTTGAGTCAGTGAGTCAGTGAAACACTATGACTCTAGGAAGAGCTATAATATAAGAGCTATTTTTAAAATATTTTTCGTCCTTTAAAGTAATTTCATTCTGTTTGATGGTTTTATAGGCTACACGTGCATTGAACTGGTCATTCAGATCTATCTCATTCAACTAAGATAAATTCAATGCAAAGACCAAAGCTTATCAAATCTAGACTTTACTAGTTTTAGGAGGGTTTTTAACTTTTAACTATAGACTCCCAAGTTTTCCCAAATTAGACACACACTAGTGAAGTGATGTTGAGAATAGCACATCCTTTGTAATGAGTGTATACTTAAAGCCTTATCTACAAAAGGCCCTATATGCATTGTCATTAATCTTCACCGGGCTAATTAAATTAATCTATCGCCTCTTGGCATTGGAATATATAACGACCACCACTAAATCCTTTCGCAGGATAACCGATTTGTTTTTAAAACGAAAAAAAAAGTATAGGCCAGATTCATGCTTTTATTTTCTTAATAAAAAATTCACCTTTTGGGGTTTATAGACTGATCTAAGCTATGTATTTTTCTTTATTTTATTTTGTAATAAAAGGCTAGGAGGTTGTAGGGTTGCGTTTGTGATTGACAGTCCATCCGCAAGATCATGTTTAATCCCTGCCTCTCTCTCTCCCTCTACACACACACACACACACACACACACACACACACACACACACACACACACACACACACACACACACACACCCTCCCCACCCCTTTTAACAGTGAGAACTCATTTCTCCGAGCGGGAGATGGGGGACTCAGATGGTTACCGGGGCAACGGCGATAGCGCTAAGCCATTTCCATTTTCTGTGAACGAGGGAGGGGGGGGGGGTGACGTGTGCAACAGAGGTCGACACAAAGTCATTCACACACACAGCTCAGGGGCTAGTAACTCTGAGGGGAAGGGATTACTAGTTACTTTGTTTAAAAGTAATTATGGGACAATATAGCCTACTGTTTGCAAGAAGTTACTGAGGCCTACACATGATGTTAGGCTACTCTTGGAAGAAGTAGTAAGGAGCCTATAGTAAAAGTAATTTCTTGGAAGAAATCTCCTACATTTTGTTTTTTGAATTAAAGTACATAGGATTAAGAACATTGTCCAGTCACAAAGAATGTTATTTCATATTCTAGTGGAATTTCCCCAAAACATTTCCGTTTTCAAGAACAATTGGGAAATGTGTACAAAGTGGTGTGCAAGACAGGTATTATATTCTCATTTAAACGATGAAGTCATGTATTTGAGGACCCCGGCGAAATATTATTTGTACACCTTTATTGAATAATTGAACCAATGATAAGTACAGAACATTTAGCATTTTCTGACAGTTGTGCAGGTTGATACTTTAAAGGTGGAGTAAGTGATAATGGAGAATGCTTGTTGTCAAAATCACTTTTGTCAAAATCAGTGAATATCTCTTCACGATCCTCTACCTGTCCGTAGGCCTATACTGTGTGTGTTCTGGAAAAAAAAATCCTGTGTTAATAAACAGCCTAGGCTCTGTAAAACTGGGACAAATGGCTGGAAACTGGATGGTATAACTGACACACCTTGACTTACCAGTTCCATTTTTAACTTCCACCGTATTCTCTTTCTGTCTCTGTCATGGAAACGTCACCATCAGCACGAGACGATGGAGAGGGACCCGGCCTTTCTCATCAAAGCAGACGGCTATAAAGCTCAGGGCTGCTGGGTATGTAGCCTGTTATTCTGAGGGCACACACACACACACACACACACACACAGATATAATACACAGACACACACATGCTCTCATGCATACAGAAAGACACACACACACACTCACGCATACAGAAAGACACACACACTCAGACACACACTGAGACAGAGGTACACACATACACTGAAAGACACACACACACAGATACAATACACACACACACACATACACTGAGACACACACAAACACACTACACATGTGCGCACGCATGCACACACACTACAGTAAACACAAACCACGCAAAAACACATACACATTATACACACACCTAACACAGACACCCACATACACACACACAGACTCACGTATCACAGA
>OX442370.1:1776264-1798764 GCA_949357725.1 Hyperoplus immaculatus
TAGGCCCACTGCTTCTCGTTTAGACAGTTCTAATCTTATCTGCTTCTCTCTCCTTCATAAACATATCCATCACCAAGAGTTATCCGTGAAACAACAGCATAATGTTATGGTTAAGATCTCCCCCGACCCTTTCAAACGTCTGTCTCCAACCAAAACAACAGGTGGAAGATGAAGAGTAAAAAAGTGAGAGTCGGAGAGAAAGTGATTTTGTTTGTTCTACCGACTGAAGTAAGTGTCCAATAAAGGCTTGATTGAAGTGTGTGTGTGTGTGTGTGTGTGTGTGTGTGTGTGTGTGTGTGTGTGTGTGTGTGTGTGTGTGTGTGTGTGTGTGTGTGTGTGTGTGTGTGTGTGCGTGTGTGTGCGTGTGTGTGCGTGTGTGCGCGTGTGTGCGCGTGTGTGCGTGTGTGTGTGCCTTACCTTTTAACCTTGTCTGCTAAGGCACTTCTGTGGCATTCCATTGGTAACTAGGGGAGAGTTTTCCCCCCTTGACGACCAAGTGCCAACTGATTACAACCTGGATGGTGTCTTGAAGCAGTTTTGAAGATTTTGTAAGGTTTTAAAGCTATAGTGCGTAACTTTTTTATATGAATGAATGTAGGTTATGTTCAAGGTATCACCAAATGAGTTGACATAAAAATTATTAAGCCTATCAGCTCCACAAAACTCTCTGTATTTCTCATATGGCAGCGTTTACAAACTGGTGTCGTTAACCCGAAACTTGCGCAGGGGATCAGAAAAATCCCCAAGAAGAGCCCATGACATTTTCCAATTGTTGATTCTAATGCTAAGAAAAAACCTGGACGTACAGTGGAAGGTATAAAATCCATGCACGATCACCGAAAGCTAACCTGATGTACAGTAGATGCACCAACAGTGTTGTTGTAATTACTCAGAATTCCTCCTCGGGGCATCAGAAGTTACGCACTATAGCTTTAAGTAAATGTAAACTGTAGGTGAACTTTTGCTGAAATTTGTACACCTCCATAAGTATCAAACGTATACATCTGCACACACACACAATCAAATGTACAGGGCCTTAACAGATTTGGCAACAGTAGCTTTTTAAGGTTGAGATGAGAGAGGAAAAATACTCAAGCTACAATCAGCGCTCATGTGGGAAACATTTCTTATCAATTCACAGACATACAGCCAGTGGCCCAAACTGCTACCGTCTGTCCGCTCGGGCCAGTGTCAGGTTTTTTAAAGCAAATTCAAAAAATAACAGGTCCCGCAATTTTCTTTTGATTGGTCTTATCATAGAGCAGAAATCTCAAAATCTGTTCCGGCCTTGGTCATTACGTCCCTATCAGAAGAAACAGAGAGAGAGAGAGAGAGTGTGTGTGTGTGTGTGTGTGTGTGTGTGTGTGTGTGAGAGAGAGAGAGAGAGAGAGAGAGAGAGAGAGAGAGAGAGAGAGAGAGAGAGAGAGAGATTGTGAGAGAGAGAGAGAGAGAGTGAGAGAGAGAGAGAGAGATATTAAAGCCAAAACGTATTATAAAGGTTATGAGAAGCTATCAAAGGGGCACGCTGACGTCATGTGTGTGTTTGTGTTTAGTGAATGAAAGATTGGGCAGTTTAGATATGTCCAAATCGCCCCCGGCAACAATACTGGAAGGGAACAAACAATTAGTGAGGGAAACAAAAGAAGGGCCTGGTTTTATATATTCAAGGCAGCATGGGTGTATAGGTTTTGTTTCAACATTGGGGGGGACACATTTAGCAAGGGGGGCAGGGGGTCTTAACCCAGAAAATGTTGCATGTCAAACACTTCATTTATTTGCATTTTGGTGAATATATGCTCCATGTGTGCCTTGTCTGAGTCAATTTATGGTGGAAATGTCTTTATTTAAAGGTGGAGTCAGCAATTGTGGAGAAACGCTTGTTGTCAAAATCACTTTTTGTCAAAATCAGTGAATATCTCCTGATGATCCACTACCTGTCTGTACTGTGTGTGAACTGAAAAAAATCCACGGGTTAAAACACAGTTTAGGCTCTGTGAACTGGTATGTTAGCAAAGGGAATATAAACAAAAGGGACCCACTGTACAACATGCCAGTTTACAGTGCCTAGGCTGTGTATTAACACTGGATTTTTTTTTCCAGCTAAATCTACACCTATGATTCAGGGACAAAACTACTGAAATAAGTAGAAGAGAAGAAGAAAGAGACTAAATGAACTTGGAGCCCCTTTAGGCATCTGCCACTCAACCGATGCAGATCCAGTTGCGATTTTTAACTCCCTAATACTTGACTTTATTATCTGTGACGTGATAAAAATTAAAAATAGCAAATTAAGTCACTGTTTTTGAGCCGAGAGCAAGAAAATGTCAGTCAGAAGTCACGCTAAAAGGCTTATTTGTGCTGCGGGCGCACAAACACACAGATACAGAGCAGATTATGCTTTATTAGCTGTTCACGGAGACTTAATTGTGAGATCAAAGTTAACAGCGTTGCATCGATGCGCGGAGCGAAGCAGATTTCATTAGTGGGCTGAGAAATAGCAGAGCAATAATATAGTGTGATCGGCACGCACTGCAAGTTCAGGGCAAAAAGTGTCTTAATAATAATGATTTTTGGGGAACGAGTTTGAGCAGACACATGCAGACTAGACTTTAGAATGTATTTAGTGTAAATATTACTTTTCTTTTTTCACCTAATTTTATCGTTGTGTACTTATTGTAACTGTGGCTCGGAGATAAACGTAATTTCGATTCCTGTGTATGTCTGGACCATATTTTGAAATTGACAATAAAGTCTGACTTTGACTTTGACGTTAGAATGGCAAAATGTTTCAATATGTAAACATTACTAGAGATTATTAAATGACAAATACAACTGAGTTAGGCAAAATGGCTACTTTAAAAGAGCATCCCTTTGTCATCACACCTTTACAAGTACTACTCAAAACTTTGCTTTGCGATCCTTTACCTTGGCACCCAAACACGACCAATTCAACATATGTATGCTGCTCATCTTGAATGCTTTTTAAAAATGGCGGTCACAAAGTTTTAGTTGCTCAGAATAATCCCACCCCAACCCCTGACGTTAACAGTTCTTGGTTCTAGAAACAGCGAATAGTTGGTGCCTCTCTGGAACAATTTTTCTTAAAAAGGGAATGATCGTTTTTATTGTTATATTTAACTGTTTGTATTTGCATTGTCTAAACTCAATTAAAAGTACTGAAATTTTTTTTTTATTTTGCTGTCGAAAATGGTAAGAATTGGTTCAATTTACACACCGGCTCCAACTGGCCTTGCTGGAAGACGGGGGTATGAAGTTACTTTGTGTGTGTGTGTGTGTGTGTGTGTGTGTGTGTGTGTGTGTGTGTGTGTGTGTGTGTGTGTGTGTGTGTGTGTGTGTGTGTGTGTGTGTGTGTGTGTGTGTGTGTGATGAAGTTACTTTTGTATGAAGTTAACTGAACTGAGTCGAAGAAAAAGTCTGTTCTGTTTGCAGGAGAAATCCAATCCAGTGTGTAATTCTAGAACACAGTTACTGCAGAGGGGACAGCTGTGTGACAAACTGTTTCACCAAAGGTACTAAACTGTTGGGGACTGTTCGTTGCAGTGGTTGCGGGTTCAAATCCGACCAGTGGACCTTTACTGCAGCTCATCCCCCTCTCTCTCTGTCTCCCCATTTCAACTCTGTACTGTCTAATACAACTTGCTCTATTACCTACATCAAAAACTCTATTTTCTCGACTGAATAATCCAGAAAAATTATGACACATTTAGACAACAGCAGTCAAATCAATGGTTTAACTTCATACTGTATCCCCCAGCCTCCTGTCTGTGGCTGCTAGGTGACCATTTGATTGACAGGCCACACACAGGAGGTGTGTCAGACTGCTACTGTTGCCGTGGCGCTGACCCTTAACGACCCCTTGGTCTCACATGGCAACCACTCATTTATTATGTCTTATCTCAGCGACTACGTTCTTTCCTCATTGACTCAAACATCACGCACTTACAGATCAGTTTACTCCAATACAAACACATATAAACACATCGCGTAAAGTCAGCCTGACAGCTTTTTGAGCTACGGTGGCACCCATACTTAGCACTCAATCCCAGTACTTCAATCAGAGTAAAGTGGAATAGTAGTCAACAACAAGTGAAAGTTGCTCGGTCAAATTTTACTAAAGTTAAAGTGTTAGAGTAATTTCTTTTAAAAACGCTTATAGTTTCAAAATTACAAAAGTGTATGTTTTCTGTCTGTCTGTCTGTCTGTCTGTCTGTCTGTCTGTCTGTCTGTCTGTCTGTCTGTCTGTCTGTCTGTCTGTCTGTCTGTCTCACTGTCTGTCTGTGTGTGTGCCTGATCTTGTGACCTCCTAAGTCTATGGGTGGGTGGGTGGTGCCCCCTCTTTAGGATAGCTTCAATGGGACGTTGTTTTAAGGAGTGCAGAGTCTGACGTCTGATACCTACTTAACCTTAACCTAGACAGGAACCTCTGCTCCTCTCATTTAAGTGCGGTCATATAGCGGGCCTTTGAAGACTATAGCTCAAGTGGCTGTATAGTAATTAGTGCTATATTTACCATATGTTCATGTGAAATAGCAAAAAAAAAAATATTGGGAGTTGGATTTTTCTCTAAATATGACATTATGTAGACTTTTTGACACCAGAAAACCTACATACAGCCCCCGAAAGAATTAAGAGACCATGCAGTCTGGATTTTTCTTCAATCTTCATCTCTACATTCATTGAACATGTTCTTGATGCCAATATTTTTATAGTGAATTTGGTAGAAATGTTGTCAGTATTTTATATTATAAAATCAAAATGTTCATTCTACTCAAACATATGCCTCTAAAGAGTAAAACAAGAGACACTGAACATTTGGAGTGGTCTCTTAATGTTTTCCGGAGCTGTGTAATTAGTTCACTTTTTATCATTTATCTTTAACTCAATCTAGATTAATTTATCTGTTGAATCACTATTGAAACAAGAAGAAATACTTTGGCACATCTGTTCCTTAAAACAGGTGCGTATAAGGGCAGAGCAGATCCCAAGAAAAATTGGATTTAAAAAAAATTATCATAAGTATCTAGGTAGGAGTTATATAAATATCCTTCATTATGTTATGAGTCATTTTAATCCCTTGATCTAGTAAACGTTCTACAAAAAACACACCATGGCTTAAATAAGCACACAGTAATTTATGTTTGTGACTAATCCAGCGCATCAGATTACTGAAAAATCAAGATATTTCATCATATTGATGCAAAAAAATAAAAATTCTCTTCACTCTTTTTTGTCACTCGACGATCGTTTTCGATGTTGTATCAAAAACAACCTAATTTTACGGTAGATTACATGTTATTGCAACAGGAAAAACCAAAAACACAACTTTCTGATACATGTTCACATAAAATCTAGGTGAAAATTAGTTTAAACAAATCTGCTGCTTTGAAAATCTCTTTAGATTAAATTGAACTTGAATACACCAGGGCTTATTGCCATTAAGGAGCACTTTTAAAGGTTATCAATATGTGTCCAATGCCGGTTTGACTTTTGGCTTATAGCGATCAAAGTTCAAAGGGATATCTTAGGAAGCACCTGGCATTATATTCAATAAACCTGTATTAAGGTTGAGGAAAAACCATAATTTCAACAGCGGACATACAATGGCTGCTAATAGGCCCAAAGACAGCTCCTTTTATATCAATCAAGCCTTCAGCCTACACCTGCGTATCCCTCAGTGCACATTGTTTAACATCACTCGACACGGTCGGCAGGTGATTCCGTTTGTGTGTATGCGTGCAACAAGTGTGTGTGTGTGTGTGTGTGTGTGTGTGTGTGTGTGTGTGTGTGTGTGTGTGTGTGTGTGTGTGTGTGTGTGTGTGTGTGTGTGTGTGTGAGAGAGAGAGTGTGAGTGTGTGTGTGTGTGTGTTCTGGGACAATGTGGATAGATTGAGATGTCTATGCGAATCAAAGGATCCATTAGAAAAGGTGGTTTAGCTTGAAAGGGATAATAAAGTGTGTGAGTGTGTGTGTGTGTGGCTTTTAGTCGTCGCGGAAACGGACGGAATCAAACACTTCCTGACTTTAAAGTGGGAAAAAAAACGGCGGAACTTCCTCCCTCATGCAGGTAGAGACGAACAAAGACCCCAGAGTCTAAACATGAGGCCGTGTGTGTGTGTGTGTGTGTGTGTGTGTGTGTGTGTGTGTGTGTGTGTGTGTGTGTGTGTGTGTGTGTGTGTGTGTGTGTGTGTGTGTGTGTGTGTGTGTGTGTGTGTGTGTGTTCTTACAACTACTTTTGCGAGAGCCAATTTGAGTTTTTTAGACCTTACTAGTGAGGACGTTTTTGAAAAAGTGAGAACATTTTGTCCGGTTCTCACTTTGGGACAAGCCTTTAAAGGAGCTGTTTGAGGGTTAACACTAAGTTGGTATGAATTAGGTTTATGTTAGGGTTAGTGAAAGGGGGTGAGGCATTTAGTTTGGATGGTATGGGTAAGTGTAAGGGGCTATAATGCATTATGTCAATGAGTGTCCTCACAAACATATATGTACGTAAAAGGGTGTGTGTGTGTGTGTGTGTGTGTGTGTGTGTGTGTGTGTGTGTGTGTGTGTGTGTGTGTGTGTGTGTGTGTGTGTGTGTGTGTCTCTTGGGGTGGTAACACACACCTTGGTGGTGGTGGAAGGGGAGGCTAAGCAGCAATTTCTGTGGAGCTCATTCCACAACCGGTCACAGGGTTAAGTGCCGGAGTCATACACACACACACACACACACACACACACACACACACACACACACACACACACACACACACACACACACACACACACGAACACTGGAGCCATTGAGTCCAATGTACAGGGTGGACGCCACCAACGGGGGGTCTCACACACTCACACACACAAACACACACACACATACACACACACACACACACACACACACACACACACACACACACAGTAAACGGGAGCTGAGACTGACCACACAAGCTGCAGGATCTTTATGGCCAAAATCCTTTAATTTGTCTGTAACTCTGAGCTGTTGTAGAAACTCTATTGATGTAACCGTAGGAAGCTCTTCCATGAGACAGACCTTAAAGGGCTGGTTCACACACATAACAAACAAACATATTTTCAAACTTAACTTTCAATACAGAAATCTCAGGGTCAGACGTATCCAAACCTAGGCAAATTAAAACAAAACAATACGTGGCAAAATCCTACAAGCCTACATGTTGATTTTCCCATTTGCTTGAACTGGCCATTAAATATAACAGCAGGTAACTATACTTTAAATGAAGCTAATATGGAATTTGAGCTTAGTTTAAAGACATCAAGAAAATGGTTTTGTTTTGGGGTATTTTTCATGCTATAGGGAACTTTTAGATATTTATGAAACAGTCTAATGTTTCCTCTGATGAATTAATAAATTACATGTAACATCAAACAAGGCCATCAGTGCAAAGAATGCTATTTTCATATAGATTTTCTTGATGCCTTTGTCATGGGTATACGCTCACCCAGGAACTACACATGGCGTGGTAAAAATACTACTGCTTTTGTCCAAAGGGGGTGCTAGAATGCACACAAACTGAAAGTTCCTCTGGGCACCTTTATATAAAGTTCTATCCTTCAGTGTTGGGAATTCACAGTTTAAAATGTTAAAGGTTAACAGCAATACTATTATCTGCAGTAACTTGGTATTACAGATAACACCACATACACTATATTGATCTTTTAGCTTTTGAGAGCAGATTATGTAGATGGGTGTATACAATCACCTTTTGATGTGATGCTATTACAGACCTAAAGACTGCTGCATTGTGGATGTGGTATAGTGTGGTAGCGTGTGTGTGTATGTGTGTGTGTGTGTGTGTGTGCTTGTGTGTACTGTTTGGTTTTAATGGTTAGGGTAAGGGGCTAACGAATGCATGTCACCAGTATTGCTGCACAAACGTGTGTGTGTGTGTGTATGTGTGTTTCATTATGTGTGTGTTTCAGTATGTATGTGTGTGTGTGTTTCAGTGTGTGTGCATGTGTAGGCTATGCGCATGTCTAGTGTGTGTGTGTATGTGCTTGCTATGTGTGTGTGTGTGTGCTTGCGTTTGTGCACTGTGTGTGTGTGTGTGTGTTTCCATGCGTACGTGCACTCTGTGTGTGTGTGTGTGTGTGTGAGTAGGCCTATATAGCTTTGGCTGGGCGAGCGGTGCATCTGTCTTTGTGTCTTTGTGTCTTTGTGTCTGGGGTAAACCCCCGCTGCTGCCGAGGCTTTGTGGCTCTCCTGATCGCCTCCTAATGCTGCACAGCTAATTGTTTAACACAGAAACACGTCTTTTCTCCCTTTAATGTTTTTTGTTTGTATTGTCGGCGATGCATTTATTACAAAAACCTTTGTGGATTTTCGAAACACACGCCTCCCCTCGCGCCACTGTACCCCTCCCCTACTTCTTCTTCATCCTCCTCTCTCTCTCGCTCTCCCTCCCTTTATCTCTCTCTTTCTCTCTCCCTCTCTCTATATCCGTCTCTCTCTACCTTTCTCTATCTCCCCCTCTCTGTCTGCCCCTCTCTCTCTCCCTCTCCCTCTCCATCTCTCTCTCTCTCTCTGTCTGCCTTGCCCTCTTTCTGTCTCTCCCTCTCTTTATTTCTCTCTCTGTCACTCTCTCTGTCACTCTCCCTCTCTCTCTGTCCCTCTCTCTCCCTCCCTCTCTTTCTAAAATGCAAAAAAAAATTGTGAACATCAGCAGAAAAAAAACGGATGGCTGGCAAGTTGCATCATATTCACAAGACAAGCAGTGTGAGCCGGTGTTAGCCAGCCTATTAGCATATATACATAAAGACCGTGTGTGCGTCGCCCCGTCTCAGAAATAAAAGGAAAACACAAAAAGGGAAAGGCGAGCGTTAGGTACTATACGCTGCTAGCCGTGACGGAGGGCTTTTTCTCAAAGAGAGAGAGATAGCGCTCTGGGTAAACATGTGATTGCCACAAGATCCAATCGGCTCAAACAAAAGGGATAAAGCATCGGAGCTGGTTGAATTTTGATGATCGTGTGTGTGTGTGTGTGTGTGTGTGTGTGTGTGTGTGTGTGTGTGTGTGTGTGTGTGTGTGTGTGTGTGTGTGTGTGTGTGTGTGTGTGTGTAGAATGTTCTGTAGGTGTGCATCTGTAATGTATTGTGCCGTGTTGTTCATAGTTAAAAAAAGAAAAAGTGAAGAGTTAGTTGAATTTTGAGTGTGTGTGTGTGTGTGTGTGTGTGTGTGTGTGTGTGTGTGTGTGTGTGTGTGTGTGTGTGTGTGTGTGTGTGTGTGTGTGGTGTGTGTGTGTGTGTGTGTGTCTGTGTGTACTATAAGGTATAAGAAAGGGAAAGACAGAGTGAGCCAGGCACCACTGTTATCATTTGCATCATAATGGTAGAATGATATGAATAGCGCTGCGTCGATTGCTAAGCTCTTAACGTGCATGGAAATCGCTTACCTTCAAGAAATGTGTGTCGCCACGTTTCTCATTGTTTTCGGTGGTTTCATCATACTTTTTCTTTCCTTCTCTCACGACACACAATAAAAGTCGCACCGAGATATCGTAGGAGTGATTTTATAGGCTGCAAACGCCTCCTTTAGATAGGTAAGAAGAATATAAACAAAGACAAAATGTAGGTGAAGGAACTTTTTGTTTTGGTTTTGTTGCGTCCAAGTTTGAAATGTAGCGTCAAACTTTCAGTTACCAGAACGGCAATTTCCAAATTTGAAACTTTTTCTAAAACTCAAGATAAACCTAGTTTATTACAGCCTAGATTTTATGCACCAAATATCTGGAACAAACTTGTGCTATAGAAATAAACTTGGATGGCCTAGATTTGGTTGAACGAACAGATTTGGAAAAACTAAAATATAAGTCACATGAAAGAAACACATAGTCAAGCTGGGTGAAGGGTGGGGGTTGGTCAAACTTATTTCTTGGGAGGCAACAAAAGCAAATGTATTAGTTATTTGCAACACAATATAATTATCATATTACTTCACAGTCCCATACATTACCTTATCGGAATGCATCCTGCCGTTTCTCTTTCAGTCACTTCCTCAACAGATGCACGTGCTGCCACCACGCGCTAGCAAAGATCTTTAGGACAGCAGACGATGGTGTCATAAGAACACTACTGCTTTAGTCCAGAGGAGGTTAGATTCCAGCTGGAATCGACAAAAAAAACAGAAAGTTCCTCTTAGTCACTTTAAATAATGTCAGAAAATAACATGTGTTGTGTTCCCAATCTAAAGCAGTTGTGGTAATCACACCCAATCATATTTTACCTGGAACACCATGGTGTGCAAAAGTTAAATAAAAACAGACAAAGTTTAATGATAATTATCAAAATCAGTTATGTGTTCAAAGATCTTCAATACATATTGTATTATAGAGAGAGTTTTGTTTTAAACCTGTCAAATTTGCCTGGAACAAACCAGGAGGGTTAAGACAGCACATTATCATTCAAATGGCATTAAAACATTAGAGGACACATCCAAAGACACAGACAATTCTTTCTTTCCCATCCACCCTCCCCCCCCCCCCACACACGCACACGCACACACACACTGACACACACACTCACCGCCCCCTCCCCCCCCCCCACACACACACACCCATTTCTTCCCCTACAGTATACCCACCTCTTGCCTCCTCCCTCCACCATCTCCCCAGGAGGCTCTTCGGAGGCCCTGTACACCCCAGATAAGACCTTCTTCCTTGGGACAAAGGAGAAGGAAAGAGGGGGGGGGGGGGGGGGGGTGGGATGGGTCTTCTTCAGGGTCAACTCAATGGCACATGCTCCTGATAGCGCTATCAGCTTATGCTAATCACCTAGCTAAGTGTTTCAGGACGACGGGGTGCTATCCTAAAACACGTGCCTCCTACTTAACCTGTGGGCCCCCATATCGCGATGAGCCCCGGTCCCCCATTCAAAATTCAAACGTTCCCTTCATTTAAAAAGAGTGACAACAGTGACGAGAAAGAGAGAGAGAGGGAGGGGGAGAGAGAGAGAGAGAGTGAGAGAGAGAGAGAGAGAGAGAGAGAGAGAGGGTTCCAAATTGATTAATCGTGTCACAAATTGATTAAGCGCCATCGCAGATATGGGCCCCCTTTTCTCTCAATCTCTTTCCTTTTTTTTGCCAAACTTGGCTTTTTGAGGGTATTGTTCTGCCAATAATGGGTGCGGATATGGAGGGGGTGTAGTGGTAGTATTGTAAAAGGGGGGTGGGGGCTTGCTTTGGATGTCTTGACTGGATGGCGTGAATACAGAGAGGGCCGTGTAATAAAATGTAAGGCGCCATTGTTAGCGAGGTCTTATACTGTACAAGACGGGTGAGAGATAAAGCAGTGAGGGAGTGCGAAAGGCCAAGCTCTCACCACTCAACCTCAGTATTTCAAGATGAGAAACTTGGTTGATAAATGTGTCACCAGGGAACAGAAGATTTAGATAAAAGTCCTGGAAGAAGTAGAATGGGACACTGAAGTACCTGAGACAAGAATGAGTCCTTTTAGCTCAATCACTACTTGAATCTTTTCTTTAAAAACTTGATCTACCTTTACATAGCTTTACTGTCTTTTTTGGACAATGATGTCTATCTAACACTCCCTCTTCCCCACTGCCCTCAAACTTCATTACTAACTTCTTTCCTGAATTAGGATTATTTTTCTCATGATATTACGAGTCACCAAGAACAAAAACAACATGACCCCCATCCTAAGTTTGACAAGTGTCAGGGTCACGTTGAGGAAAATAAATAAATCACCTGATCGAAGTCGTAATATTATGAGAATGAAGTCATAGTTGTAGGCTCTGTGTTAAAAGAAAGTGGGTGACACTGCCATTAGTCTGCTCTTGCCATCGTTTTTTTCCCGTGAAAATTACAATTTTATTCTGGTAATTTGAATTAATAAAGGTTTTTCCTTGAGCTAATCCTCCATCCCATGCTGTATGTGAGAGTCGCTGGAACAAAAAAACTGAATTTTAAAAAGTGACACGTCCATGACCCCCATCGCATCCCCAGTAGAAAATCCACCCTTGTCATCTCCTGAAAACCTTCTTCCCTCAAAACTCAAAAAGAAAATGAACTTTATTGCGCCCCCATATCTCCTGCTCCCTCCCTATTCCATTCTATGTGTTTGTGTGTGTGTGTGTGTGTGTGTGTGTGTGTGTGTGTGTGTGTGTGTGCGTGTGTGTGTGTGTGCGTGTGCGTGTGTGTGTGTGTGTGTGTGTGTGTTTTCTCCTCCTTCTCCCTCTAACTCCTGTTTAGATTGAGGAGCTTTCTGAGTAACTCTAGGGACAGTGGGACAGGGGGTGAGAGGGTTGAGGGTCCGCAGATAGAGTAACCCCTTTGTGGTCCAACGGGGGAAATGCATTGTGGCTGGATTTGTCCAGTTTTATGTAAAAGCAATACTCTTTTCACCTGAACTAATACAAGCTGTGGTCGTAAGCCCCTTACTGCCATGTGCTGCATTTTCCCCCCTCTAATCTCTCCGGATTCAGAAGCGTCCCCACATACCTCAGGGCACTCACTGATAAAGCCTTAACTCTATACTGCTCTCTCTCTCTCTCTCTCTCTCCCTCTCTCTGTACCTCTCTCTCTCTCCCCCATCCCTCTCTCTCATCCTCTCTCTCTCTCTCTTTCTCTCTCATCGGCTTTTCTCTCTTCCCAGGACACCGATGGAGCAGCCTAGCAAAAAATTAAAGTGATCAAGAGATTTAGAGAAAATCACTTTGTGAATTCCATCTCGCAGAGGAGATGAGAAATGTTGAGGGAGAAACGAAAGAGTCAGAGAGAGAGAGAGAGAGAGTGAGTGTAAGAGAGAGAGAAAATGAGAGAGAGAGAATGAAAGAGAGAGAGAGAGAGAGAGAGAGAGAGAGAGAGAGAGAGAGAGAGAGAGAGAGAAAAGGTAGTTGGGATTTATGAACTTGGGAGTCAATCCATTTCAGCATCTTTTGCCAGTACGGGTTTAGCTGCAAAGACCATGTTCAGGTTCAGCTTTATAGTAAACTGATTGATTTCCAGGTCAGAAATACAGTTCATATAATTAAACCACTGGCCCAAATATAGGTGTATTGATGCTAGAAGGTTTTAGCTATTCTTTTTTCTGCACACCTTAAAGGTGTAGTCAGTGATTCTGGAGAACACTGGTTGTCAAATTCACTTTTTGTCAAAATCCGTGCATGATCACGAAAATCTCCTCGCGATCTACTACCTGATCGTACTGTGTGTACAGGTAGCGGATCATGAGGAGATATTCACTGAATTTGACAAAAAGTGATTTTGACAACAAGCGTTCTCCAGAATCACTGACTCCATCTTTAAAGCGACCATGAGTAGTTTTCCATTTCTGTTGATTCTAGCGCCCCCTTTGGTAGTGTTTTAACGACACCAGGGCCTGCTGTCCCTAAAGTTCTTTGTGTACCAGCGCTGCGTACGTTTGTTTAGGAAGGGTGTGAAAGAGAGATGGAAGGCTGCTTGGCCATAAGGTAATGTATTTACATGTGACTATGTGTGTGTCAGATTAATAAAGATAATACAATCATGGTAAAGCAACATTAACTTGGATTTAGTACTGTTAATAAACACAGGATGCTTAGGTTCTAGGTGTGTGTGTGTGTGTGTATGTCTGTCTGTCTGTCCCTGTGGAAAATTGGACCCCAGCAAAGCATTAACAATGACTATATGATAATTGCGTTGTTTTTGCTGATGGTCTCGTTTCCTTTTACACATCATTTAAGATCATCAGAGGAAATATTGGCGGTTTCATAAACATTTAAAAAATTCCTTGTAGGACATTGTAAATCAAAAACACAATAAGCAGCACAGTCATTACTGCAACAATATAGACAAAATAGAAAAAAAAATCTGTGGCTTATAAAATCCTATGTGACCTTTCAAAATCTGATTCATGTGTGTATGTATGATGATTCAACAGCTCTAATGTCACGTTCTGATTACGATAGACCACCAAAACATCCTGGCTATGAGGTTAGACATCTTCTGTTGTCATCAAACGAAACCGGAAATCGGGGCTGTTAACCACGTCAAAGTCTGACAACTGCATCGGCATAAACACAAATCTTCTTTTAAGTTTAACCATGTCGCCGGTAAAAGTGTTTAACTTTGATTTGTGATGAAATAGTGGGGAATAATCGTGGTGAGGCTTGAAAGAAAGTGACACTAATGCTGACTGTTGGTTTATATGACACAGGATGCCACTTGCTGTTTCCTGGCGTAAGAGTAGGGCCTTTAACACCAACCATGATGCCATCCAGTCTGACCTAGAGTTACCTTTGCACAGTCATAACCAAATAATGTCCAGAAAACCTGGGCAGAACTTGTATTGATAGCACTAAAACCATGTCCTATAACATTTTGTTTTTGAGAAACTGCCTTTAACACATACACACATGTACAGGCATTCAACATACAGTCAATGTGTTCAACGACTAACGTCCTACTAATTTTGACGTCAATTTGAGTATGTTGTGGTTGTGAAAGCTAGTTTGAGTGTGTAGGAGGGAGGACGTTAGTAGGCCGTTTACAACACAGCCAAACAGTTTGTCCTGCGAACACACCACACCTCCCATTCAACCCAAAAGCAGCACACACAGAGAACACAAAAAAAAATTCATCAAAGGACACTCGAGTCTTGAGTCTTTGACGAGATAATTCCTAGCGCGGAGTGAAGCGACCAAAGCAAGGACAAGGTGAAGGAGAGGCTAGAATCTGCATTCTGGTGCTGAAATACAGAGAGATGAAATTCACAGCTGTTCAGTCCCTTCTACACTCAACTTCCCAATCCTCATTCTCTCCCTGAAGTGACACTCCCATATGCTTTTTTTCTTAAATACCTACTTCACTGGTGGAAATATGAAGGTGTATTGAACTCTGAGATCCTATGTAGTATAAATGTGCAAAATATTGGAATTGGAAATTGGTTCATTCTAGCCTGAGAAAAGGCAGAACGAGTGTTTTATGGTCTCACTGTATAACTACATTTTACCATGCGTGACATCACCCATGGTAAAATGTAGGGTTAGGATTAACAGGACAGCTGGGCCAAGGGAAGACTGAGGGAAGAAAAAACCTCATTCATTATATCATAATAGAGATTTTATAATGATAGAAAGCTGATTCCGTATGGGTGAAGTATTCAACCCTGTGAAACCCAAGCATTGATTTTGTTGATGTAGGATTTTTTTCTCCTTTTTAAAATTGTTTTACAAGCCTCTGATCAGGAAAATATATTTTAAAAAAAATAAATAAATCCTGAGGATTTTGAGAAAACGTTGCAAAATTGCAACAACGGGTCTTAGTGGTTACAAATGTAGGGTTAGGGTTAGGGTCAGGGTTACGGTTGGGTTAGGGTTAGGGTTGGGTTTGGGGTTGGGGTTGGGGTTGGGGTTGGGGTGAGGGTTAGAGGGTTAGGGTTAGGGTTAGAGGGGTAGGGTTAGGGTTAGAGGGTTAGGGTTAGGGTTAGGGTTAGGGTTAGGGTTAGGGGTTAGGGTTAGGGTTAGAGGGTTAGGGTTAGGGTTAGGGTTGGGTTTGGGGTTAGGGGTTGGGGTTAGGGTTAGAGGGTTAGGGGTTAGGGGTTAGGGTTGGGGTTGGGGTTAGGGTTAGAGGGTTAGGGTTAGGGGTTAAGGTTACGGGTTGGGGTTGGGGTTGGGGTTGGGGTTGGGGTTAGGGTTAGGGTTGGGTTAGGGTTAGGGTTGGGGTTGGGGTTGGGGTTGGGGTTGGGGTTAGGGTTAGAGGGTTAGGGTTAGGGTTAGGGTTAGGGTTGGGGTTGGGGTTAGGGTTAGAGGGTTAGGGGTAGGGTTAGAGGGTTAGGGGTAGGGTTAGGGGTAGGGTTAGGGGTTAGGGTTGGGGTTGGAGTTGGGGTTAGGGTTAGAGGGTTAGGGTTAGGTTTAGAGGGTTAGGGGTAGGGTTAGGGTTAGGGTTAGGGTTAGGGGTAGGGTTGGGGTTGGGGTTAGGGTTAGAGGGTTAGGGGTAGGGTTAGAGGGTTAGGGGTAGGGTTAGGGGTAGGGTTAGGGGTTAGGGTTAGGGGTTAGGGTTGGGGTTGGAGTTGGGGTTAGGGTTAGAGGGTTAGGGTTAGGTTTAGGGGTAGGGTTAGGGGTTAGGGTTGGGTTAGGGTTAGGGATACGGTTAGGGTTAGGGGTTAGGGGTTAGGGTTAGGGTTACCCTTTTTATCTTTTGCAGATCTCACACATGTATATACTGTAAATTATTATACTATAAAGCAACACTGGGATTCAATGGGAGTAATTTTTCAAAACAAAAGTTTTGTATTTGTGTTATAGTTTTAGGCTAAAGTTTAAGGTTATTTAGTTTTATATAAAACTAAATGACTTTAAACCTTAAACTTTAGTGAACTTTAGCTTAAAACACATATAATACACAATTTACTCATAATAAGTGATTGGGCCTTTTGTTTTGAAAAATTACTCCCATTAAAGTCCAGTGTTGCGTTTTTGCAACATTAAAAGAAATCACTGAAAATCATGTAAATTTAACTTTTTTAGTTTGGTTATTGAAGTAATATGTTACAGAACAACTTTACAATACAGGAAAAAAATATTAAAGGTCAAGTACTTACTTAGAAAATTGTTAAAATTGATCCAACAGAGAGAGCTGGGAGCTCAGTGGGAGTCATCCATGTTGTTTGAATTTGAAATGTTGCTATTCTTACAATATTAATATTTTCCCACCGAAATTGGTGTTTTGATACATTGTATAGTCTGGAGTGCTGGAATATGTAGTATTTGTGTACATTTAGTCCTGGAAAATGACTACAAAACAGCTTCCAATAGATGTTGC
Source organism: Hyperoplus immaculatus (assembly GCA_949357725.1). Classification (NCBI taxonomy): domain Eukaryota; kingdom Metazoa; phylum Chordata; class Actinopteri; order Uranoscopiformes; family Ammodytidae; genus Hyperoplus; species Hyperoplus immaculatus. The sequence goes on from OX442370.1 coordinate 1,793,054, forward strand.
AAATTTACAACAGTGGGTCTCAGAGGGTTAAGTCTAATGCACCTACAGATGAAACTGTTGTTGTATAGGTGACTACTGTACAATAACAATAAATGCTATCTTATCTTATCTTATCTTATCTTATTTTATCTTATCTTATCTTATCTTATCTTATCATGTTTCTTTCTTGGCATTCAGTCTGTGGAAAACAAAGGAATAATTTCAGTGTACGACTGAGAACATGTTTCTTATTGTGCATATGACAATAAACACTTTGAATCTTTGAATCTTGAATCTCATAATCGAGAAACATGTGACGTTCACACAGCCCTAGATTAAGAGAAGATAGGACAAAAACAATATTGAAAGTAACATTGTTCGAAAGGCGTTTTTTTTTCTTTCTCAAGAGCAGAGAATTGGAAGAAGACTTCTCAGGGACATAGACATACAGATGTAGAAGAACGAGTCAGTGGCAGTATTATAATATCTGTAGTTTTTGGCACGGATATCTGTGTGTGGGCTCGTGAACAGTTAATCTCTCTCGACAGGAATCTTCATTTGAATAGCGATTTCTGTCAGCGCCGCCCGTGTGCTTTTTGGTTTGCTTAAGAGATGACGCTATATACTTACATTACAGTAGCTTTTGCAAGAATTCGAAATTGCTTTTGACAAATCGTAGCTGGTGGGTGTGTGTGTGTGTGTGTGTGTGTGTGTGTGTGTGTGTGTGTGTGTGTGTGTGTGTGTGTGTGGGTGTGTGTGTGTGTGTGTGTGTGTGTGTGTGGTTAAACATGCCCGATGGAGACACCGCGAAACAGGACTTCAAAATCAACAGGGGATCTAAAGGAGAGGTGGCAAAAAAAAAATACACCTCCGAGATATTAGAACGGCTTAAATGCGAGATTAAACTCAGAAGAAAAATGCAATCTGTCGGTTGTTTTGCTTTTTCCATCTTCAGTATTTACTCCATAGGCTAATGTTGGTCAAATGTAGTTGTTACAGTCAAGCCTTTGGCAGTGAAATACTGTAGTGGGAACAAACACCTGCATAAGAATATTATAACTGAATAGAAATACAATAACATAGGCCACGGATAATGGCTATATTAATTAAAATAAACAAGATATACAGATTTCAGAAACCAAAATCAATCTATTGTATATCTACGCTTATAAAATATAGAGTAATTATATATAGTAGAGGCAGGTAGACTTGTTATTTATGGTGGTAATTATACGAATGTCTCAAAATTAATATAGTGGCGATTTACTAACTTACTTAAAACAGGTTAAGGGAGCAACGTAACATGGGTGGTGAGCCAATTCGTGGGTGGTGTTTTGTGGGATTGTATGTGTGTGTGTGTGAGTGTGTGAGTGTGAGTGTGAGTGTGTGTGTGTGTGAGTGTGTGTGTGTGTGTGAGTGTGTGTGTGTGTGTGAGTGTGAGTGTGTGTGTGTGTGTGTGTGTGTGTGTGTGTGTGTGTGTGTGTGTCGTGCATCCACATATCACCGCTCTCCATCAGAAAATTTCAAATCAGCAGATAAAACAAGGAGGAGAACAACACGTCGGACAAGATACGCCTTCCGCTAATCTAACGCACTTATCAACGCTTTCACTGCTAATGTCTATTATCTCCTCCTACTAGATTTGACTGTGTTATAGGCCCTAACTCCACCCACCCCATCTAACACCACCCCTCCCAGAACACACACACACACAAATACATAGATACACACACATACACATGTACAAATACATACAAATACACACACACAGATACGCAAAAACGCACACATGCTCACATATACTAACTCAAAACTTCACACAAACAAACATAAACATGCACACACACACACACACACACACGCACACGCACACGCACACACACACACACACACACACACACACACACACACACACATACACACACACACACACACACACACACACATACAATTATACTTGTGAGGACACTCATTGACATAATGCAAAGACCTTTACCCTAACCATCAAAACTATACACACACAAACACACACACACACATTACGAGCGCCGGTCGCCCTGGCAATGTGCTTCTGTGTGATACTGAGAGAGGGCAATTCAGCTACTCATAAAGAGCGGGCAATAATCTCCCATCCAACGACAGGTCTGCCCACCCCACACACACACACACACCTTCCACTCTCACACTCACACACACATACACACACACACACACACACACACACAAAACTTAACCACTCCGCACTTACCTATATACACACACATATACACGGGGGTGACAACTTAAAGCCGCACCCAGAATGACACGCGGCATTATAAATAGCCTAATCTATATGGTAATAGTGTTGTATTCTACAGGCAGAGAATGGGGATAAGATAACATTGTGACTCGGGGGTTTGTACTGCCTTCTATGGTAATTGTTATCAAAGGTTATTTGGGATGACATCGTTGCCTCGTTGTGATTGGTTGGAGTTGGAGCGCCCGTTATTTACGATATGAATTATGATAACCATGATGTCTTCTCTGCACTCCTATACCAGCTACCGAGCACACACCCGCCACCTCTGCTTAGATACAATAAATTGCTATCGTTAATCACACACACTACGAGCTTTGTTCTGCCATGATTACCCCCCCCCCCCCCCCGCTTCCCACTCCGCGGCTGGCCTGGCCCGGCAGTTACCAGTTTTTATTTAAAAGGAGGAGTATGGATTTGTCATCCTTCTGGCGGTGAAAATGAAAGTGACAATATTTTATGTCCTGACATTTAATTTGTAAAAGCGGACGACGACCGGGGCTTCGCATTTGCATTTTATGACACTCTCTCTTTCGCTCACTGATCTCTCTCTCTCTCTCTCTCTCTCTCTCTCTCTCTCTCTCTCTCTCTCTCTCTCTCTCTATCTACCCCTCTTCCTCTCTCTTTCTTTCTATCTCCCTTTCTCTCTCACTCCCTCTCTCTCCCTCCCTCTCTTTCTTTATTTTTCTCTCTCTCTCCCTCTCTCCTTCCCTCTCTCTCTCTCCTTCCCTCTCTCTCTCTCTCTCTCTGCGATGTCTTCCTTTCCTTTTATGTGGCGAGTGGAGGTGACATTTGTGGATCAGGTTGAGGCCGGATGGAAAGAGAGTAGAGGGAAAGGGAAAAGGACTTTTGAATGCGTTTGAAATGTCGGCCAGAGTTTATACACGTTATATATTTTTTTTTTGTATGCTGTTATTTTTTTTATTTTTTTATACTGTTTTTTATTTTGCACATCGTCAGGACAACTGAATGAACCAAAAAAAAAAAATAAGTAAAAGATCTAGCCTACTATGTTAGATTTTCGAGTTAAAAAAGTTGTTATTTGAATTGTTACATAGTTACGCAGTACAGCTTTAAGTTGGTGAATAGTAAGTCGTTGGTTTACATTTAGAAAAACACCAAAGTGCAAACAGATTCTCTCATCTCAGCAGTATCAAATCAATCAATACACTTTTCCAGTGATCGGCTTGATGGTAACTGGATATTAACATCTACAGTAAGACTTTGCCTTATATGTAAGATTATGCAACTGCCAAGGCCTCGAAGTTTGGGTTCAAAGGCACATCTGTTGTTTGGTTCAAAACACAGAGAGGCAACTAAAATGCTTAGAAATGAGTTTATGTTGGTAACTAATTGTGAGAATAATAACTACCAGTAAGGTTTTATGCAACTGGACCAATTTAAAAATATATATATGTTATCTGAGGATAAGCCCCTTGAGATGTAGCATCTAGTTTTCCAGAGGGTCCTCAGAAAAACACACAGTATGAATACACTGCACAAAACAAACTATTCAAGACAAACACATACAGTACATACACAATTCTCGCTTCAAAATCCTCCCCAAAAACTGGACCAATGGCCGGGGACTTGAAGTTTGGGTTTCATGTGTTGATATGTTGTTTGACACAAAATCGGAAGAGGTAACTTAAGCATTTAGAGATACATTTCTATTGGCAACTAGTGGAAAAATAACTACCAACTGGTTTTAAGCAAATGGACCAAAATGGCCAAGATTTTTTTACACTAGAAGATCCTCGTTGAGTTAATCTTCTGTACATTTCTCTTCCACACAACAACACATACACACACACACACACACACACACACACACACACACACACACACACACACACCTGTCTAACCTTCTTGGTGCCTGAACTAAGAGTGCAAACATTCTAACATTGTTACTTATAAGATTTTATCAGAATTTAAACACTTTGCATAACTCTCCTCCGCTACGCCATGCTACATTTTGATGCTATCGCGGGTTCATCAGGGCGGCGTCACGTTTGTTATATAATGTTATGTAACTTCATTTAAACAGGGACAATGTACAAAAGAAACAATAACCTTATTTAGAGAAAGAGAGAGAGAGAAAGAGAGAGAGAGAGAGAGAAGGAGAGAGAGAGAAAGAGAGAGAAAGGGAGAGAGAGAAAGAGAGAGAAAGGGAGAGAGAGAAAGAGAGAGAGAGAGAGAGAGAGAGAGAGAGAGAGAGAGAGAGAGAGAGAGAGGGAGAGAGAGACAGAGAGAGATGCATTGTACCAGGTTTAAGCTAACTGCTATTTTCCACCTGTAGTTCCTGGGCAGGCAACAACAATAAATACGACAAAACTAAACAAACAATTTAGAAGCAAGTGCTGAGGCATGTGTTCCATGGGAGTACAACACAGTGTAAAACAGCACACATCATAAGTTGAACATCATTACAAACGGATGGAAGGTCATTTATGTATATACTGAAGAGCAGCGGTCCTCAAATAAAGCCTTGTGGCACTCCCATGGTGCAGTTTTTCAGGGGTGATAACTTGTTATTTATTCGAAGCTATGTTTTAATTTTGAAACATAACACTTGAACTTAAACCCATATCATTAAATGAACTATCAAGAGTCCAACAGTATCAGTGGTCAAATCAACACCCAGTGTATTAGTATCATCTAAACAAATGACTTATTTAGAGGTAAAAGTTATTAAATATGTTTCTACTACACACTAAATAGCAGAAAATATGGGTATTGGAACACGGCCAATGTCTTGCACCTTGAAAAGAGGTTTTAGAAAAGCGAATGTACAGTATGTTGCCTTGTTCTCTATTTTGTGTCCACAGCCTGAGTGGCTGTAAAGAAGAGACTTCAGAAAACGCAAATAAAAGAAAAAATGTCTACTAGCTTCAGAAGTCAGCGTTCGTCACAACACTTGAACTCTGAGCTCAAACTATATTTCCCCTTCTGCAGTCCTGTATTTCTACATTAGCAGCAGGTCACTTTCCCCCCCAAAACCGAGGTAAACACGCATCCCTTAAAGGCATCGTAGCAACACAGCAACACACACACACACACACACACACACAGCTGTTCAAAAAAATGTAAGAAATACATTTGAATGTCAAGAGCGTTTCAATATTAATAAGAAACTACTTAATAAACAGATCTACTGCTGTTTAGCATTGCACCGCCACTGGGATCCATATTTAAACAGGCTCAACACACACACACACACACACACACACACACACACACACACACACACACACACACACACACACACACACACAGACTGCGACGAGGGCTCTCCGGGAGATAACCGTAAGTTAAGTCGAGCTATTTCCTTTTCCTGTTTGTGTGGTGCCAGGCGAGCCACCCTGCTGCCACCGCGGAATGTTGATAATGCTCGCCCCGGGCCGCAACACACACACACACACACACACACACACAC
>OX442370.1:1806264-1813764 GCA_949357725.1 Hyperoplus immaculatus
TCCAAAGTATGGAGAAGTATGGACATATATGAGACCCTTTCTAAGGGAAAAAATTATAATTATAAAAAAAAAAATCAGCTATTTTGCACTAAATTAAACGTACTATACGATATTATAATTATTTTCTACAAAATCTGCTAGGAAATAAAACCCAATAGTCTACACACTGCAGGTTTAAATGACAATATCTTTCATTTGGATTGATAAATATGCCTAACATTTTTTCAGATGCTTTACTAAAATGCAACTAACTCCCAAAATTACATAGAAGAATATATGTATTTGTCTTTACAGGGGCTTTAAAGAAATAAAAACCACTACCTGAATTTACACACGTAGACACTTTATGCAGGGGGCAAAATCATTAGCTAAGCACATAGGGTGGGACACGGACACACACACACACACACACACACACACACACACACACACAAGACCTTCCAAACACATTCCAATTGTTGCCAGATTTTTCCAAACTTTGCAGCACCAAACACACAGTTCTCGTTCTACCCTTTTTCCTTCATCTTCCACATCAAACGGACCATGGAGACACGCGGAAAACACAGAGCAAGGGATGGAGAGAACAGATGAGAGAGAGAGAGAGATAGAGATGGAAAGAGAGAGGGAGAAAGAGAGAGGGAGAGACAGAGAGGGAGAGATGGAGAGAGGGAGAGAGAGAGAGAAAAGAGAGAGAGATGGAGAGAGGGAGAGAGAGAGAGGGAGAGATGGTGAGAGGGAGAGAGACTGGGAGAGGGAGGGAGAGATGGAGAGAAAGAGAAAGAGATGTAGAGAGAGAAATAGGGAGAGAGAGGGAGCGAGAGAAGGAAGGATAGAGAAAGAGAGAGAGAGAGAGACTGTGTTAGTAGTACAGAAAGAAAGACCCAGGGAGCTAACCCCCCCGAATGCGCCGGTTTTAATGGGAATAATAAGCTCCTATCTCAGGCAATTAAGTGGTGCATTGGATGCTTATCTGGTAGCAGAGGTCCGCTGTGCCATCTAAAGAAAATGTTTGCGTTTGAAAATCTCCATCACATAAACAAGATAAGGGAAAAGGGGAAGAAGGGAGAACACGTATGAGTGCCGCCTATCGCGTTCCAAACCTCCTAGCCTTTGTTCTTAGAGGGATAAGTGACTCTAAAGGCAGTAAGGTTTTTAAAAAAGGCAGCTGGATTAATGTCTTAAGATGCAATGTGTTGTTGATGCCAATGCACAATGCACACCACATGTAGCCGTGGAAACAGGAGGGGAGTTGAGGTAGACATCGTTGTGATAAATATGGATTTTTTTAAGGATACAATTTCTTTTTTTTACAATTCACATATTTATTACATTTTTCACAGACGGTACTTACATGGTTACTAGGTCACAGGAACACATAACACATATTCATACATTTCATTGCTTCAATTTAATGTATTTAAGGGTACTATTGTAGGAAATGTCTTAAAGTTTAATGAATCAGTGATAGGTTGATTTTTAAGCCAAAAGATGTATTGACCTCGGTTAAAATTACTGTTATATTTGGTTAAAAATTCTAACTAAAAGAAAATAAATAAAAATTGTTACAGCAGAATATAGAGGAATATTTTGTAACATATAAACCTCCTAACTAACATGGGAAAATGTCTTCATTTTAGTCAATGGTTCTTTTTTCTGCTCAACTTTTTGACCTTTAACCTTAAAGTGTAAAAAAATTAGTGGACAGAAAAATTCAAACTATTCATAATATGACACCAATAAGAAAAATTTGGAAGAAAATTTGGAAAAAATACATTTACAATTTTGTGAGATATAATATGTTCCCTTTATGTGTATCCTACTTTATCTTACGACCCTTCAGGATTATCCCGTGACCCTTAAATATCTACATCTTAAATCTTAAATAAATGTAGGGAAGTCATTAGTAAAAGGAGGGGTCGAATAGCCAACAGTACAACTATAGCCAAAGTGCTTAATACATAACTTCTACCTACTCTATATATTACTATACAAAACCAGCGATACCATTCATTCTTTGCTGAACACACAGTACTGCTGAGTATCAGACTCAATGTGTTGTTGCTTGTAGATAATGCTTTTCGTTATCAGTGCAGACACTAAGGCGAGAACGTGAACTTGTCTTCATTCCTGACACTCTTTCTGCGTGCATCATAGCGTGTGTGTGTGTGTGTGTGTGTGTGGTGTGTGTGTGTGTGTGTGTGTGTGTGTGTGTGTGTGTGTGTGTGTGTGTGTGTGTGTGTGTGTGTGTGTGTGTGTGTGTGTGTGTGTGTGTGTGTGCGTGCATCATAGCGTTTATATCAGTGGGTCACATCGAGGGCTTTTGTCTTCACCTAGGTCATGAACTATACACCAGTCTACTGTCCTAGGTTTGGCTACACCCTCAATCCTGAAATACTGCATTACACACATTCACGTCTATGGTACAGTACAGGGTCATAAGGTTGGCGTGTACTCAAAGACACACACATACAGTATAGGGGCATATACAGCTCTGGAAACAATTAAGAGACTATACTCCAAATGTTCAGTGTCTCTCGTTTTACTATTTATAGGCACATGTTTGAGTAGAATGAACATTTTGGTTTTATAATATAAACTACTGACAACATTTCTACCAAATCCCCCCCCAAAAATATTGTCATTTCAAGCAGTTCCATTACATTAAGTAATATAGAAATAAAGATTGAAGAAAAATCCAGACTGGACTCTTAATTTTTTCCCAGAGCTGCAGTTGTACATACTGTAATTGGGTAATTTTACACAATCAGTACCTTGACAAAACTATGATTTTTTTCTAGAGAGGAAACAGATGGAAAATAGATAAAGATCTCTACAGAAAAGATGGTCATGGTTTTAGTCACTTTTCAAATATCAAATATTCAATTATTTCCTTTATCATATGTACTATATTTATTTATATATGTCTGTTTTCTTGTCATTTTCCAACATATTATTTTACAAGTAAACATCTACGTCTACCTTCTGCTGCACGTCCAGGTTTTTTTCTTAGCAGAAGAATCAACAACTGAAACATTTCTTGGGCTCTTCTTACAATACTGAGAGAGTTTTGTGGAGCTGATAGGCTTAATCAACTTTGTGTCAACTCGTTTGGCGATGACTTGAATGTAATCAACATTCATTTATATGAAAAAAGTTACGCACTATAGATTTAAACGTGTGTGTGTGTGTGTGTGTGTGTGTGTGTGTGTGTGTGTGTGTGTGTGTGTGTGGTGGTATAATATGGCCTGCAGTGGACTGTTTGGGGCTTTAGTCTGTTTGTATGTTTTTCTACAGGTCGAGACACGGAGGCCAAAGCAACACGGTGAGGAGGCCCCTTTGACGTGTGTGTGTGTGTGTGTGTGTGTGTGTGTGTTCCTTGTATGTGTGTGTGTGTGTGTGTGTGTGTGTGTGTGTGTGTGTGTTTTGTGCGTGCGTGCGTGCGTGTGTGTGTGTGTGCATGCATTTGTATGTGTGTGTATGTGTGTGTGTGTGTATATGTGTGCGTCTTTGTATCAGTGTGTATGTGTGCGTGCGTGTGTACGTGCATGCGTGAGTGCGTGTGTGCGTGTGTGTGTGCGTGTGTGTGCGTGTGTGTGTGTGGGGCCGGGGAGGGTCATGACCCCACGGTGACCCAGGCCAGAGTGTCAGGAGGTCGGGTCAATCAGAGGGGAATGTTATCCAAAGCGATGGAGTTTATTTGGTTAATTTCGCCCTTAAACCCTGGTGTCTGCCTCTGATCAAGATGGTAGCGGATTGCTACGAGAGAGAGAGAGAGAGAGTGTGTGTGTATGTGTGTGTGTGTGTGTGTGTGTGTGTGTGTGTGTGTGTGTGAGTGTGAGTGTGAGTGTGAGTGTGAGTGTGAGTGTGAGAGAGAGAGCAAGAGAGAGAGAGAGGGACACACACACACACACACACACACACACACACACACACACACACACACACACAGACAGAGTGGGAGAGAGAGAGGGGAGCCCTACTGCTTCAAATTAGCCTGGGAAAATAATCCTTGCGTTGCCTCAACTAAACATCGTACTTTAAACTTATTGTCAAAAGTCAAATAAGCTTTCGCAAAAAACCCGCCCAAAAGACTGGAAGCTAGAAAGGAGAGGGCCGCGATTCACAGAGAGGTGTGTGTGTGTGTGTGTGTGTGTGTGTGTGTGTGTGTGTGTGTGTGTGTGTGTGTGTGTGTGTGTGTGTGTGTGTGTGGGTGTGTGTGGGTGTGGCCGCGATTCACACAAGGGGTCAGTCCAAGTGTGAGGGATATTTTTTTTTTCTCTCATTTCAATTCTAACCACTTTTTTCTATTCTCCCTCTCATTCAATCTGCTAAATCACTTACACACAGCGAGCGAAAGTGTCCGATTCATAAACACAAGATCTGATCGCATTCGCTGGAAATGAAAAGCTCACAGACAGAGAGACGAGTTAGACAGACTTTCTTTTTTAGAGCTATAAAACATTTCCTTGTATGTCTTTATGAAGGTTTAGAATATTTGGACTGAAAGCAGCCGCCAACTGGGCCATAGGTCAGTTCACAGGTCTCAAATTTTAGAAAAATGTACAGAAATCACTTTACTTTATTTTGATAGGTTTTTCAGAACTGGTACAAATACAGTGTTTTACATTTTTGAATATCTATTCTATTCTACATCTACTTTTCGTTAGCCCAATAGCATAATTGCCTAAGTCATATTTTAAGGGTTATAGAGAAGGGTAAAGTAGATGTAGAATAGAGTAGATGTAGAGTAAAAGTAGAGTAGAGTAAATATGATTTAGGTAATTATGCTATTAGGCTAACAATATGCAAAATATAACTGGCCTCATCACAAAACTGTGTGTAGGGTGAGTAGTTCTAAAACATTAAAGGCCTAATGTGTAACTAGAAATGTATTCTCAATAGCAGCGTCAGTGGTGGTAAAGTCAGCTGCAGTGATCCATGCTCTCATTTATCAGATTTTTTTTTTATTTATTTTTTTTCAGAACTGTTTCAAATGCAGTGTTTCAATACATGTTTGACTATGCAAAACATAACCTGCCTTGTCCAAAAAACATGTGAGTAGTTCTAAAACATTAAAGGCCCAATATGTAACTTTCATAAATGATGCAATACGTGTTATCTCACTTTATCAGCAGGAGAAAGCATTGGCCCAAAACAGTGATGTAAGAGATGGTGCGATTGATCGGTTATATAATAATGGATGAGGTGAGTTTCGTTGCACTGTTTAGTTTATTTTAGTGTCAGCAACGTTATCATTCAAAACAGTTGCGTAAGTTGACAATGAAACCGGTTGAGCAACTGTCTGTTTATAAATGGAACACACTTGAGGATTGATTGATTGATTGATTGTCTTTATTACGAACATGAAAGCAATAAAAACAAAGTTAAAATAGAAGTAGATGAATTTATAAAAAACAAAAATCAAAATAAAAAACAGACACACTTTCTACATGCTCGAAAAAGGGGTAGAAGACTAGAGGAATTTAGAAAATGTGTCTAGTCCTATCCCTTAAAAGATCAATTTTTTGAATGTTCGCGGAAAAACTGAACTCAATTCCTTTTCATAGAAGAAATTGTAGGTACCACATGTTTCAGGCAATGGGGAAAGTAGGGGGAAAATCTAATTTTTCCAAGTTACATTGCTACCTATTTAATTCACCCATTTGCAAGATTATATTCAAATTGTTTTGTTAATGTTGCACAGTGGACCTTTAATATATGAATGAAATAGCTTGTGTAATACGGGTGGCCCTTACAGTATTTAACAGATTGCGATCAAAGCATAACAAACTTCCGAAGGTTAACAAAAAGACACACACAGTACATCCAATCCGGATTGTAGTAATTCATGGAGCTGTATGTTGTGTCTATGTGTTTCTACAGACAAAGGCAATGCAGACACGATTATACCAAAGTACTTTTTAAAAGGGACACCAACGTTGCTTCAATCAAACTATGTAAAAACGTTTCAATACGTTGAACTCGGCACAAAAGATTTTCACAAACTCCCTGTGGCCTGAACCCTTATATGGTCGGACAACAAAACCAGCCAGTGACTTTTCAACCCCATGCTGCACCAATACGCTTAACTTGCTGCTGTGTGAGTATACCTGTGTACCTGCCTAGAGAGGTGTGTGTGTGAGTGTGTGTGTGTGTGTGTGTCGGTGTGTGTGTGTGTGTGTGTGTGTGTGTGTGTGTGTGTGTGTGTGTATGTGTGTGTGTGTGTGGAGAAAAACAGCGAAAGCCCAAACAGTGCGGCGCCAGCAGTCTGCCCTTCCCTTGAGAACGTAACGGCTGAGTGCCATCGGAAAAGAGAGACCGTTGGGAGGGGTGTGGGTGTGTGTGTGTGTGTGTGTGTGTGTGTGTGTGTGTGTGTGTGTGTGTGTGTGTGTGCGGTTGCTTAATATCTGTACCATGGAAGGAGGAAGCAGGTAAGCAGTCTTCAGGTAAGTTTGGTGACGCGGTTGAACTAGCTTAAAGTGACTCAGGGCCGACTAACACAACTCCACTCGGGTTACTCAGAGGCCACAAGTTCATCTGAAATCCCCCAGAATCAAGCGCTTCCTGTCATTTCCCTCCTATTAAAGGAAACTACAATCGTTACATCTGATACAAGAGAATGAGAGTGAACAATTCATAATAAATTCGTATTTCTACACTTTATAAAATAGATAAGTTAAAGTGAAAAAAGTTAGGGAAACATACATTTTCAAGGCAACTTTCTTCACTTTAGGTCGTTATTTTTAGGCCTAATCTGCCCCAAATTCGAGCCAACTCATGATCTTGAGTTGAGATAACAGCATTCCTTATGTAAAGTCAGTTCAAGTTTTGAGTTCTACAAACTAAGAATTCCAAAAAAAAGTAAAAGTTTCATTATTTTTTGTTCAGAAAGTTGTTCAGACGGTTTTAATACTGAATCAACATTTTGAGCGACTTGGTTTTATTTGTTATATGTACGACAGAGAATTAGTTGAAACAACTGTTAGTGTTTGAAATTCTTAGTGTGTAGAAAACGAACTGTTTTTATATACATGTGAGAGAAACATTTTCATTAATGATAAGTTATCTCAACAATAGCTTAAAAAAAACTTAACTTAACCTTAAGAGTCTTAGCCTCAAAACTCAAAAATCTATTGGAGACAGATGCCTTGACAGTATATTTACAACGACTAAAAAACCTTGTGATAATCCCACTATGCAATGTCGTCACAGAACTGCTGTCTGAATTCTCATTTTAATCTTGTAGAGGACGGGGGAAATAAATGGATGTACCAGAGAATATGAAAATAGGTTGAACTCCTCAGCACCTCCCTGTGCTTACTCCATCAAAAAAAAATGGTTTTCTGCTGTTTCGGCAAAAATCCTAATGCCAAACAATTCACCCACAATCCACCTTGGCCTTCCCCTCGACCGGGTTCCACTCCAATTCATTCATATTCTTTTTTTCAAATTCAAAATCGTTTCAAGTCTGTGTTCTAATAACAAGAGAACCACGTGATA
>OX442370.1:1826264-1828764 GCA_949357725.1 Hyperoplus immaculatus
AATTGATGAATTGTTTATTCAAAGTGAGACACTGTAGGCAACAATAAAAACAACTTTTTTTTTAAAGCACTGGTCAATGTTTTTCCCATAACATGTCTTCTTTCATACTACCTCATATAAAAGGTGCAAAATATACTGAACATTTCGGTGTAATCAGCAAGTAATCAACTGCCAAACTTTCATGTTTATATAGAGAAGTTAAATCTTTTTATCTGCTGTGTCTTGCCTTAACAAGAGGACTTGAAAAAAACGTAGAACAATTATGTAATAAAATGATCAATCGCTGTGGGGTCTAATGCTCAGACAAAACTAACAATATAAAGATGAAGCTTTAGGCTCTGAGATAAGTGTAGTTCAAACATAAAAAAGTAACCAATACTATACTGTCCCTATGGCTACTGGAATCCCTGGTTTTGGACTGTTGAACAAACAAGATATATATAATAATCTGTTGCAGCCTTAAATGGGATTAGGAATGATGAATGAGACGTACACATAGCGATGAGTGCACACACACACACACACACACACACACACACACACACACATTCTAAAACACACACACACACACACTCTAAAACACACACACACACACACACACACACGTAAACACACATTGGGTTTTGGTTAGACGTGTGGTCTGGACAGGAAAGGGCCGGGGGCCGCCACACTCAGCAGGACACTGACCTCGGGCACCACATACATACACACACACTCTCTCTCACACACACACACACACACACACACATACACACTCTCTCTCTCTCACACACACACACACTCTATTTCTCTCTCTCTCACACACACACACTCTCTATTTCTCTCTCTCTCACACACACACACATACACACACACACTGCCAGGCCCATCCTCATCCACCTATCCTGTTGCAGTGGGGGGTCGGAACCACCGCCAGACACACACACACAAACACACACACACACACACACACACACACACACACACACACACACACACACCCTCATATTTTCAAACACACACTCTCCCAATCCAGCGGAAACTGGCATTGACAAGCTGTCCGGTGGCCATCTATCATAAAACTACAGACACAGTAACCCAAGACATGAGTGGCAGCGGATCTCACACACACACACACACACACACACACACACACACACACACACACACACACACTGAAAGAGACACGTGTAAGAATTCTCACATACAAAACACTTGCTCAGACAAAGCCGCCGACGCGCTATACGGGCTGTCTATGAAAAATATCTCAATATGAACTAATATAATGAGACGTCGTTTTGATCCACACACACACACATTCACACACACACACACACACTGAGACACACACTGAGACTGAGACACACACACACACACACACGTTCACACATGAGTAGGTTTCGATATCAGCATCTGTGTCACACTGGCTTTCAGAAACACAGTTTTAGTGTCCTGTCGTCTGCATGATTAGGACCCATTTCTGCTCTGACAAGATAAAAAAATCTTGTTTAAAACACAATTCTTGTCATTATTTTGAAATTGAGTTCACATTGTATGAAGATTCTTAAAAGTAAATTGGCAACTCTTATCCTACAACATGTTTGAGAGCTGAGATGATTCAATTGGCAAGTAGTTTGTAGTACTATACCTAGAATAAATAACTAAATACATCTTCACCTCATCCCTTGATATTGTGGAAAGACTTGAGGCAGGGTTGGATGATGCTATCTTTAGTAACTATAGCTTCTTGTCCTTGAAGGCCACCGTAGCTTCTGTAAATTATGCCAACAAGAGGGGGTTAGCAAGGGAGCGTTGCAATCTGGAATCTCACCACTACCAAAATACACGTTATAACACACTTTAAGTAATGGCAAATCAAAACCACATTTATTTTGAGGATGACCACTTTACAGATGGCCCAAACAGTGGCAGTAAATATCACCTATCAGTGTCTTTAACAGCCTTCGAAAAACCCTTTATAATTCTTCTGACCCGTAAGTGTCCCAATTCACTTCCCTAGCCATGTAGCCCACGTTACAATCCAGCCTTCACTCTGAGTAAGGGCCCCACTTCATTTGTAAAACTCCCCTAGTAGTGAATGATACAAACCGACACTTCCCCTAACTAAATCTCTTTGTCTCTCTGTCTGTCTCTCTCTCTCTCTCTCCATCTCTCTCTCTCTCTCTCTTAACAGGCCCTCACCATTCACTTAAAGCCCCCCATTCTGAAGCCCTAGCAAAGCCCTAGATTGATGGGACACTGGCTCTCATTTGGCCCTGAGAGAAAAGTGGGCCAGTTTAACAGTTTAAGGTGCTGCTAGGCCTTTACTACTGTATTTTAAAAACGCCACGGAATGTTAAAAAGACTGATGAGGCCCTTTGGTTTGTTGCCAGGGATAACTGGACCCTGTGTGTGTGTGTGTGTGTGTGTGTGTGTGTGTGTGTGTGTGTGTGTGTGTGTGTGTGTGTGTGTGTGTGTGTGTGCGTGTGTGTGTGTGTGTGCCTGTGTAAGCGCGTATGTG
>OX442370.1:1831264-1846264 GCA_949357725.1 Hyperoplus immaculatus
TAGTGTGCAATGTTGAATAGCTTTGCCTTGCCCAAGAGAGAGGGGGAGAGAGAGCGAGAGAGAGCGAGAGAGAGGGAGAGAGTGAGAGCAGGAGAAAGAGATGGAAAGAGAGAGAGAGAGAGAGAGAGTAGGAGAAAGAGATGGAAAGAGAGAGAGAGAGAAGGAGAGAGAGGGAGGGAGAGAGAGAGAGAGAGAGAGATATGAGAATGCTGCTGCTGCGCTCGGCTCTGCGTTTATCACCGTCTGGCATCGCTGTAATTTCAGTGTTCAGATGCAATCGCTGCCTCAACTCCCCCTCAGGAGTAAACAATAACAAGCACAAATACAATAGACAAACAAGGGCCTGCAGGACACGTATGCACACACACACACACACAATCTCTCTACATATACTGTATGCAATCAAAAACATACACTTCGGACACACACATTTAAGTTCCCGTCAAATATAGACAGAAAATAATACTGAGGGTGATTGTGGTTTGGATTTATTATCATATCTAAATTTTTATGCACTGCGTTACCAAGGGAAACCATAGAAATCAGCAAATGTAATCTAAATACATCGGCTCAATTGACCAGAACTAAACCCCCTTTGTGACTCAGAACACAAGGAGAAGAATGTGTTATTGTGTTGGTACAGGCCCTGTAGGAAGATGCTGCTGCTGTGGCTTCACTATGAAAGGACTAGTGTTAATCTGGTTATTTCTTATCAGACAGCGCCGTCTGGTGGACATTTAACGAACTGCAACACACTGGCTCTAATGGACACGCATACAGTAAGTAATGATTTTATTAGGTAAGAAATTGTTTTATTGATGCCTGTCTGGGCATTTAGGCCTCGTCATTTGCACAAAAAGTCATGCCTTTTTTTCTTAGTAATTTAGAAACATATGTGGAAGAAATAAGTTAGATTTGATATCCATAATAAAAGTAAACGGTAAAAAATATAAATCGTATTTTTTTGGGAACTATCAAATTCCTCACTTCTACTGAGACATGCTTTGAACTGTTGTATTCAGTCTGTGTTTATCTAGTTCTGTTGTATTAAGCGTGTTTTGATTTCTGAATGTAATTTAAACTGTTTGTGAATTGGGGGGAGGCTGTATGTATGGCTTTTTTTATTCTGTTGAGCACTTGTTCTTGTCTTGGGCAGGAGACTGAGGCAAAAAGCTAAAAATGTAAAATGTTGAACTAATCCCTGATTTCAACAAAAAAAAATCTACAGATTCGAAATGTCCTCTAAATGATTTCACTGATACAAGACACTGATGGATCAAGCACTGAACACCACCATTGAACTGCAATCCAGTAGAACACCACAATAAAAATCGCAATGAATCGATTGATCAATATCTTATAACCGATTTCTGTGAATGTGTTTCTCCAAAAAAAAAAAAAAAATCATCCTCTGTATATTCATATGACTGAGGAAAAACTATAAATCCATTTTAATTATTTAATACATTCTCTAAACAGTGTTGCATAACGACTGCCTTTCTTTCAAAGGAAATGTAGGAACCTTTAAAGGTGCACTATGTAACTTTGGGTATGTCAGAGAAGTGAACAGTTTCTAAGGTATATTCTCATAACTGTATAAACAAACTTTCTTCACAGAAAACATATTCTAGTCTCACGTTTGGCTCCAGGTTCATCAACATAACATTCTTTTGATTAATGCTAGATTATCCAATACTAAGAATTACATGTAGAGTAAATATATGTTTTGTAAACTAACCGCTTGCTCTGCAAATGTAAACAAATCCCACTCCCCTGAAACCGCATAGTGCACCTTTAAAAAAAATTCATTACAAATTAAAATGTTCTTTTTTTTAAGCAGATAAATTCCATAAGCGATATACTTCTCAGACAACATAGTTTATTGTGAGTAAAGACAGAGATACAGGGAGCGATGACAGGATGGGGTTCTGGTAAGAGGTTTATTTTCTCCATATATTTTACAAATAGAAGCACAAATGTTCATAGACTCTCGACAACAACGGTCTGAAGTTCTTTGAAGAAGAAGCTATAGGAAATGGAATCGAAGATCTCGCCCATTTATCTGTAAAGAAAAAGAAAAAATAATGTTAGAATAAATTTAAATAAAATGCATTTTTGACTTGCCTGGGGGCGGGATTTAAAGATGGAGTGAGCTATACTGCAGAAAGCTTGTTGTCAAAAATCACACAAAAAAATCCAGTGTCAATAAACACAGCCTAAGCTCTGTAAATGGGCATGTTGCTAGCTACGGTTGGCCTCCTTTATTAAATACCCTTTGCTTACAGAGCCTAGGCTATGTGCCAACACCAGATTTATTATCAGGGAACTCACAGTACAGACAGGTTGCGGATCATAAGGAACTATTCACTGATTTTGACAACAAGCGTTCTCCAGAATCAATGACGCCACCTTTAACAAACTGAAGGCTTTGTTCTAGTCTCAGCAACATTATGAGCTGGATGCCATTAAACACACACTGTTGTCTCCCGTTCTGAGCGGAGCATAGTCATGTCAAAGTTTTTTATTGTCAGTTGTGATATATGCAAGAAGACGTCGTCGTCGTAGTAGTAGAATAAGATAAACATAACCTAAACAATGTTTACATAAGATAAATTCTAAACGGTAGGCTACAGCGGGAAGGGGAGGAATTTGATCCTAGTTGTCTATATCCGGTAAACCACTTATGTTCTACTAAAAGGACATCTAGACCTACACATCAAACACTTTATGGTACAAACTTAACATTACAGTCTAGCTCTATAGTGTTACCTTTACTGTTAAAACATGCATCAGGTCCTGTGTTGGTAGAGGGTTAGAAGAGACAGGGTTAGTCATGACAGTATGTGACGAGTTACATCACAAATCATGACAATGGACTAAAACTATTATAATAAACAGTCAAAGTTCTAAAAGCAGGACATTTGACTATTATATTCTACATTGTTACTTATCGGTAATGTTGAACCAGGGGTTTGTAGCTGGATTATTTGGATTTTGTCTAGCACTGAAACTAATTATTATTATTATTATTATTATTATTATTATTATTATTATTATTATTATTATTATTATTATACATTAATCAAAATTGTTTTTTAATTTTTATGTAATAATCCTCCTAAAAAAAAAAAGTAGCAAATCCTCACATTTTAGATCTTTAATTATTAATCAAAAAAATTACATAAACATTTTTTCAAGTAGCTAAAAATAACACTCAAGGTAAAACTACCTCAAATGTGTTAATAACAAATGTTAATCTAACAGCGTTGTACGAAATATCTATGAAATACTAATTGAGAAAATGTAAAAAAGAATTAGTGTGCACTCTGTCATTCCAGTGTTTCCAGCGTCCAGATACAAATGAACGAAGGAATGATAGAGAAGTGGTAGAATAGAGAGCGAGAGAGAGACAGAGACACACATAGACAGACAGACAAAGTGAGAGAGAGACAGACACAGACAGAGCCAGAGAGACAGAGAGCAAGAGAGAGAGACAGACAGAGAGTGTGAGAGAGAGAGACAGACAGAGAGCGAGAGAGACAGACACAGACAAAGAGAGAGAGAGAGACAGATAGACAGTGTGTGAGAGAGAGAGAGCAAGAGAGAGAGACAGACAGAGATACACAGACAGACAGAGAATAGACTTACAGAGCAGCGGCTCCGGAGATGATCTCAATGAGCTCCTTGGTGATGACGGCCTGTCTGGTGCGGTTGAAGGTGAGGGTCAACTTGTCAATCATCTCAGCTGAACAGAGAGAGAGAGAAATACGTCAGGTAATGTGTCAAGTGTGTAAAAACAGGGAAACTCCTCAGTGAAATAGCTTAGCCGAAAGCTCCATAGTCTCAGATGTGTTCAAGCAATAGTCATCAAAATTAAATAAAAAAAGTTTTGAAATATTTTACTTTTTTAAAATAAATTATGGGAAACAATGTTTTTCCAAGATATTCCCCAGAAAAAGTTAATTTTTTTGATAATTCTACACATCAGTTTATCCTTTCCGAAACACTATCACTTTTATTCTCATTGATTATTTTTTTTATTTATTTTTATTTTTCTTCTCTGTAGCACTTTTAACATGTTCTAGTAATATAAAGTAAGTTACAAATAGAATGTGTTATTATTATCTACAACTGAAAAATGACAGTATAAAACATGTTAGCTTAGCCATTAGCTCCATAGTCTTATGACAGTATAAAATGTGTTAGCTTAGCCATTAGCTCTATAGTCTTATGACAGTATAAAATGTGCTAGCTTAGCCATTAGCTCCACAGTCTTACAGGCGTTCTTGCTGGCGCTGTCCATAGCTGTCATCCTGGCGCTCTGCTCGCTGGTGGTAGACTCTTTCATGGCCATGAACAAGATGTTGACCAGAGCAAACTCCTGGTAGTTCCTCAGCACGTCAGCATCAAGGTCATCATACACTCCCATGGCCTCTGTGAAGAGCACACACACACACACACACACACGATCAGTATATCTCAATTGCTAACCTAAGGATCTGTGTTAAACTTAAAGCTGTACTATGAAAGATTTTCAAATTTGAAAAAGGTGCTACGAGGAAGTTTTAAATATTTCTCTAAGTCACATTATTTTTTTAATAGTTTTTCTTAATGTCTTTGTCAAGGGTACGCTCACCCAGGAACAACAGCTGGTATAGTAAAAACACTGTCCCTTCTTCCAGCCACTTTTGTCCAAAGGGGTTGGGAGAATGAACAAACACTGAAAGTTCCTTGGAGCACCTTCAAGCTGTACTATGTAAGATTGTAGAAGTAGATTTTCAAATTAAAAAAAGTTGCAGTTGCATCGTTACGTAGCAATAGAACTTTACCTGCGCCAGCAACGGCCTCGGTGGAGAACAGAGGCTCCTTGGACGTCTTGTATGAGATAACAGACCTGCAGCAGACAGACAGACAGACAGCAGATTAGCATTTCACAGGTTCGCTCAGTTTATGCAATTAGAAATGTGTTTTTGGAAACACTTTACAATAAAAAAAGTGCTTCGTTGATGCTTTCTAAGCAGTTCACTGATGAACCTTTATTGTAAAGTGTTACAGTTTTTTTTTAATACAGCTCTGGAAAAATATAAAAGACCAAAGTTCAGTGTCTCTCATTTATCTACTTGTAGGCATATGTTTGAGTAGAATGAACATTTTGGTTTTATAATATAAAAAAATTTCAATCCATTTTTTTGTAATTTAGAGCATTTTTCCAATAAGTAATGTAGAGATGAAGATTTAAGAAAAATCCAGACTGGTCTCTTCATTTTTTCTGGAGCTGTATATATAAAAATGTAACATAAAAAAGACGAAAAAACAATATTACTTGAATTTGTTGTAGTAGACGGCTCCCTTGTCGAACTCGTATCCAGAGTTGAGCAGCTCCGTGGCGACGATGGAAGCGTCGGTGAAGGTGGGAGGCTTACGGCCAACCTCCTTACAGTTCAGCATCAGGTGCTTTCCATGAGTTCTACAGGGGAAAAGAGGGTGAGGATTAGTACAGTAAAGAGTGGGTTAAAATGAGTCTAGTAACACAGTCATTACATGGTGATTAATCCAGGATTCAAGAGGGTTTATTTGTCGTGTGTACAAGAATTTCAGCAGCAGTCATTGGCAATAAAATTATTAAGTCCCAGGCTTCTCTCAACAATGTAATATAGAAGCAGAAACACATGTGTGAAGAGAGCAACACCTGAGATGTTCAACGTCCCTGTACCTGAATGCAAAAATATCCCTACATAGCGGACTTTGCAGGGGTTTTTTTCATCCGAGTGGTTTTGTCTGCCGCTTAGTCATACACACACACACCACCTTTATTTATATGTGTTCTACATGCGTTGTAACGCACACACTTATATACACACAGATGCACTTTTATTTTAATTAACCCACAAATCTCAGCCTTTTGTGAGGTTATGTAATTGCACAAGCTTAAATTGCTATGACGATTAGCTTAATTGTGCAGCACTTTAGATTTTTTCTGAAAATGAATCAGGATTTAAAATCAGGTTATTTCAATAGTGTCATGACGATAGCCACATTTTAAATCAAACTGTTCTAAATATGAAGAGGTCCCTCTTTAATTCTTGCACCCCCTTTGGAGTAAAGCGGTAGTGTTTTTATGACACCAGCTGTTGAGAGTGTGAGTGTACCCATGACAAAGGCATGGGCAGAAAAATGAGACTGTTTTAGAACTACTTCTAAGTTCCTCGTAGCTACTTTAAAAAAGGTGCTACCATGAACTTTTGAATATTTCTGAAACAGTCCAATTTTTCCTCTGATGATCAAGCGAGACCATCAGTGCAAAGAATACTATTTCTATATAGTTTTTCTTAATGCCTTTGTCATGGGTACGCTCACCCAGGAACTACAGCTGGCATAGTAAAAACACTACCGCTTTTTGTCCAAAGGGGGAGCAAGAATTAACACAAACTGAAAGTTCCTCGTAGCACCTTTAAACAGGCTCTATCCCCATGGTTACCTGTGCAGAAGGCCTCTCAGCTTGTCTCCCACGTTGACCACCATCACTTCCTTTCCGGCTTCGGTCAGAGTGTTGACCTCCAGCTTGATCGCCTTGGCAACGTTGGAGTGGATGGCGCCGCACAGCCCACGGTCTGATGTCACTCCGATGATCAGATGCTTCTTCAGCTGCTCCTCGGGAACATTCATGTCGGCCTTCTCGTACAGGGCTGGAGAGACAGGGAGGAGGCAGGGGAAGTGAGTTTAAAATACTATCAAACTATAACAGTACTGAAGGGACCTACATGACACCTCATTGACTTTTTATTGAAATTATTTTTTGGCATTTTCCAGCTTTATTTGATAGTGAGGAGTAGAAAATGGGGAGACAGAGAGAGAGGGGGGGGGGGTATGACCTGCAGTAAAGGTCCACAGGTCGGATTTGAACCCGCGACCACTGCAACAAAAGGCCAATATGGTACGCGCTCTATCCACTACGCCACCAGAGCACCCCACCTCATTGACTTTTTATTTTCCGTTTAACATTTGCTTTTAATGCTTTTAAGACTCCATGCGTAACTTTGCACAAACAAATCACACAGCGTAACATACCCAGAGCTCCGCTGCCGTAGACCCTGGCTGGCTTCAGCGCCCTCTCAGCACGGGCGTACTTAGCAGCAGCCACCATCTTCATGGACTTGGTGATCTTCTGGATGTTCTTGATGGACTTCAACCGGATGGTGACTGGAGAGAAGAAAAGGATATTGAGTGAATAAGTAAATGTGGTATTGTGCAACAAAATCAAGACAATCAAGTATCAAGTCAACTTTATTGTCAATTCTTAAAATATGCAGGCATACTAAAGGATCGATATGGCGTTTGTCTCACTCTGACCCGCGGTGCAATAGGAACAATAATAAAATAAAAGAGAAGAAAATAAGATAAACAGTAAAAATTATATTAAAAAAATAGAATAGAAAGTAAAAAGTAGATCAATTAAATTCAAAAAGATACATTGAAAAAGAAATTAAATTGAAAAAAGAGACAACAGCACATTAAGGTTAATTTGACACATCATCAGTCCATTTTGGTGATCGTCTCTTTGCTGTCAAACAGACCTTTTGTGAATCAGTAGGATAAGCTCTGCAATATCATGTATTCAAACTAAACTATTCAAAGAGAACATAACTGAAATGCACTGATGACAGAAAATAATCTGAAGTTGCAGCTTTAATAACAATCTCATTTCTGGGAGAAGTAGGGCTGCATCAATAATCGAAAATCGCAATATGACCTACTGCAATTTTAAAATAGCAGCAAGGTTAACTAATACAAGAATACCATTTTGTATTAGATAGTGACATGCTTGGGGTCAAATGAAGTCACTTGGAGTGGACACTGACAATGTGCCCTTGAGCAAGTCACTGAAACTACCAACTGCTTCAGCTTGCTGTGACACCTGCAAAATAATGCATGTGTACAGGTCCTGTGTGTGTATTTCATGTGTGTGTATTTCCGGCCTGTATATGAGTGAAATAATTAGAGTGAAAAAAAAACTAACCTTGTATTATGTGCATTGTATGTCATCTTCGCAATTAATTGTATAAAAATATGTCAAAACCAATGTACATACTTGTGAGCTTGCAGAGTTGTCTGACATTTAGTCTCAATCAATAAACTAGATTTTGGGTAATCTTTCTTGCATGCGTGTTGTTTTCATTGCGTGAGATTATAGTGATGGTCTGTAATATGCTTTTTAACAGTTGACTTTTCATTTCAAAAGAGCATAAATCAAGTAAGTACTTACTGTCCTTCAGGGTAGCCATGTTCCTGACCTGCCCACTGGGAACAGAAATAGAGAATGTTAACTTCAGGTGCAATCATGATAAACATGTAACAGCATTATCAACAAAGATTAATATATCAACAATAGCTTTTCTAATACGCGAAATGACCGCACTGACGTATTTTTGAATGAAACTGGAGGGGTATTAACTTTGTAGCTTAGCTAGCTGCACCGACAAGACGTTGACAGTTGAGTTAACGCTACCTTATAATACTCCAATGACTGAAACATGTGTTTTAAACAATGTAAGATTCTTATTTGCATGTTTAAATAATGCATTTGGGACTTCCTGTAGTCTTTTAAAAGCTTCTTGCACAATGTCAGAAGACTTGAGCATGTTAGCTTGTAGCCCCGGTGCAACACAGCGCTGTCATTCATTAGCCGAGGCCTCCACGTTAGCATGCCCTTGCATTCAAAAACTGCATTTATTACACACTTAGAAAGATAACCACTTATTCTTAACACGTGTCTACAAGGGGGACATGCAAAATAATGTGTTAGTAGGAAAATATGTTTGTGAAAGTGTTTAGAAATATTTGTTTTTACCATTGTGGCGAGAACACCAACGCGCTAGTCCTGGCGAACATGGTTACTCCAATGAAGGTCAGACACACAGGACTGCGCATGCGCAGGTTAAAGGCAAAATGGACGAGTGCTGCCTTCACATACTGACGGAAATATCACTAATAAGCAAACGTGGAGATAGACTATTATAGGTGTACTCATCAATATTTTATATTTCACAACGTATAATAGTGTGATTACTCAGTATATTTTGTTCCAGTAATTTCATAACAAGTGTTAGTAACCTTAGAAATCTCAATGACAGAATTAGTCAAAATAATCGACTCTTTCAACGGGTCCCTCAATGCAGCTTCAGTTATCGCGTGATTTCAGACGTTGCGAGAGGTTATGACGCCGCTCCTCACGCTGTGTTTACGTTAGCAGCGGTTAGCGCTAGCAGCGGAAGCTCAAGGTTTAGCCGCTTTTTCCTCAATATAAGTGTTACTAATACATTAAAATCAGCTGCTGTGTGTTGTAATATCGCTCTTGAAAATGGGAAAAGCAGATTTCTTGTCTCCTAAGGCGATTGCCAACAGGATAAAGTCGAAAGGACTTCAGAAGCTGAGGTGGTATTGTCAGATGTGTCAGAAACAGTGCCGAGATGAGGTAAGCAATTCGATTGATTCATCAAAATGTCGTCTATTTATCGCTATTCTTTATGTTTTAACCATATGTTTACCTCTGTGTGTGTTGACAGAATGGATTTAAATGTCACTGTATGTCGGAGTCCCACCAGAGGCAACTGCTTCTGGCCTCGGAGGATCCCAACAAGTTCTTGGATTTATTCTCTGAGTAAGTTCACGCATAGCTATAATTTAATGGGTTAGTTTTAGATATTAAAGGTGTGTTTTATATGGTTTGAGTCCATTATTGTTTCTTGTTTTATCTCAGAGAGTTCAAAAGCGACTTCCTGGAGCTTCTCAGCAGACGTTTTGGTGAGTCCTGACTCCTGATCTACACAGAATTAATTTATTTGGTGACACACACACACAAACACAACAATAATATAATAAGCAATATATTATAAATAAACAAATCTTTTTTATTGGAATAAGATGATGCAGATGTTTGTATCAAGCAGATCTGAGTAACTGTTTTCAATTGGTTTAGTTCATAAGATAATAAACTTAATTTTTGTAGCATCTTTCAAGTAAATGCAGTTCAAAGTGCTTTCAAGTATCTACACTCTTAGAATGCATTATGTAAAATGTAAAGTAAAACACATTGACTATAATAATAATAATAAATAAACAATTAATACAACATAAAATCAAGTAGAATAGTGCAGTGGGGGCAACAATAGTGAAAAAATTGTCTC
This sequence comes from Hyperoplus immaculatus, assembly GCA_949357725.1. Taxonomy (NCBI): domain Eukaryota; kingdom Metazoa; phylum Chordata; class Actinopteri; order Uranoscopiformes; family Ammodytidae; genus Hyperoplus; species Hyperoplus immaculatus. The sequence continues at coordinate 1,841,449 of OX442370.1, forward strand.
AAGAGTGTTTCAGTAAAAGTCAAATCCAGTTAAAGGTCTGATGTCACAGAAAGAGAAATGTAGACAGTGAGACCATAAAACACTCTTTCTGCCTTTTCTCAGGCTAGGATGATCCGATTTCAATGTTTTTTTGCACATTTATACTTCATAAGATCTCCGAGTTCAATACACCTTCATATTCCAACGGGTGAAGTAGGCCTTTAAGTGTAGAGAAAAGTTGCATAAAAAAAATAGAATAATTGAAATGTCCTTTTTCTTTCTTCTTGTGCAGGAACCAAACGCGTTCACAACAACATCATCTACAACGAATACATCAACGACCGAGAGCACGTGCACATGAACTCCACACAGTGGGAGACGCTCACCGAGTTCACCAAGTGGCTCGGCAGAGAAGGTAAAAATACATCCCTGCGTTCCAATCCCCATACTTCCATACTATTTAGTATGCCAGAAAAAGATTTAGGATGTACCAATACATGCAGGTCAATTGCAGTATGCCAAACATACCTAGATGCTCAACTAACTCCAATTGTTAACGGGATGTTTTCATTCATGACATCCGCCTATTTCTAGATGTATTTATGTATTCCGTTTGTACCTGCAATTATAACATATAATATATTATATTTTGTTCCACTTTGACCCACGTAGCTTTTTTTAAAAGTGGGATCCTTTTAAACGTGTAACAATTCTCTTAATGTCCCCTGTTAGGTTTTGCGAAGGTGGATGAGACCCCTAAAGGCTGGTACGTCCAGTATATCGACCGCGACCCAGAGACCATCCGCAGACAGGAGGAGCAAGCCAAGAAGAAGAAACAGGATCTGGACGATGAGGAGAGGAGCGCCAAGTTCATAGAGGAACAAGTACGCAGAGGCAAAGACGGCAAGGAGCCAGACGTAAGGATGGAACACAGCTACACACACGCCTCAGTACAGCTACATGAAGATACATTATTACCTTTTTTTATATATACTTTATAGATTCTTTTAATTATTATTTTTTTTTAAATGCTACACAAAGAAAGTTTATTTTAGGTGATGTTATAGCACAATTCATACACATTAAGCCAAAACGTGAACACTAGTCAATACAATCAATTCAGCAACTCACTTCATAGAGGAACAAGTACGCAGGGGCAAAGACGGCAAGGAGCTAGACGTAAGAATGGAACGCAGCTTCGCACACTACTATACATGCTCAGTTCAGATGCTCAGTACAGCCTTAGTACAGCTAAATGAAGATACTGACATTTGACTTTTCAAAATGAAGAATATTTAGTTTTTTACTTTTGTAGGAGGATCCAGTTTTCACGGAACTGAAACGAGAGAACGAAGAAGAAAAGGGTAAGTTTTTTTTACTTTTTCTAGAACTCTTAAAATGTTGAAAAATATTTTAACGTTAATACACAACACACACACACACACACTCACTCTCTTAGACCGGAAATGCACATTTTGGATGACGTCTGAGACACATGACAGTGTGTAAAGCACAGTGACTGAAAACGTTTTTCTCCTAAGTTGTGTCTCCTAAGTGTACGTCTCTTAAGTAATTCTTTTAACACTCTCTGTCTGCAGTTGCTTTCAACCTGGCCGCCTCCTGTGTAGCCGGCCCGTCCAAATCCAGGTACAGACACAGTACACATCACTATATGCTGCCTGATCATCAAATCAAATCAGTTTTATATTTATAGCCTAGTATCACAAAGTATCAATCGTATATAATGTAATACTGTATAATACTGTCTGTGTGTCTCCGTGTAGTTCTATGCTTGGTGCCAGCGCTCTGAAAGCAGCCTCGGCCTCCACTAAGAGGAAAGACACGTCAACAGACTCCAGATCAGACAAGAAGAAGAAATCTGCTCTGGAGGAAATCATTGAGGTAGAGACCGTGATTCTCTCTACTTCAGTCTGCCTATTGTTTTGTCCATTATACTGTACTTTTTCCAATCTCTTGTTTAACCTGTATATTGTACATTTGTTCCTTTTTACTGCATACTGCACATTTCTTTCGGTTGTGCCTTACTTTTGGCACTATTTTGAATTGATTTACTGTTTGTTTATACAACTTTGTACTTCTTGCACCATAGGTCGGAGAGAAACACATTTTAGTTTTCCTCTGTATGTCTGGCACAAATGGCAGAATTGACATAACACTGGACTTGACTACACTTGTTTGAGTTTGCTTTAATTCTGTCTGTTTTGAAATGTATAATTTAAAATATATATATATTCTGGATATGTCTAGATGGAGGAGAAGAAAAAGAAGAAGCTGGAGGCGGTGCGGACTGAAAACTGGCTGCAGCCCAACATCGTGGTCAAAGTCGTCACCAAGAAACTGGGAGTGAAATACCACAAGAAGAAAGCTGTTATCATGGTAACGTTCTCTGGGTTTATTACAGGGCGAAGTGTGTATCTAAGCTAGCCTGATCATACAACCAGACCATCGTACTTCATTTCATTTGTACAGAGGGTCTGGAATCGCTTAATTAATCGCAGACCCAGACTGATACTGAAGGGAAATTACAATTGAGTGGAAGTACGTAGGCGAGCGGTGCCAGGCTATATCTAGGAATTTGCATATAAATCTAATGAAACACAAATTTGGGAACTTGGTTTTAACCTATCCAGTTGCAGGAATATTTGAACAACTGCAATCATATACAAACACAACAAAACAAAGCATGCACAAATGAAATCCCCCTTGACAAACTGACCAATTACACCCTGCGTGTACAGTATGTGGAAAACCAAGTAGAGCCGTGTCACTCATCACCTGTTCGTTGCAGGAGGTTCGAGACAAATTCGGCGCGGTGGTGAAGCTGATCGACTCCGGAGACAAACTGAAACTGGACCAGAATCATGTGGAGACCGTCATACCTGCGCCAGGTAAACTACCAGTCACACTTTAACCTCTTAAACCTGGGGAAAGGCCATTCTACAGATTTTACTCTACAGATATAGCCGGACTCATACACAAGAATTTCACTACGCATTGCCCTGTGCAATCGTGTATGTGACAAATAATAAAACTAACTAACTAACATTCAGGTGGAAATGAGGCTGTTACTAGGAAGGTACTGGGGTATTAGCAATGTTTTATTTATTTGTTCTTTTATTATTATTTTTATTTTTAAGTTATCTTTTTAACAGTAAACAATTCTAGATTTTATTAAACAAATTATGATTTTGTACTTTTTCTATGTGTGGGAGAAAAAAAAAGGATTTAGCCTTGAGTCTGAAGTGTGTTTCTGTGTTCCCTTGTCTCTTTAGGTAAGAAGGTGTTGATCCTGAACGGTCAGTACAGAGACAGTGAGGCTCTGCTGGAGGGAATAGATGAGAAGAGCTTCAGCGCTACACTCACACTGGACTCTGTGAGTATTTAGTATTCCGTTCTCTGGACCAAAGAAAGAAACTTTACTGCAAAATAATTCATGTAGTTTTTAATTGGTCTTTTATTTAATTCTAAAAGTCTTAGATGTACCAAGTTGTTTTTAGAAACCAAACATTTCTCAAATTTATATTATTATTAAATATTGGGCTATACAAATAAAACTGATTTGCTTTGCTGAATTCACTATTATTCTACGGCTGCTTCCGTTATTAAAATGTAATTTTCTCTCATCTCTAGGGCCCACAGAAGGGGAAAAGAGTGGACGTTGCCTATGAGGATTTCTCTAAACTGGCCTGAACCTGGCACTACAAGCCCCGCCCCTTTTCAACCTCAGGCAGCCTGTGATTGGCCGAGGAGACTCTACTGTGTCAGAGTTACTTCCCCCTAAACATTGGCTGTGATCGAAAAGCCCTACTAACGTCCTCCCTACTACATACTGTCTACTTAATTGTCGTCAAAATGAGTGAGTAGGAAGTTAGTATGGGTTTTAGAACACAGCCATCCACCTGTACATACACTCATCCCACTATCACACACACACACATAGAGATTTAGAGCAATGAGGTCAATTTGTTTTTTTATTTTGTATTAATGTTCAAGTTGATCTTAGCATTGCAGATGTACATTTTTCTCCAAATAAATTCAATTAAAACGAAAGTGATTTCTGGTGTTTATTTGGTTGATAATTAGGATAGAAATATTTTTCATTTTGATGTAGATACACACAGACAAAATACTATTTCACTTGTTGTCCTATTTCTTCTAACTCCAGTTGTTCCACACATCATGCATATTTTTTATTAACCCTGATCCTACCAACGATAAACTATTGAAAGTAACAACCATCATAGCACAATGTGAACTTATATCTTCCTCAAAACATTATTAGTTATACAATTAATGTCATCTGAGATTTTTTCTTTTTTCTTTTCGTAAATTAATTTTAACTTGCATATTGCATAAGATGAATATATACTTTAATGCAAATAGCATATTTTATAGCTAGTCATGAACTCAATAAATAGTTCCATCTACTAAAACTTTGGAGGCTGGATTGGAGGCTTTTGACTGAGGTAAAATTTACCGAGATATATTTGTATTTTAATTAAAAAAAGCACTTTCTAAAATTAAAATCAAAAAACAATGCTATGAAGTAAATCTGAACAAATCCATGGACAAAATCGTGAAACATTTGAATGATAGAGTAAAGTACCCATGTGATATGATATGACCAAAAAAAATGTTACGTAAACGGTCTGTGAATGTCCCTGTATTTTTAAAAAAGCACTTTCTTAGAATTAGAATCAGAGAAACAATGATATGAAGTCAATCTGAACAAATTGATCGACAAATTCATGAAAAATTGGAATTAATAGAATGAAATGCCTGTGAGATATGACCAAAAAAAATGTTAGTTGGTAGG
>OX442370.1:1848764-1978764 GCA_949357725.1 Hyperoplus immaculatus
AAATATAATACAACAAATTATTGGTTGAATGTAAGTAATCAACTGGTGAAGTTTCATGATGATATTATATTATAATATATTCGTCTGCTGTGTCTAGCCTTAAAATGCTACGCCTTCATCCATGTTACCTGTTCCGCTGTCCGACACCAGGTTGAGAATGTGTCCGGGCTTTGAGTCGATGTTGAAGCAAACGTCCATGTTGCTCGAGGGCAGGTGAACGATGAAGTGAGGGTCGTTGTCCACTGTATGAGAAACACACAGAGTACTGTTTACTGTGTGTGTGTGTGTGTGTGTGTCTGTGTGTGTGGTTGTGTGTGTGTGTGTGTGCATCTGTGTGAATGTGTGTGTGTGTGTGTGTGTGTGTGTCTGTGTGTGTGGTTGTGTGTGTGTGTGCATCTGTGTGAATGTGTGTGTGTCTGTGTGTGTGTGTGTGCGTCTGTGTGTGTGTGTGTGTGCCTGCATATATGTAGGTACGTGTGTGTGTGTGTGTGTATGTGTGTGTGTGTGTGTGTGTGTGTGTGTGTGTGTGTGTGTGTTACCCAGGTTAACATGTTGAGGCAGGGCTCCATTGGGCAGCCACTCCTCGGAGCCCTTCACCACCTGGCTGGGGGGGGCGGCGGTGGTCATCTGGACCCACGGTGGAGCCTGGTACACTACGTTTACAGGAGCTAGGCCAGACGCCTGCAGGCCGCCTCCTGGGAGGGTTCACACAAGGGTGTATTTCATCAGAATGTTAGTTGATATAGTGAATATATATGTAATTGTTCTGATTATATATGGAAGAGTATAAGGGCCATGAAAAACTAAATGCACTTCACGAAAACAGAATAAAAGGTACATTTAAATCTTGACAATTCCAGACTGCGGTAAAGTTGGAAAGACAGATTCAAAATTCCTGGATCAATGATTCATAAGCAAAACATAATTAAAACACTAACGATGCATCTTTACTATCATTGTAGAGCAGACAAAGGGCTACAAACTCATTCTTACTAAAAGCAGACGTCCTCTAAGCTCCACTAATGATAACATTGCTCTCCATGTGCAGCGGGCTGTGAGGCGAGAGCACAGGGACCGTCTACAAAGGGAAACACCCAAGAGAAAAATGTTCAATACCTTCACTCTGATACAGTGCAGTTATAAGTGGAGCTTAGAGGATGTCTGGTTTTGGTAAAAATGTGTTTGTAGCCCATTGTCTGCCTCACAACATCAGCAAAGATGCACCGTTTGTGTTTTAATTACATTTTTCTTTATGTGTTGATATGTTTCCAACTTTACCGTAGTTTTAAATTGGCTTCTGACTCATGATTATTTTGGCCCTTTAAATTCAAACCAAACACCTTATATCGTATTTAGACACTGGCACCAATCAAAGCTATAGTATAAATAAACTGTGTGTGTTCTTTCTGGTCAGGCACCTGAGCAGCAGCCCTGCTTGGGGTCCTTGGGGGAGTCAGCCAGCAGCCTCTCTGTAGCGTCTTCACTCTCCACCAGCAGCGCGGTGAGCGGCGTGACGAACTGATGCTCCACCGCCAGCGCCATGATGCGCTGAGTGATGCGACGCTTCTTCACCGCCGTGGGGGCAAGAGACCTGGGGGGGGGGGGGGGTAAGGGTTTAGTTAAAGCAAGAGACCTGGGGGGGGGGGGTAAGGGTTTAGTTAAAGCAAGAGACCTGGGGGGGGGGGGGGGGGTAAGGGTTTAGTTAAAGCAAGAGACCTGGGGGGGGGGGGGTAAGGGTTTAGTTAAAGCAAGAGACCTGGGGGGGGGGGGGTAAGGGTTTAGTTAAAGCAAGAGACCTGAAGGGGGGGGGGCACAATAAAGTAGTATAGTATAGAGACCTGGGGGAGCGGGGTAAGGGTTTAGTTAAAGCAAGAGACCTGAAGGGGGGGGGGGGGGGGTAAGGGTTTAGTTAAAGCAAGAGACCTGGGGGGGGGGGGTAAGGGTTTAGTTAAAGCAAGAGACCTGGGGGGGGGGGGGTAAGGGTTTAGTTAAAGCAAGAGACCTGAAGGGGGGGGGGGGGGTAAGGGTTTAGTTAAAGCAAGAGACCTGAAGGGGGGGGGAGGGGGGGCACAATAAAGTAGTATAGTATAGAGACCTGGGGGGGGGGGGTAAGGGTTTAGTTAAAGCAAGAGACCTGAAGGGGGGGGGGTAAGGGTTTAGTTAAAGCAAGAGACCTGAAGGGGGGGGGGGGGGTAAGGGTTTAGTTAAAGCAAGAGACCTGAAGGGGGGGGGGGGGGGGGGGTAAGGGTTTAGTTAAAGCAAGAGACCTGAAGGGGGGGGGCACAATAAAGTAGTATAGTATAGAGACCTGAAGGGGGGGGGGCACAATAAAGTAGTATAGTATAGAGACCTGGGGGAGCGGGGTAAGGGTTTAGTTAAAGCAAGAGACCTGAAGGGGGGGGGGCACAATAAAGTAGTATAGTATAGAGACCTGGGGGGGGGGGGGTAAGGGTTTAGTTAAAGCAAGAGACCTGAAGGGGGGGGGGCACAATAAAGTAGTATAGTATAGAGACCTGGGGGAGCGGGGTAAGGGTTTAGTTAAAGCAAGAGACCTGAAGGGGGGGGGGGGGTAAGGGTTTAGTTAAAGCAAGAGACCTGAAGGGGGGGGGGCACAATAAAGTAGTATAGTATAGAGACCTGGGGGGGGGGGTAAGGGTTTAGTTAAAGCAAGAGACCTGAAGGGGGGGGGGGGGTAAGGGTTTAGTTAAAGCAAGAGACCTGAAGGGGGGGGGGGGGCACAATAAAGTAGTATAGAGACCTGGGGGGGGTAAGGGTTTAGTTAAAGCAAGAGACCTGAAGGGGGGGGGGGGCACAATAAAGTAGTATAGTATAGAGACCTGGGGGGGGGTAAGGGTTTAGTTAAAGCAAGAGACCTGAAGGGGGGGGGGGCACAATAAAGTAGTATAGTATAGAGACCTGGGGGGGGGTAAGGGTTTAGTTAAAGCAAGAGACCTGAAGGGGGGGGGGGGGGGGGTAAGGGTTTAGTTAAAGCAAGAGACCTGAAGGGGGGGGGGGCACAATAAAGTAGTATAGAGACCTGGGGGGGGGGGGTAAGGGTTTAGTTAAAGCAAGAGACCTGAAGGGGGGGGGGGGTAAGGGTTTAGTTAAAGCAAGAGACCTGAAGGGGGGGGGGGGGGGGTAAGGGTTTAGTTAAAGCAAGAGACCTGAAGGGGGGGGGGGGGTAAGGGTTTAGTTAAAGCAAGAGACCTGAAGGGGGGGGGCACAATAAAGTAGTATAGTATAGAGACCTGGGGGAGCGGGGTAAGGGTTTAGTTAAAGCAAGAGACCTGAAGGGGGGGGGCACAATAAAGTAGTATAGTATAGAGACCTGGGGGGGGGGTAAGGGTTTAGTTAAAGCAAGAGACCTGAAGGGGGGGGGGCACAATAAAGTAGTATAGTATAGAGACCAGGGGGAGCGGGGTAAGGGTTTAGTTAAAGCAAGAGACCTGAAGGGGGGGGGCACAATAAAGTAGTATAGTATAGAGACCTGGGGGAGCGGGGGGGTAAGGGTTTAGTTAAAGCAAGAGACCTGAAGGGGGGGGGGGGCACAATAAAGTAGTATAGTATAGAGACCTGGGGGAGCGGGGTAAGGGTTTAGTTAAAGCAAGAGACCTGAAGGGGGGGGGGGCACAATAAAGTATAGTATAGTATAGAGACCTGGGGGGGGGGGGTAAGGGTTTAGTTAAAGCAAGAGACCTGAAGGGGGGGGGGTAGGGGGGGCACAATAAAGTATAGTATAGTATAGAGACCTGGGGGTGGGGGGTTAGTTAAGGCCTAGACTCTGTAAACTGGAATGTTGCTGCTAGATATGAGACACAAAGTCAATTTTCAGCTCCAAAAATATATATTTTGAAGGAAACAAAATGTGTTTTTATATGGGTTGTGACTACAACTATTGCTGTTTGCCAATGCAGATATCAACATTTGAATTGCCTCATCGAAATACAAAGCAGAATATTACAATATTAAGATGCATCGTGTGATAATTTATTGTGATACATCATATTTTGTCGCATGTGTTCTGATGCCTATTGTATCGTGAAGTATTTGCAAATATACGAGCCCTATTTCACAATCATTAGATGTGCTCTCTCTCTCCTGACCTCTCAGAGATGAGCTGCTTGACCATGATGTAGGCCCACATCTGTCTGGCGAAGCCCGTGAAGGAGTGCTGCTGCTGGGCCAAAGCCATGTCCAGCTCCGTGGTGTCTGACTCAGTCTCCAGGGTGATGTCCAGGCTGGACTGTGGAGGTGGCACAGTGTTAACATTATAACTAGTCACAAATTGATTTAAAAATGTTTTGCTGGGATGCGACTTGTATCATATATTTATTTATAATTGCATATCATGTATATTCTCAATTTGATCATTTTTGAACTACTTTTTTCTAAGTAGCTAACCAAACTAGAATTGTGTGTGTGTGTGTGTGTGTGTGTGCGTGCGTGCGTGCGTGCGTGCTTGTCTGTCTGTCTGTCTGTGTGCCTGTCGTGTCTGTCTGTGTCTGTATGTGTGTGTGTCTGCCTGTCTGTCTGTCTGTCTGTCTGTCTGTCTGTCTGTCTGTCTGTCTGTCTGTCTGTCTGTCTGTCTGTGCATTATACTCACGGCAGACGCGGTAGTAAAGCTGGTGAGTGTGTTGCTGTCAGAGGGCAGAACCTTCCCGGCCACGACCAGCTCCGAGCCGCTGAAGTATTTATCAAACCGGTTCTGAGTGACGTCAGACACCGTGTCATCTGGGAACATAACGGTGATACGCCTCAGCAGAGGGGACGAAACCTGGCTGTAGAACGACTGTATGGGAGAGAGGAGAGTCATGTTAGAGAGAGTGTGTGTGTGTGTGTGTGTGTGTGTGTGTGTGTGTGGGGTGTGTGTGTGTGTGTGTGTGAGTGAGTGAGTGAGTGAGTGAGTGAGTGAGTGAGTGAGTGAGTGAGTGGTCGAGTGAGTGTGTGTTTTTAATAATGCACTTTAAGCTTTAGAACTGTCTTGCCGTGATACCTTTCAACTTCTAATAATCGAAACACATGGCTGCAGTGACAAAGTCTAAGATTAAAATGCACTGCATGAAGTCACCTTGGCTTCATAATGGTTGCAAGTAAGATTTTGTTTTCCTTAAAAAAGCTGCATTTTTACTGTGTTACTCTGTACTGTATAAATTCTATATTATTTGAAAATAATTCCATCTGAAAATATGCCCTTTTCCAAAATATAATTAAGAACATATGATGCATGGAGCTAATACCTCTTTCAAATAGGAGATAGAGTTTTTGACTTGAGTGTAACATTTTGTCCTCAAAGCTTTTATACCTGTAGCAAACAAATAATAAAAATAATAATAAAATAAAAATAAATTAATATTAAACACCCGTAGCTGGAAAAAAAAGAGTCATAATTTAAAAAAAGAGATTTATATTGAAAATAAATTTAATAAATACCCGTAGCTGTTCTGCGGCGTCGTGGCTAGCGTAGATCCTCTGGGCCATGCCTCTGTTCTCCATGGCGATGCGTTCCAGGAAGTCATAGTCCACATCAAACCCGATGCCCAATGAGAAGAGAGAGAACTCCTCACGCATCACACGCTTCACGTTCTTCTGGATGGTGCTCAACTTGATCTCACCTGCAGAAAACAACAGAATATTGTCTCATTGACTTAACAACTTGAGATCATACTGTATTTAATAATAAGTTATTGTTATCTCTTGGCCTAGAGACACTTTTTTAACATCTTTCTTCCAACTTTTAATGTTAGAACTTTTAAAGGGGGAAGCACAGCAGGCAAACACATTGTTCTTTCAAGCACTGGTAATATTTTTAATTTTTGTGTTTTTTTTGCTCCCTTTATACATTGTAAAAATAAAAGACTAATAATAAAAGTGTTAATTTACAACATCTTGTCAGAATTAAACAAAGCTTTTTACGCTGGCTTTTACGACATTTAGATTTATTTTTATTTTTTTAAAGAGATGCAAATGCACACATAATTAGTTAGCTATTGCCAAATGTGCATATTTATTCAAACATTTCTAAAAGAAAAGTTATCTTTATCTATTGTCTATAAAACTTGACCCTATTCACTTGCAGTGTCTCACCTTAGTTATTTGGGGACAAAAGTCAGCACAATGTTATTCTAATGTAGGCCTACTTATGTTTTCCTATAATAGTCCTTAACAGCAGGCCAGTCTTACCCACAGTGGGGTCTCCGTCAGACACCAGAATGATCATAGAGACAGAGCGCGGGTCGATCAGCCCCTGGTTCGAGGCTCTCACCAGCATCTGAACCGCTTTCATCAAGGCCTCGTTGATGTTGGTGCCTTTGGGTTAGAAAATGCAGTAAGATATACAGTAGTTAATAACAGGCAGGTGTTTTTATATGAAGCAGGTTATAAGAGCAAACTCCTTCTTATATAAAAGGTGCAGTCAGTGATTCTGGAGAACGCTTGTTGCCAAAATCACTTTGGTCAAAATCAGTGAATATCTCCTCACGATCCGTGTTAATACACAGCCTAGGCTCTGTAAACTGGTATGTAAAGAAAGGGAATGTAAGCAAGCGGGCCCCACTGTAGTTAGCAGCATGCCCGTTTACAGAACCTTTACGCTGTGCATAAACATCAGATTTTTTTTCAGCCCATCAATTTGGACAGGTAGTGAATCTTGAGGAGATATTTACTTTATTTGACAAAAAAGTGATTTTGTCAACAAGCAAGCATTCACCGGAATCACTCACTCCCCCTCTAAAGAACTAGATGTTCTCAGAAGTTACGCACTATAGCTTTAATCACTATACTTCCTCTCCTCACCTCCGTTGGGCTTGATGTTCTGGATGTATTTCTTTGCGTCCTGGACCTGTATGGAGGATCCGGGCACCAGCTCTTCGCTCCAGCAGCGCACGTTGTGGTTGAAGTCGATGATGCTGAAGTGATCGTCTATCGTCATGTCGTCCAGAATCGCCTGCATGGCCTCCACTGTCTGAGAGAGGCAGAGGGTCAAATTGGTCAAATTGTACTTTGATGCTTTGGCAAGGCAAGGCAAGTTTATTTATATAGTACAATTCAGACACAAGGCCATTCAAAGAGCTTTCCAGGGGCATGAAATACATCAAAATTAAAATACATCTAGTATAGAAAAGCAAATTAAAAATATGAATTAAATAAAACAGAAGTTACAGGTTGAAAGGGAAACAGAAAAGTCTTCATATTTGATTTAAAAGAGCTGAGAGTTGCAGCAGACCACAAGTTCTCTGGCAACAGTGTTTAAAAACTTGAATTTGAAGAAAAAAGTTAAACAGAGTTCTTTCTTAGATAAATAACACACATATATTTGACTGGCCCCAAAATGAATACTTTAAATAAGCCTCAATACTACTATGTACTTTAAAATGTAAAGAATCTAGTAGTAGGGTTTGCAGTTAAATGCAATTTTCAGCATGGCCACACGATGGCAGTGTTTCCCATAGTAGACAGTTGAGTAGAGTAGGAGGAGTATGGCTAGAGGGGTCAAAGTTCACTAAACTCTTATAACAGTTTAATCACCGTGATAACCACTCACTTGCTTCATCTTGACTCCCCACATGGATCCACTGACGTCAATCACAAACACAATGTTTTTAGGGAGAGGAGAGAGGTTGGAGGGAGCGAAAAACTGGACAAAATGGCCGTCAGAAACCTGGAGGAAACAGAGGAAGATTGAGTGTTTTTCTAGCATTGTGTGATAATAAAATACAGTTAATTAATGAGGCTTTAAAGCAACAGTGCGTAACTTTTTCATATAAATGAATGTCGGCTGTATTAGAGTCGTTTGAAAATTAGTTGACACAAAGTTGATTAAGCCTATCAGCTCCACAAAACTCTCTGTATTTCTCATGTTTGGTAGCATTTACAAACTGGTGTCACCAGTCAAGACACTGGTGCAGGAGCTTAGAAAAATCCTAAGAAGAGCCCAAGACATTTTTCAGTTATTGATGCTACTGCTAAGAAAAAACCTGGACGTACAGCAGAAGGTATAAAATCCATGTACAATCACTGAAGGCTTTACCTCATGTAGATGCACCGACAGTGTTGTTGTGATTACTCAGAAATTCCTCAGACAGAAGTAACGCACTATAGCTTTAAACAGCACATTTTTTATGCGTTTGCGTGTGTGTGTGTTTGTGTGTGTGTGTGTGTGTGTGTGTGTGTGTGTGTGTGTGTGTTTGTGTGTGTGGTGTGTGTGTGTGTGTGTGTGTGTGTGTGATACCTGTAGTTCTCCTGCGTTGCTGTCCCTTGTTACATCATATTGGACAGTGAAGATTCCGTCGATGGCGCTGTCAGTGCAGTTCTCACACTTTCTCTGCTGCTGTAGGTTTGGCTTGAAGACAATATGAGCCTGAGCACGAGCACACACACACACACACACACACACACACACACACACACACACACACAATGAAAAATGTCTTCAATATTCTAAAAAATTAAGATAATTTTTGATGCAAGAGGTGCCATCATTTAGGCATTCATAACGAAGTGTACATCTAGTTTACCTTCTTTTTAAATTCACTCAAAATTTGTTCTGGCTTTTTTTTCCCAGTCTCACCTTATCTTTAGTTGATGTGACTGTGATGAGCTCAGTGAACTGCCCTCCCAGACTGTTTGGTGTCTGAACCATAGAAATCCCCTTTGGCTCGTAGATGTACACGTCCACCTACAGAGAGAGAATAGGTTTAGGGACCACTGCATACACAGACAGGCACGCAACAATAGACATATACTGCATGTTGGGATATATATGTTTTAAAATACTTCATATGCAGAAAAGAATTAAAATAAAATAAAAACATTGCAGAAATTACAATGCTAATGGTGGTGACAGCAGCAGTGAAGAAAAGAGAATCATTTTTTTTCTAAATAAAAAGAAAAAATATATATAAAAATTAAATATAATGAAATAAAGATATACTGTACAACAAACAATCAACTAAAAAATAAAGCAATACATTAAATTAAAATTAAAAGTGAATATCATAAAAGGCTACCAGTCATAGGGATCTTGAGACGTATTATGTGTTGGTATATTTGTACCTGGAACTGTGGCACCAGCCGTCCTGGCTGCAGGTAGAGCGAGTGCTCGTACAGACCCAGTCTGCGCTGCATCATCTCCTGGTAGTGAAGCTCAAACTCTATGTTGCTGCCTGTGGGAACGTGAACCTCAGTCTTAAAGGTCTCCATCTCCTGGGAGTTAGCTCTGAAAAGCAGGTCAATTTTAGTCTGTTTGAAAATGAAAATGTGTTTTCATGGCAACTGTCTACGGTAGAATTTTTTATTTTTGAATTCAACAAAAACTTACATTTTAAGGAAAACTACAAACTGCCTATATTTGAGCCAAAAAGCCAAAAGCAGGAACATTTCAGTCTGTATGAAGCTGTTTTTATTTAAACAAAAAATGAGTTAGGAAAACCCAAATTTTCAAGGCAACTGTCTGCACTAGAGTTCTGAGTTTGGAGGCCTCTTAACCCTTTCTTAAAACAGAAAGTTTGCCTACATTTGAGCCAACTTATTATCCTTTGTTGAGCTAACTTCAATCATTCATATGTTACTCCAAGTTTTGAGTTCTTCAAACTAATAATTCCAAAAAAAATTAAAGTTGTGCAAAGTCATTATTCAGAAAGTTTTCAGACAGTTTAATGTCAACTTCTGCACCACCATGTTGCTTTGACAATTTGAGTTTTTCCTTCATTTTTACTGTGATATGAAGCTGTAAAGAGTAAAGAGTAATAGAACTCAACGGCTTAGATCACCGTAAAAATGAATGAAAACTCAAATGAAGGCAAACGTTCTGTTTTAAGAAAGGGGTTTAGAGGCTAAACTAAACGTATTATCCTTTGTTGAGATTGAAATTCGATTAGGGCTGAAATGTGTTGTACCTGACGATGCCGGCTGCCTTGCCTCTGGCTCTGGCCTGAGCATACAGGTTCCGGGCCACAGTCTTCTCCTTCACCGAACCAACGAAGGTTATCCCATTCACATTCCTGCAAGAAAAATTAAGTTACTTTACTAGTCGGTTACATTGAAATTTGTCTTTCCGCATATCCCCTCTCGAGTTACCACACTCCAGAGGGGGTCAGAGTGCAGGGTCAGCCATAGTACAGCACCCCTGGAGCAGTTTGGGGTTAAAGACCTCCTTCACCGGTGGGAATATGGAGGTGTATTGAACTCTGAGATCCTATGTAGTATAAATATGCAAACATTGTTTAAATTGGTTCATCCTAGCCTGAGAAAAGGCAGAAAGAGGGTTTTATAGTCTCATTGTCATGGTCTAACCCTACATTTTACTAGTGTGACATCAAACTATTAAAAATGTAGGGTTAGGATTAACAGGACAGCTGGGCCAAGGGAAGACTGAGGAAAGACTGAGGGAAGAAAAACCTCATTCATTATATTATAATAGTGATTTTATAATGATAGAATGGCGGTTCCGTATGGGTGAAGTATTCTTTTAAGTGTCTTGCTCAAGGACACGATGAGAGCTGGTGGTTACTGGGGGTGCCCTCTTTCGTCTAGGCCATCCTACCACGGAAGATGTACTGCAAGCTCTTTTTAAATGATTTTCTAAGTGAATCCCTACTCACATGGTGAAGTTTGTGATTGTGTTTATGATCAGTATATAGTGTATTTATTTAAATAACTTAACTAAAAAAAAATAATAATAAAAATGCTTATTGGTAAATAAAATAAAATAAAATAAAATAAAATAAAATAAAATAAATGCTTATTGGGGCCAGACTCACATGGTGAAGTTGGTGATGAAGGCCCGTTTGGGGATCTGCACGTTGAAGCCGATGCTCTGAGCTTTGGAGCCGGAGTTGGTGACGGAGCTGCGGACGCTGGTGTGAGCGAAACGAGACGTGATGCGACTCTCCACCTTATAGCTCTTAACTGTGATGTCATCGCCACGGATCGCCTGGGAGGAAGTAAGAGATGTTTATCAATCAATCAATCGATCAATCGATAAGCTTTATTTTCACTCGAAAGACACTGATGTTTAAATTCACATCATCCAGATTTACAGTGTCGACGAGCAGACATATTTCTGATTAATATGTATTAATCAGAAATAAGCAATTGAGAGGAAAAGTTTTGAGGACATTTTACTAACAGCGTTTCAGATAGAGGCTGAAAAGAGTAGGATTTGGCAATGGCACTGTGAGATACATAAAAGGGTGAGATATAGACGGTTTTTCGGACACTACTCCATCAAAAACAGTTTATGATAGCAAGCCAAATTGCAATTTGAACCCGAAAATTTGCATAATATGTTCGCTTTAAAATTAAATAAAATGTAGTCATATTTATTGATTACAGAAGCATATACAGCGCTGTAAAACATTAAGAGATCGCTTTAAATAATCAGTGTCTCTTTTTTTTTACTATGTATAGGCATATGTTTGAGTAGAATTAATATTTTGGTTTTATAATATAAACTACTGACAACATTTCTACCAAATTCCAATACATTTTATTGTCATTAAGAGCATGTTCAATAAGTAATGTAGAGATGAAGATTTACTGGTCTCTTAATTTTTTCCACGGCTGTATATATATAAATACAGGTGCAGAAAGCCGGACAGAACAGAGATGCGAGGCAGAGAAGGATTGAGTGCCGAAACAAAGTCAATAACCGGTCAGTCAGGGGAATCTCTTCAAACAGAAACATATTGACTGTCAGATTAAAGGTCAAACTCTGTCACAGTGAGACCGTCGCTCAAACAACAAGCAGCAGCCTCACCTCAAAGTCTTCCTCCTCTTCACTCGTCAATATGGCTCTCTGAAACACACACACACACACACACACACACACACACACACACACACACACACACACACACACACACACACACACACACACACACACACACACACACACGTTGGTAAGGATATACTTGTGAGTACATTCATTGACATAATGCATTCCCTAGCCCCTTACCCTAACCATCAAAACTAAATGCCTAACCCCAACCCTTACACTAACATAAACCTATTTCATACCTGAAGCGTAAAACCTAGTGTTAACCCTCAAACAGCCATTTAAGAATACGTATACACACACACACACACACACACACAAGTCATCGTTTTAACACTGTCTTAATACACTCTCTTAATCTACTCTCTCACAGTAGATTATACATCACAAACTGTTGTTATTAACACACACAATGTCACGGGATCCATGTCTGTTTGATGGTGTTTGAGTAACCAGTGAAATGCATTCCACCGATCGATGATTTTGCAACAGCAGTGAGAAAATTGAAACCCACAATCCATGCGCTGTATAATACAATCAGACATGTGGAACCAACACAGTTTATAAATAAAGAAAAGTCAGTTTGTTTGAAGTAAGATCTCACCTTGTGTCTCTCCCGATTACTTTCTGGATGTGACTGGTGGCAGAAGAGAACATTACAGATCACAGATCAAACTCATTTTATCTGTTGAAGTGTACATGGTGTTGTATTTAGGATTATCTATTTATTTTGGATTTAACCGTTAACCAGGCATTAGCGTTAAGAACAAATTCTTACTAACAAAGATGGCCTGGCAAAATATGTAAATAGTGTATTTTTTTATGCAACAATTTAGGGAATAGCGCTCAAATTTTACATGTCATCTGACACGTTTAGATATTATCGTGTTCACAAATATATAAATACACAGGATAGAGACTTTGATATGATGCAAATCAGACTATTAGTCAGATACGATGAATAAAGGCCATATTTTGAATCATTGCTTGTATTTTTTTATAGATTTTTAAAAGGAGGAACTTTCCATTTGTGTTAATTCTCTCAACCCCTTGGGAAAAAAACTGTAGAGTTTTTACTACACCAGCTGTAGTTGCTGGGTGAGAGTACCCATGACAAAGGCATTAAGACAAACTATATACAAATAGCATTATTTGCACTGATGGTCTCGTTTGCTGTTACATGTCATTTATGATCATCAGTGGAAAAATGAGACTGTTTCAGAAATATTAAAAAGTTTCTCGTAGCACCTTTAATTATTGATTTATATGTGTATTCGTGATGGAATACTGTTTATATGGTCCGGGGAAAAGATATCACTAGTACTACCAATATAAATGTATATTTTGGCTTTCTTTCTAATCATACGTTTGAAACATTGTGATCATTGAGGCCTGGTCTCAATGTTAAACATGCTTTTAAGCTCTGTTCTAAATTAAAAAGTAAATAAAAAGTTGCATTAACATTGTTATTTTTCATAGAAAACAATGTCCAGCTCACCCTTTCGTCGTCCCATTCTCCGTCTATCACAAACTCGAAGCATTTGGCCTCTTGAAGGAGCACCAGCCCCAGAAGCAGTAGCAGAAAACTCCTCATTTTCCCAAGGCCTTTAAGCTCAAACCATACACTGTATATAAAGCACTCTCCCACGAATTCCCTCACACACACATGTATATTACAAACTATATCAGGTAACAGACAGTGTGTCCTCTCGGTGGGGAGCCCTCACTGAAATCTGAAGGTTCAAATCCAGTGAACTGATCGACTCTTGGCCCCAGTCAATATTTGAGCTTCTCCATGTAACACAGAGAGAGAGAGAGAGAGAGAGAGAGAGAGAGAGAGAGAGAGAGAGAGAGAGAGAGAGAGAGAGAGAGAGAGAGAGAGAGAGAGAGAGAGAGAGAGAGATACTTTGAAACTTGCCCTGCAGTGTGTATAGGGCAAATAGGACTGATTTCACTCATTCATGGATTAGAACTACGGTAGAGCTTTAGGGACATATAGAGGGGGAAAAAATTGAAGAGCATTTTTTTCCCCCATTATAAACTTTGAGAATAAAGCCGAAATGTCATGAGTAAAGTTGAAATACAATATCGAAAATACTGTCGGCAGTTCCAGACTGGTGTAGAGTTGGAAAGAAATGGACAGATTTGAACTTCCGGGAGGATTTATAATCAGACAGATTGTTTTTTGTTGCCATGGTGTGATTTGTCGTTGTTTATTCCTATTTGCCTTTGTGTTTGTCACTTCTGGGACTTTAACATCATGGTGGACATTTGGCCAAATATAGTTCTGATTTTTTTCTGATTTTTAAAAAGTCATATATAACAACATAAAGGCTCATAGATTAACTTTTGCATATGGACATTTCCCCAGTTTACATGGGGAATGTATCAACAGGTGATATTGCATTATTAACAGTTCTCCACAAGATGGCAGCAAAGCAACCTTTATGTCTGCTCAGTCAAAGTAGAATGCTGAAAGTAGTTTTGTTTTATTGTGAATTCAATTTATGATTTTTTTAAGGTAATTAACATGAATTAATGATTTTTTTTATTTTACTGTAACTTAAAAAAGTCAGCAAATAAAGAATATAATTCCCTGGCACTGACAGAGAGCGGAAATTATTTAGTGATATTTTGTTTGTCCAACTAAATAAAATGTATCAAAATATTTACAAGTATTTAAGTTTCTTTAGCTTCTTAATGTCATCTAGTTTGAAATAACATAGTTTTTAAGTTAACTTTATGGGGAGACTTTCTGTGATTAATTAATAAACACAGAGGTCAGATTTCAGGGCAGCTGTTTGGAAGGTCATGGCAGTGTTGTGCTGCCTTCAAGTGCACCTTGCAAACTCCAGCTTCTGTGTTGTTTGTTACAAATTATGCAATATGTTAATTTCTTTGTTTCGGCTTAGTTTAAATTTGTATAAGAAAATAAAACAAAAAGTCATAAAAATACCTCATGATCAAATTAATTTGAGTATCCTGCTGTCTGTTGTCGTATTTCTTTTCGAGGGGGTTTGTAGCAGCCATAATGTAGTAACTTCTAACAACATAATATTTTTTCAGTTTGTAATTTAAGAAAAGTGGATAATGTAGTAATTTGCCATAACGTAAGGCTAATACAATTTCTGAACCAAAAACGTAATGGAAAAAGTATTACGTTAATGACAGTTTGGCCTATTACATTATTGGCTGCTACAGGGTTTAACTCATTTGCAGTTCAATTGCACGAATTCTGACACTCCCTGAAGGCAGCAGCAGCCCCAAATTGCCGCTCACTCACACACTGAAGACACTGCATCATCCCTCTCCTCCGGTGGGTGGGCCGGGCGTTTAGTTTCTCACTCCCCGCACTTTGTCACTCCTCTGTCGGTCACTCTCATCTCGACACTCGGAGACGCTGCCTGGATATAATGCACCATTTTACTTTTTGATTTTTTTTTCTTTTACTTGGATAAGGACACACGTGCAAGATGTTGTTTTTGTTTACGGCACTCTTATGTTTCAGCGTTTCAAACGTCCTGGGACAACTTGAGGAATCCCAGTTTGGAGATGACATTGATTCTGAATTGGCAGAGTTGGATTTAGGCATTGTAAGACCAAGATAAAGATTTTAAAAGATATCGTAAATTCTAAAGATTTTAAAAGATGTCGTAAATTCTTGTGGATTTTGAATTTCGTTATTTGACTCATTTTTGTGTGCACACAGGCGCCACGAAGAGTTACACGGCAGGTGAAGACTATAATAGCGAAGGTAAAGTCACAATAAGAAGCTATTTTGATATTTGTCTATTTATGTCCATTAAATGTGAATGCTAAGGATGTGAGGACGTTTCAAATGCACTATATTATAAATATATAGTGTTAACGGAAAGCAAAGAAGGAAATGCAAACTTTTTTTTTCTCTCCAATATATTTATTGTCGTTTTAACGTGTTTTATATACAACACCCACAAACAGACACCTGCACAGTAGGCTACATGCAAACTTTAACTTTTTAGCCTGGTGTCTTTGGCATGAAAATTTGGCACATTTGACACATATGTATACGTTTTATTCCTTCAATACTTGTCCCTAGCATTAAGAAAACATAGTTGAAGTCATCTGGAAGCATATTTTGTCATCCTAAAGCTCGTGCGCTTTGGGCGTGACGCGCCGGAGATCAGCCAAGCGCGCGCAGATGTGCCAGAGTGTTTGTAATGCGCTGGATCTGAGCTCATGGGAAACACTCACACTGCATCTGATTTAGTTTGGTTGATGTTATGATGGTTGGAATTCAGGTTTATCTGGGAAGAGATATCTTGGCATGTCAAAAAATATATTTAATTTTAAATTTTGACGCACAGCATAAAGCGTAAAATGTTGCCAAATTGGCGTTTGTACATTGTTGTCAAGGCTGTATTAACTAGATGTTTGTGTTTCGAGGCTAAAACTAAAACGTGGGACATTCAGATATCGGTGTTTTAACTATTCCTTTTGCAGGAGACCAAACCTCACATCCAGGAGCTGAGTATAAAGACGACCATCATCTCTCGCTATGCGTTCACCGCCGTTTACTGCGCGATGCTCAACCGCCACTCCGCTGCCACAGAGGGCGTCTTCCAGTTTCAGGTTCCAGCCAACGCATACATCTCCAACTTCACCATGTAAGAGTCACGCTAGGTCCCTTGATAGTTCATCTCAAATTATTATTATGATCAAATTATGATTAAAGTTATAGGGTAAAAGTTTGGTATTTAAGCTTATAAAAAGGCTTGTTTTGGGATTGAAAAGTTGTATATGAAAGTGTAAAATTTTCTCAACCTACTGGAAAGCATGTTAACTTTCAACACACCAAAGCAAGGATTTCACTGGTCATCCGAGACACAGTACACTATACTAGTGGTTCCCTTTCCCAACCTCGCTCTTTGGCACGTGTGTGACCCCATGAAATGAAGCAACATCAGCTTGAGACTCCTATTTGGCAACCACAACTAACCCTAACCCTTTTTTAAAAGATTTTTCAAAGAATATGATTTCAAAGCAACAACAAATTCATTAGAAAAGGAGTAGAAAAAAAAATCTGTATTTTTAAAAGAAATCTGTTTGGACGGCACATTTAAACCTTATAACTGTAATAATCTTTCTGAATAAGCGTCAACGTTACCTCAACATACAACTTCTGAACTAAAACACCAAATAATAACATAGGTGTTTTCCTAGAAATACTTCAACCGATTTCTAAGGTTTTCAGAGTAATTCATGAAATAAACCGGAATTTAGTGGCTGGAACTAGTTAATTAATTAATACACTCTTTCATACAGGTGGTCAGTTTCCCATATACAGGTTTTCTTGTCCACATAGTCTGTCTATTGTGTGAGAGTAGAAACCCCGTTGGGACTTGTCAATAGGTGGTCGTGCTGAATATGAGTAGTGGTCTAATCCCTGACCTCTGACCCCCTGACCCCAGGATCATCGGCGGGCGCGTCTACCAGAGCGAGGTCAGGCCCAAGACCAAGAGGGTCAAACCAGCCCACGGAAAACTAAAGGACAAAGAGGCAGGTGATGCAAGGTAAGAGGAAACCTGTGTGTGTGTGTGTGTGTGTGTGTGTGTGTGTGTGTGTGTGTGTGTGTGTGTGTGTGTGTGTGTGTGTGTGTGTGTGTGTGTGTGAATGTACAGGCATCTTTGTGAGGACCAATGTAAGCTTTGGACCATCAAAGTGAGCACATTTCTGGAAGGTGAGGACATTTTGCCTGATCCTCACTTCTTCAAAGGGCTGTTGGAGGGTTAACACTAGGTTTTAAGGTTCAGGTAGGAATTAGGTTTATGTTAGGGTTGGTCTAATGGTTGGGGTTAGGCATTTAGTTTTGATGGTTAAGGTTAGGTTGTAGGTGTGTGTGTGAGTGTGCGCGCTCTGTGTGTGTGTGTGTGTGTGTGTGTGTGTGGCCACTCCTATGGTCTGGCGTCTCCTAATTACACAGCAGCCCTCGTAACCTCTCATGTTCCTATTTTGCAAACACATATTGATAATATCTCCACGAAAACCTCTTGAACCGCCACAAAGAATGTGTGTGTGTGTGTGTGTGTGTGTGTGTGTGTGTGTGTGTGTGTGTGTGTGTGTGTGTGTGTGCATGTACTTGTACAGGTGTCTTTAGCTTTTTACCATCATAGTGAGGACATTTATGGAAAGTGAGAACATTTTGTCCGGTTCTCACTTTGGGACAGACCTTTAAAGGAGCTGTTTCAGGGTTAACACTAAGTTTTAAGGTTCAGGTATGAATTAGGTTTATGTTAGGGTTAGTGTAAGGGTTGGGGTTAGGCATTTAGTTTTGATGGTTAGGGTTAAGAGAAGGGGCTAGGGAATGCATTATGTTAATGAGTGTCCTCGCAAGTATAGCCGTACAAACGCGCGCGAGTGTGTGTGCGTGCGTGCGTGCGTCTGAAAATAAGATTATCTCTCCAGAGGCGAGGAATTCTCACATAAATCTGCGACACATCGTAAGAAGTGACATCACGTCTCCAGATGTCGTGTGAAAAGTCATATTTCAATAAAAGAGATTTAGTGATTCACTGAGTGTGTGTGTGTGTGTGTGTGTGTGTGTGTGTGTGTGTGTGTGTGTGTGTGTGTGTGTGTGTGTGTGTGTGTGAGGGACAGGGCAGAGGAGTGAGGAAAAGGATTGTAGTGGAAGACGTGAAATTTGACTTGAGGCGATGCTGCCATGTTCATGATTTCACCGCTTGGACTGTTTAGAGCAACTCTAGCTCATCGCTCCACCTCTTTCCTAATTGCTCCTTTTCTTTTTCCCTCTAACATATTCAACATTCATTTTATGTTCAGATGATCATTTGAGTAAATTTAAAAGTCTTAAAATGGTTCATGTTTTCTCAACATTATTATGGGTCCTCAGTGTGTCTAGAGACTCCCAAAGTATGAGAAAAAACAATTCTCTCTCTTTTTCTCCACCTTTCTGAAAACCTGTGTTCAAAAACCCCAGTCAGATGTATCTCCCCTCTTGAAGTCATAAGTGGAGAAGCCATGCCTCCCTCATTACCAACTTGACTTATATATATACGTCCACCTGTGATAACCACACCCCCCAGATAACCCTGAATCTAACTGCCAGTCAAGATTCAAAATGGTAAAAAAATCCATGGCCAATCAGAGCAGACTCAGCTTTGAGGAAGGTGGGGCTTAAACAGAGCGTTTCAGACAGAGGCTGAAAAGAGGAGATTTAGCAATGGCATAATCTAATGTCAGAAATATATAGTTTTATTTTAACACTACACCGTGAAAACAGTTTCTAGTAGACCCCAGATTACAATTATGAATCGGATTTTTTATTTTTAAAAATTACCCTTTCTCCCCACAGTTCTGAAACAGAAATGGAAGTATTCAAAATGGCGGTGAACATCCCGGGCCGTAACCGAGCTGTGTTTCTGTTGAGCTACGAGGAGCTGCTGCAGCGTCGGTTGGGCCGTTATGAGCACGTGACCAGCCTGAGGCCGCTACAGCTGGTCAGTCGACTCAGCCTGGACGTCACTATAGTCGACCACTCGCCCATCACAGACCTCAAGGTTCTGCCGCTACGCAACGGACGCATTAGCACGGCAACGGGGTCTAATTCAGCAATGACATCAGGTTAATATACACATTATTAACTTACAAGATCATTTATTTTCTTTTTCATATTTGCTATTTTTTCTTATTTTTTTTCTTATTCTTCGGAATTATTATTTAACTTGATCATTTTATTGAATTTTTTTTAGCCTATCTTTATTCTTCTTCTTTAATATGTTCCCCTCCAATGGAACTGTTATTTGTTCAAATGCTACACGTTTAAAGGGACCCTGCAGGTGAATAGGGCAAAAGCTTTAATTCCATCATGAAACTTTGCGAGTTCATTAATATTTTATGTTCCTTCCCGTATGCAATTATCAGTAAGCCTAAAGAATGTATTACATTTTTCTCTCATCTTATCCAAATGTTGTTTTAGCAACATGCATAGGCAAACAAATATGGTTCTACATGGAATAACTAATCGTGCCACCCACTTCATAACTCTATAAATAAAATTTTTTTTAGGCCTATATTGTCGAAATTTAATTTGTTTCAGCCCAGCTCAAAAAAAGTACACATAGATCCCCTTAAGAGCCGCTCTTTCAAACGGCCTTTTAGGTCACAGTCACTTTACCTACGTACTGCATAGCTTTCATCTGGAGCCAATTCAAACACACACCTACTTCCTGTCTTTGTGTTTCAGCCAAACCTGCGCTTCCCATCACCACGACGATCAAAAAGGAAAACAACGTGTGTAAGATCACCTTCGGCCCCAACATCGTGCAACAGGCCAAGATCACAACCAACGGCCTTCTGGGAGACTTTGTGATCCGCTACGACGTGCAGAGAGAAATGGGCATCGGAGACATACAGGTGAAAACACACAGATAGACAGACAGACAGACAGACAGACAGACAGACACACAAGCAGGCAGACAGGCAGGCACAAACACACACACTGGGAAAGAGCATAAAAATAGCTTCCACATGAATTTAGCATAAACAAACAGACAAACAAACAGACAGACAGACAGACAGACAGACAGACAGACACTCATCGACATGACATTGACAATGCATTCCCCTAGCCCCTAACCCTAACCATCAAGCAAGGACCAAGCAAAATGTACTTACTTTCCAAAGATGTCCGCTCTCTGATGGTTAAAAGCTTATATTGGTCCTCACAAAGATACCTGTAGAAGTAAACACACACACGCGCACACACACACACACACACACACACACACACACACACACACACACACACACACACACACCTGTTAGTAATTTATTTATCTGGTTTCCTGCCATGACAGTCACTGCGCTGCCAAACTCTTGTGTCTGTCTTCAGAATCACACTGTACTAACAGTAACCCACACACAGAGCTACTGCAGCCCATCTCTGCCTGTTGCATGTCTACATATTTCAATAGTTTTGTCTCTTTATCAGCTTGTTGTGTATTTGATGTATTTGGATTGTTTATTGTGTATGTATTGTTGTTTTTGCTTTGCCTTTGTTTGACTCGACATCATTGCAAATGAGGGTAATTAAAAAAATAAATAAAATGTTTACCTTTATTTATACAGGTAAATCCCATTGAGACTGGAGCCTCTTTTCGATCTCTCAAGTATAAATAAAGGTTGAATTAAATCAAATTAAATTAAATGAAAAGTCTGTAAACCCATATTTCTCTCTCTCTCTTTCCCAGGTTTTAAACGGTCATTTCGTTCACTACTTTGCCCCCAAAGATCTGCCCGCTGTGCCCAAGAACGTGGTGTTTGTGATCGACACCAGCGCCTCTATGCTGGGGACCAAGATCAGACAGGTAACGATGCAACATCACGCTGGATATCTCAAATGTTTTTGTGAAGTTAAAGCTGTTTTAACAATCATGATATTGTGAGCTGGCCTTCAACTCAGAGTACATCTTGAATACAGTCATTATCTGTGAGCGCCTCCATCTATGTACAGTGGAGGAAATATGTATTTGATCCCTCAAAATCAGTGAGGGATCAAATACTTATTTCCTCCACTGTATAGGATTTCAACTCATAGGAGAAGATTTGGAATATTGAAGATGTGTGCTGCCAATTACATAATGTATGTACATTTTGCCAGTAGTATGATGTAGTTAGTTACATGGCTGACCATGCTAAACCACAGGTGTGTTCATGTAAATCTTAATCAGTCCCTTCCTGTTTATGTATTCCCAGTGAGCAGTTTTTTTGCTAAGGCTCAAACTCTACCCGACTCTAAATCTTAGGGAGACTTTTATGTGCTAAGATAATACTTTGGGATTTAAGGCAAATGAGTTTGTAATATTTTCACACTAAAGTATTTCCTATTGCGGCTGAAATTCCCACCTTGGACCAGATCTACCAAGTCTGTCTTACTTTTCTCGAGTACTTCAAATCTGATGAATTGTCTTGCTTCACATGCAAAGCAATTTACCATGTTATAAAAGTAGAATTTCTAAGAATGACATATTGGTAAAGTGACACCCCTCCTCCTACACACACCCACCCTGGAATATCAATATCAGACCGTTTCCTTCCAATGGCAATAGAACGATAATCCCTGCAGCCAAACTGTACAGCTGCAAAGAGAAACTGAAAAACAGATTTTGAGTGAAAGTAAAAAAACGTTTAATCACACATAGCACAAGGCTTGGCTGTATTGGACTGTGAAGGAAGGCAATATAAAATATGATATGGATAAAATAAACTTTAGAATAGTAAATGAATTTAATTATAACAATGATTTTCCTAATGTGGGAAATGCTATTATTTATTATCTATTTATGTATTAAAATGTGCTCCGAGGAACTTTCAGTTTGTGTTAATTCTTACACCCCCTTTGGACAAAAGCGGTAGTGTATTTACTACGCCAGCTGTTGTTCCTGGGTGAGCGTACACATGACAAAGGCATTAAGTAGAACTATATTAAAATAGCATTATTTACACTGATGCTCTCGTTTTGCTGTTACATGTAATTTATGATCATCAGAGGAAAAATTAGACTGTTTCAGAAATATTTAAAAGTTCCTCGTAGCACCTTTCAGCAAGGATAGTGCTTGGACATTGGACCATGAAAATCAACAGTGATTATTTTGGCAATAATCTAATAGTTTTTCTACAGCTGCTGCTAGTGAGTTGAGCAGAAACTGAAAAACAGATTTTGAGTGAAAGAACACACACACACACACACACACACACACACACACACACACACACACAGACACACACACACACACACAGACACACACAGACACACACAGACACACACACACACACACACACACACACACACACACACACACACACACACACACACACACACACACACACACACACACACACACACAGGACAAGGCTAGGCTGTGAGGGAGTAAGGTCAGTGTCTATGGGGTAATGGAACGTTTTATACACTCCCACACACACACATCAGAACTGAACAACAAGAGTTTTTGATGTAACTTCACAATAGAGGGTTTGAGTGTGAGGGTCATTCTGTGGTTGTGACCTTTCGCTGTATACAGAACGTACACACATCTGTAAAGCCCTCAGCGATTAATCATATATCTCACCCACTCGCCTAAAGAGCACAGCGGATAAGCTCACATAATAGGGCTGCAGAGATGTGGACAGATTGGCAAATTTGAGAACAGAAAAGTGGGAAGAAGTTTTTTTTTTTTTCAAAGGTTTTTTTATTCAACGAAATAATTTGCAAAGCAAATACAATACAATAATTAATTATTTTTTCCCCTTTTTTCCCCCCCCGAACACACCCCGCCCACATCCCACCCCCACCCACAACCAATCCTGCAGCACATAAAAGAAAAGAAAAAAAAAAGAAAGAACAATACACAATGTTAGAAAATTACCTAGACAAAATACACACTACAAAAAACAAAAATAAACAATCAATGAAGAAAGAAAAAAAAAAAAAAAAAAAAAAAAAAAAAAAAAAAAAGGAGGGGACGGGGTTGCTACTCATGTAAAATTGTTGTTTGTTTGTCAAAATAATTTATAAAGGGGCGCCAAATCTTGTCAAATTTAATCTCCGATCCCTGGGCCGTATAACGTATCTTCTCTAAATTCATACATGACATAATGTCCTTAATCCAGTATGAGTGGGAAGGAGGAGCAGGATCTTTCCACTTGAGTAAAATAGCTCTGCGAGCAAGCAGCGAGGTGAAGGCCAGAACCTTCAGCTTCCCTTTAGGCAAGCCCGGATTTGGAGCAATGCCAAAAATTGCGGTGAGAGGGTTCGGCTCAATTTGATGCTGCAATACTTCAGAGATTGTTTGAAAAACTGATGTCCAGAATTCAGTCAAGGTGGGACACAACCAGTACATGTGAAAGAGTGATGCCGGTGCGCTCTTACAGCTATCACAGGTCGGGTCTACATCGGGGAACATACGAGCTAATTTGGTTTTAGATATGTGGATACGATGTACTACTTTAAATTGCACAAGAGCATGTCGGGCGCACATGGAGGTAGAGTGTATCCGATCCAGGACTGAATCCCACATGTGATCTGTGAAGGCAGAACCTAGGTCCTGCTCCCACAGGGTTCGTATAGCTGCTAATGAGGGGCTATGTAACTTCGAAATAAGGTTGAAAAACACAGAAATTGAGCCTTTTAATGTGGGGTTTACAGAAAGAAACAAATCAACATGATTGGCTGGCGGTTTATAAGGGAATTGGGGGATTAACTTCTGCGTATAATGCCTGATTTGCAGAAATCGGAAAAAATGTGTCTTTTCGATACCAAAATGTTTTGTCAATTGGGAAAAACTAGCAAATAGATCATTAATAAATAAATCACCGATGTATTTTAAGCCTTTTTTATGCCAGATCTTGAATGCACCATCCACCTTCGAGGGAGTAAATAAATGATTAGCTGCAATTGGGCTGAAAAGTGAAAAATTCTGCATTCCAAAATTCTTCCTAAATTGTGTCCAGATTCGAAGGGAGTGCTTAATCACGGGGTTACTGTTGGGAATAGCCGAAGAGAGTGGAAGTGCGGCGCTTAAGAGGGCCGATAGAGACAATGGGCTAACAGCGCTGGACTCCATTGTTACCCATACTGGGGCTGAGTCGTCAAGGTGAAAATGCACCCAGTACACTAGAGAACGGATATTAGCAGCCCAGTAATAGTATTGGAAATTAGGGAGGGCCATTCCGCCTGTTTGTTTTGGTCTTTGAAGAAATGCTTTCCTTAACCGAGGGTGTTTACCATTCCAAATATAATTTATCATTAAAGAGTCAAGGGCCTGAAAAAAGGATTTGGGGAGAAAGATGGGGAGACATTGGAATAGATATAGGAACTTTGGGAGTAATGTCATTTTAATTGAATTTATTCTGCCTATGAGAGAGAAAGCCAGAGGAGACCACTTCGATAACATTTGCTTCGCCTGGTCCAATAATTTGAGGAAGTTCGATTTAAATAGGTTTTTAAAATTTCTGGTGAAACATACCCCAAGGTAACTCAGATGGTCTGTCACCACTTTGAGTGGGAGAGCTGTGTAATCAAGTTTAAGAGCTTCTTTATTAATCGGAAAGAGTTCGCTCTTGCTCAAGTTAAGTTTATAGCCAGAAAACTGACTAAAGACCTCCAACACAGAAAGTGCCTCCGGTAAAGGAGTGGCTGGCTTGGCGACAAACAAAAGTAAGTCGGGAAGAAGTTTTTTGAGTTTCCGTATTTTGCTTGTCTATTTCTTTACATAGACAAAAAGTAAAAATCGAGGCAGTTATGCTGAGCAATTAAAGGTGGAGTCAGCGATTCTGGAGAATGCTTGTTGTCAAAATAACTTTGTCAAAAACAAAACCTGTTCGTACTGTTTTGGGCTGAAAAAAATATTAATATCTGTGGTTAATACACAGCCTAGGCTCTGTAAACCTGTATGTAAACAAAGGGGGCTCACTGTAGCTAGGAACATACCTGTTAACAGAACCTAGGTGTAGTCATACTGGATTTAAACGCTTCAACGTTTAAATCCAGTATCAAGAGCCCCCTTGGTTTTCACTGATTTTGACAAAAAGTTATTTTGACAACAAGCGTTCTCCAGAATCACTGACTCCACCTTTAAAGGTCTGGTTTTGTGTTAATCTATTCAAGGGTTGTTGTTTTTTAGATTATTTTATTGGCATGTTCAAGCTTCATTAGACAGTACAGAGTTGAAATGGGGAGACAGAGAGAGAGGGGGGATGACCTGCAGACAATATGGTACGCGCTCTATCCTCTACGCCACCGGAGCGCCCCAAGGGTTGTTTTTTTTAGCTCCTAAATAAGTTAAATGCCAGACCAGCTTTTAACATTACAGGTAATTAACCACAGCTAACAAACTCAAAAACCCACCTTTAGGTTAGGATTTATTTAGGGTTAAGTGTTCAGATTACTTGACCTTTCAAACCGCTTACACCAGCCTCCGGGGCTGTGTAGTGTGTGTGTGTGTGTGTGTGTGTGTGTGTGTGTGTGTATCTGTGTGAGAAAACACCACAGCTGGTCAAATGGTTCTACGTTTGATTGATGGTATGTGGGTTTTGCTTCTAACCACCGTAGCGTTCACATTGTAATTCAATAAGACACACACACACACACACACACCATGAACACATTGCATATGTTGTAAGAAATTCAACGTATAGTTTGACTGATATAGTGCCAAATAGCATTGAGATTACCCGTAATAAATAGCATAAAATCATCTTATATAGGGGGAGTCATCTTAGGTCAGTAATCGATTAAACTTGCACCTGTCCAGAGGAAGTTTACTACTAAAAAATTGTATGTTGAGCAGCCAAGGATTGTTCAGTAAGTAAATCAAAGTTTAAAGCAAAGAAAATGATCTTTTCATGGTTCTGACGTGCTGAATGGGGGCTGAAATGTCCTGCTTTTTAAATTTAAAGACTATGGGGAATTTTTTAATGTTTACGAAACAGCAAACAAGACCATCAGTGAAAACAACGCTATATTTTTAGTTATATTACCGTAATGCCTTTGCTCCATTTTACTGTTATTAATCTGACAGTGAAGCGAAGTCGCCAAGCATCCTCTTTCACTTGCATCCTAAACCAATGCATGCGCCGCCGGCACACCCTTGCAAATAAAAAACACTACCGCTTTAGTCCAAAGGGGGGGGGACGGGCGCTAGAATCAACAAAAAGAGGAAGTTCCTTTTAGTTACTTTAAAAACATAAAAACACACCAAGACAAACAAAAAACACATCTGATTTTGCAGATAAAGTGTTTTGAAATAAATTCTCTCACACACACTTTCTCTCTTTCTTTCCCAGGCTAAAGATGCTCTGTTCACCATCCTGAATCAACAAAAATTAAAAGTTCCTCGTAGCTACTTTAAATAAAATAGTAAATCTCTCTACACACCAAGACAAACAGAAACACGTCTGGATTTACATGTAGACTATTTTGAAATAAATTCTCTCTCACAAACTCTTTTTTTCTTAGAATGATGATTTGTTGCCTCTTTCTTCCCCAGACTAAAGATGCTCTGTTCACCATCCTGAAGGACCTGCGACCGGGCGACCATTTTAACTTCATCAGCTTCTCCAATAAGATCAAAGTGTGGCAGCCGAGCCGCCTCGTACCGGTGACTCCTAACAACATCAGAGACGCAAAGAAGTTTATCTACCAGCTCTCCACCACCGGGGGTAAGTCAAAGTCAACGTTTTTTCAAATTAGATCAGTTTTATTTGTGTAGCCCAATATCACAAATAGACATTTGCCTCAGTGGGCTTTACATTCCATACGCTATGACACCCTGCACTTACACCCTTAGCTCGGCTGAGAAAAAAAACTCCCAGTAAAAAACCCTTTAGCGGGATTTTTTTATTGTCAGTTCTGATATAGGCAAGAAATACATCAGAATCGAAATGGTGTTTGTCTCTGATCCACGGTGCAATAGGAACTATAGAAAAACAATATAGAATATGATAAGATAAACATAACCTAAACAAGATGATGTAAGATGTTAGGAGGCTATCCTCCTTCCTGCTTGTCATCTTCATTGTTCCTATATTATAATCGATAAACTTGATACTATCTGTTGGGTTAATGTATCATCAGCAGTTGATGCTTAACTTAAGTTGACCTATAAACATGTTAGTATGCCAATGGTTTATTTATGGTTCACTTAGAGACTTAAAGAGTCAGTGATTCGTATCCAAAACACTTTTTGTCAAAAACTTCAACTCTCACATAAAGTAAAAAAACCTCCTCCCCCCCAAAAAAAATCTTTAAAATGCTCTTTAGCTTAGAGCGAATAGAAATGTTCTGTTGGAGAATATGTTAAAGTTACTTTTGATTTTCTAGCCTTTTCTAGCCTCAAAAAGGGGGGAATACAATCTATGAACGAAATGTATTGTTAAGTGTATTTCCATACCATAACATCTCCTCTCTTTAGGCACTAATATCGACGGTGCGATCCAGACGGGCTCCAAACTGCTGCGTGAATATCTCTCTGGCCCGGACGCTCGACCCAACAGCGTGTCTCTCATCATCTTCCTGACAGACGGACGTCCCACCGTGGGAGAGTCACAGCCCATGGTCATCCTAGGTATTAGTCAAGTGGAAATTTCTTGAACCCAGAAATGTTGATTCCTACAAACTTTTATGATTAAAATGTCATCTATAGGCTTATATATAACTGGTATTTATAAATGCTTTATTTTTGAATATTTTTTTTCTACAGAACACAAACACACAACCGAAAAAGTGAGCACACAAACAAAAGACAAAACAAAATATTTAAACCAACATGGCGTACTCTACTTTAAAGGTTTCTAAGGACATTGTTTAAATTAAAGGTTAATGTTAAGCAAAAAATCAAAAGTCAAAAAGGTGTCATGAAGGTCACTTCAGTGCTTCTATATGGTCGAGGAAAGGCTTGATGTCTAATGTTGGCTAATATACATAATCTTCAATCTTGATGTATTTCCTTTGTTTTTACTATTTCTTGAATTTCCAATGTCTAATCTTGATGTATTTTATGCCCCTGTAAAGCACTTTGGATGGCCTTGTGTCTGACTTGTGCTATATTAATCACATTACCTTGCCTTGTTCTAGGTAACGCGCGCTCAGCTGTGCAGGAGAAGTTCTGTATCTTTACTATCGGGATGGGGAACGACGTTGACTATCGGCTGCTGGAGAGAATGGCTTTGGAAAACTGTGGCATGATGAGACGAATAGCTGAGGACGCTGATGCTAGCGCTATGCTCAAAGGGTGAGTGTGTGTCCGCTCAATGTGTTTATATGTTGTTTGCAATGTTTAATTGATCATATAGGCCGTCTTATCCTCCTGAAAATTAATTATTTGACAAAAATAGGTAAGGCATGGCAGAGTTATTTTGGTACCTCTAAATAACCTCTCCCAACTTTTGACAGTAGAAATACAAATAATTGGGTGCCGAGAAGCTGCTCTAATACAGATTAAAGAACGCGGTCAAGAGACACATTGCACTTGTGAGAAAAGAGAGTGAATGCTGTGGCTACATCAATCTTGTTTGTATGTTGCTAGGAATATTTATTATAATATCATCTGCCAATTTATCTTCCTTAATTTGGTATGTGATTATTACACGTTCAAGCTCTGTGTACTATTTATTTTATTTTTTAACCTTCATTCAACCAGGCAGGTCATGCATCTAACGC
Source organism: Hyperoplus immaculatus (assembly GCA_949357725.1). Lineage (NCBI taxonomy): Eukaryota > Metazoa > Chordata > Actinopteri > Uranoscopiformes > Ammodytidae > Hyperoplus > Hyperoplus immaculatus. Next base: position 1,877,753 of record OX442370.1, read on the forward strand.
GCGTGTGCTAGCTGTTGGTAAATCAATCCAGTCTACACATAGTTTGGAGTGTTACATTTATCAAATAGGGCCATCTTATCTTTGCCAAAAAAAAATACTGAGATCATTGCGAGTTTGAGCTTTTTATTCCAACTTTGTGAGTTTTCCAAAACTTTATATTTTAGAGTATAAGCCTCCATTTATTAGGTAATTAATTCGCCTTAATCCCTTATCCTCTACCCGGCCGACACGTCACTCCATCTGTCATCGCGCTACGGAAGAACGGAGACCGCAAATGTGACGGTGCTGACAACAGTCCTTAATCAACTTCAACATGTGACAGCCACCTTTGCACACGTCTCCCTGTCTCTCTCTCTCCCGCACTCGGACACACAATGTGTTTGTTCAGTTGAGCAAGAATGTATGTGTGTGTGTGTGTGTGTGTGTGTATTTACGTGGGGTTAACAGACAGACTTCGTAGATAATAGCCACCTCGTCTGGCTTGAACAAACACGCTGGTTAAGAGGTTTAACTATCGGTATGACAACTAGGACAGGACTGAGGACCTACAACCACAAACACACACACACACACACACACACACACACTTTATGACTGTGCACAAAGTCTGAAGTGGGGTGGCCTTGGCTTTGAAAGGTTAGAAAAGCAGGTTTATGGTCGGAAGGTGGCTTTGGTTGAATAAACAAGACATTTGACAAAACTACAATTTTTTTTCTGCCTCAAGAACTAGCGATGATTTGCGCTTTAGCCCAAAGGCAGAAAGGCTGAACATGGGACCGGGGATCAACAGAAGAAGAATAGAAGGAGACAAAGGGACAGAATAATCCAGGATGTCCGGTTTTAGGGAAATCGACAGTTTAATCCTATTAGGACAAATTTAAAACCTCCGACATCCGCCAGCTTGATGAACTTGATGTGTGTTTAAGAGGATGAATTAGCATGATGCTACAGGCGCGCGGACACTGTCTTCAACAGAAGAAACCCAGAATTTGTCTTCTGCTCAAACACTTTTGACTATACGTGTATGTTTTCCTGAAAAGAGTCTTCTTGTGATTGTCTGAATACAATTTGTTTTGTCTCCTAAAGGCCAAAGCGGAAGTAGTGTGAGCTTGACTGAATGACAAACCTGCATTAGTTTTAAATGAATTGTATTAATGCCAATTGTCAGTCTAAAGAAAATATACAAAGTACCTTGATTACCATGACTGAAGTTGACACTTTGACACTCCTAACTTTTTTTTCATGTATCTTTTGTTTTGAACTGATGTTGTTTTTAAATGTGCTATAGAAATAATTTTGACATTGAATTTGACTTTGACCTTTCAAGTCCTTTAACAGTTACTTATCATTACCCACAATCCTTTTCTCTTTGTTCCATTCTAGATTCTACGATGAGATAGGAACTCCACTGCTGTCCGACATTAGAATCAACTACACCGAGGATTCCGTCAATTACGTCACTCAGCATCTCTTCACCAACTACTTCAACGGCTCCGAGATCGTCATCGCCGGAAAACTGACCAATCAGAGCGCGGAATCTCTCCACGTCCAGGTCACCGCTAGCAACAATGACAAGAGCATCGTCCTGGAAACCGACGTCCCGCTAAAACGCAGACAGTTAGAAACCGAAAAACACGTCAAAGCTGCGTCCGTGGCAACGGTTGCCGGCTCTAAGACTCCCGGGTTGATGGGCGCTCATGGATTAGGAGTTGCTTTGGGGTCGATGACAGAGGATTTCGTGGAGCGTCTATGGGGTTTCCTGAGCGTAAAAGAAGGGCTTCGATCGAGGTTGAAAAGTCAAACCAGCAAAGAGAGGGAAGACCACACCAAACAGGCTACGAATCTATCCATGACATATAACTTCCTCACTCCGCTCACCAATATAATAGTGGAAAAGCCAGAGGTACTAGCCGATGGTACGATGGCCCCTGCTCCGACCATCTCTCCGCTTCCTACTGATGAGAAAGTCCCAGATGCTAACACGCTGCCCGCTGATACAGAGGATGAGAAACCAGAGAGATCCAACGGGAAGCAAGGCAGCCAGACGTCATCGCTAAGCAACCAGATAGGTGAGGTTTTGGGTGTCATCCCTATGTTACCACAGCCCATTGTCCCACAATCAAATGTTCCTGAAATTGGCGATTAGGTTTAGGAATCACAGCTGGGTGGTTAGGGTTAGGTTAGGGTAGACTAGGAGTGAGACCGACACAAACAGACACACAATTCTCTATTATATAGTTAGATTACTTAGAAATGTGGGACATATTTGGCTTGAAACAACTTTTCTCTCTCCCTTCAGACACCCTGTTTTGCACTAATAACTGAGCCACAGACTGGTTAATGTTTCTCATATGGGAGATTTTTAGAGGAAGCATTAAACAATGGTGGCCGTCACTGACTGACTGAAACACATAAATTCTCTTCCTTTCAGGTAAAACTAAAAGTGGACCGGCCAAGAAACCCATCACCATCTCAAAAACATCAGGTGACGAAACATTCTCTTTCTCTCCATTTTACAAATGTTGGGTGACTCAATTAGCTTTTACAAAACTCTTATTGATTTTTTTTTAATATAATATTACAAAACTTTGTTAAAATAACAGCTTTTTTACGGGTCTAGACCGTACATTTTTTTTTTTTTTCATTTTTACTGAGCGGTCTAGACTCTGTATCGTTTGACAGGACTGTGTGGGTGTGGCCATATCAAACTGTCTCCATGTCAAAAGCCACTGATTTTCATAGAACTGTCATGACTTGCCCGAGTCCAGAGCATACCCAGCCTCGTCAACGCCAACAGAATTTGATGAAAGTGGATCAAACTTAGATGACAATATCTTTAATTTGGATTGATAAATATGTCTATAACTCTTTTCAGATGCTTTACTTTAATGCAACTAACTGCCCAAATGACATAGTTAGAAGTATTTTGTGGATTTGGGTTTAAAGGGGCTTTAAAGGCGCAGTAACAAGTTGTTGAAAGTTGTGAGAAGGGGAACGTACAGTAACGCAAGTAAGTCTCTGAGTAAACAAACCTGTAATTTGGAAGTTGATCACACAGACAGCCATGTCTCTGAACACACAGGGTCTAATTGAAATACCAACGCAAGACCTACGTGGTACTTTAAACATGCAAGTGCGCGTTGAAAGTCTCACACAGGAACACACACACACACACACACACACACACACACACCATCAAAAACAAACATTTGTACGGCCATAGTTGTAAGGACCCTCATTGACATAATTCCCTAGCCCCTTACCCTAACCATCACAACTAAATGCCTTCACCCAACCCTTACACTAACCCTAACATAACCTTAGTATACCTTAAAACCTAGTGTTAACCCTCAAACAGCTCCTTTAAAGGTCTGTCCCAAAGTGAGAACCGGCCAAAATGTCCTCACTTTCTCAAAATTGTCAGGGTCTTTAAGGTCTAAAACTCAAATGTGTTCTCACAAAAATAGTTGTACATGTACACACACACACACTGTAGGCAAAGAGGGACAGACCGTGTTTAGAAGAAGGTGAAGTGGATGTTTGTCCATGTGTTACAGTAAAGAGAGGGAGCTCATCAGAGGCAGTTAGTGAGGGGCTAATGGCCCTGTCATTACTGCTGCTCTATCATCTCTCCACTCATCTCATCACCACGCTATTCATCTGAGCTGGTTCTCACAGGTCTGAGGAGACTAGACTACTAATACATCACTGAACGCAATGTACACACAGACACATTAAAGACAGCTACTAATCAGTTAGAGGCCTTACAGCAATGTCAGAATTTGTAGCTCAAGTTCAAGAATGTTTAGTTTAATTTAGTTAGAGACAGATAGGGAGAGAGAGAGACAAACAGAGAGAGAGAGAGAGAGAGCTAAAATACCCACCCATCTCTTAACTAACTGGGGTTTCTCAAGCATTGGTTTGCAAACAGCTTTTTTTATGCTGTAGCATGTTCTTGGGATTTTCTGTTCATTTCAAAGTACTGTATTGTTTTGTGGCCTGATTATTTAAAAATGGGTCCTTTTATTTTAAACAATCCACACTCGGGTCTAACTTGTTAGTTGTTATATTCGTGATTCTTGCAGATATGTCTTTCAAAGTGATCTTATTTCTGTCTCTCTCTCTCTTATTCTTCAACCCTTCCTCAGCGGACGGCGACCCTCACTTTGTGGTGGAGTTTCCTCTCAGTAAACTGACTGTGTGTTTCAACATCAACGGAGAACCTGGGCACATCCTGGGCCTCGTCTCTGACCACAAGCACTCTGGTAAGAAGGATTACTTTTGGTGCTATTTATGCTGTTACAAAAATCCTATTTCATGTGAATTTTGTAGTATTATGCAATGTTGATGTGAAATTAGTTTTTAATAAACTTTAAAGATTTTGAGTTTTGATTAAAGATTTGGGGAGGCGGGGGGGTGCTCGTGGTGTAGTGGTTAGACCCCCCAATATAGGCTCAGTCCACAGAAGCAGCAGACCACGGGTTAGAATCGGGCCCGTGGTCATTCTCTGCATGTCATTCCCCATCTCTGCCCCATTTCACCTCTGTCTGTTTAAACTATCCTATAAAAAAAAGAAAAGCATAAAAATGCCCCAAAAATAATATTTGTTTAATTTCAGATACATTTTGAACATATATGAATATATCTGTTATTTATAACCATATGTCCATAGCATACCAATATCAAGAGTTTACCACAACAATTTAAAAAAACAAAACATAAAAAACCTTGGTAAACAATTAATTTCACTACATTGAAAACCTATCAACTTAATTAACTTGATGTTTTCCAGGTGTGACGGTTAACGGTAAGCTTATCGGCGCCCCTGCTCCGCCCGGCAGTCACAAGCAGCAGCGAACCTACTTCAGCAGCATCACGATCGTGGTGGATAAACCCACGCGCGGCTACATCGAGGTTACCCCCAAAAAGGTCATCCTGGACGGGCGTGACCGGATGGTGCTCCCCTGCCACACCACGGTAGCTGTGGAGAGCGGTGGCTTGTCCGTTTCTATCGTGGGGAATTTCAATGTTACTGTGACGATCGGAGGGAATATCAGTTTTGTGATCCTGCTGCATCACTATAAGAACCCAGCGCCCTACCAGAGAGATCATCTGGGGTTCTATATAGGACGCAGCAAGGGGCTGTCACACCACTGCCACGGGTTATTGGGTAGGTGCTCATGTTTCAGTATATATACAGCTATATACAGAAAAAATTAAGAGGCCACTCCAAATAATCAGTGTCTCTCGTTTTACTATTTAGAGGCATATAGTAGAATAAACATATTGGTTTTATAATATAAACTGACAACGGAGCTGTATTTATTTTATTATACTATATAGAGGTCTTAAAAATGCATTTGTTTGGCATTTTGTTGAGAATAAAATGTATCGTAAATCAGACAATTAACAAGTTATGAACAAATTCTTCAGTAATAAACTTCAGAATAGTGCTTGGAATGCTTATGAAAAGCTTGATGTTAGTGCTTTAGTAGTAACAGAGTATTGAAAAAACTAATGTTGAGATAGTGGCTGTTAAAGATGGTTGTTAAGGAGAAATATACAGACACAAACTGACAAGGTTCAGAAAAATAAAATTGACCAGTGCTTGAATTTGTTTTAGCTTTTGCCTGTAGTATCTCACCTTAACAAAAATAACACAATATGAAAAACTGCTGGCTGGCCTTCAAAGAACCATAACTAAAGCGCTTTGAGACTAATATAACCCTAAATTCTTTTCCCTTCTACTTTCAGGCCAGTTCCTGTATGAGGAAGTGGGTTTGGCGGAGCTGCCCTCGCCCGTCCTGAAGGTAAAGGACCGCTCTGTGCCCGTCGTTCACAAACAACGGAAAATCTACAGCGGAACTCAGAGCGTGGAATGTTGGTTCGCTCGCAACAACGCAAACAAGCTAATAGACGGAGTGTACCAGGACTACTTGATGTCGCACATGTTTGATACAGGCGACTGGCCGCACGGGAACAACAAAGCAGTGTGAAGTTACTGTAGTTTTAAAGCAGGTATTTTACGTTAAAGCTATAGTGCGTAACTTTTTTTCCATATAAAATTAATGACGGTTATGTTGGAGTCGTTGCAAAATTAGTTGACACAAAGTTGATTAAGCCTATCAGCTCCACAAAACTCTCTCCGTATTTCTCAGTATGGCGGCGTTTAAGAAATGGTGTCGCCCCTCCCAACACCGGTGCAGAAGCTCAGAAAAATCCCAAGAGCCCAAGAAATGTTTCAGTTGTTGATTCTACTGCTAAGAAAAAACCTGGACGTACAGCAGAAAGTATTACAATCCACGTGCGATCAATGAAGGCTTACCTTACCTGTAGATGCACCGACAGTGTTGTTGTCATAATTCGGAATTCCTATTGGGGGAGCGACAGAAGTTACGCACTATAGCTTTAACACATTTTTACTCTATGTCCATCCATAATCACATCCAAACAGTTACCAAATGCCAAACAATCACACCATTCAGTTTGCTTTCTACCTACGGTGTATTTTGAATATATTTTTTTACTATTTCTCATGAAAATGAAATGTGTTTTTTATTATATTATGTGTATTTGTATACATTTGTGTATTTTTTACAATCATGTTGTAATGTAAATAAAACATTTTAACCCACATTTTTGAGATTCTTTTCTGAGCAAAACACAACCATACTCTACACTATGGGAGTGCATTCTTGTGTTTTTCTCACTTGCCAAATATGTACGTTCTATGACATCTGGAGACCAACCCCGGTAACTAACGCCTTGGCCCAGCGCCAATGACTAGACTCACACACCTCACACACATCACACACACCCCACACACACACACCACACACACACACCACACACACACGGCTCCCTGTCATCAGCGGAGGGTCACAGGGCTGCTGGCCACGCCCACACAGGTGTGCTGTTGCCGGGTAGAGGTCTGTCATCACAGAATTCAATGCCAAACAACTAACAAGAATTCATGTGTCAATCATCTTTTATACATAGCACTGATTAAAGAAATACATTCGGTATAGAAGCACCGTGGCAGTATTGTGGAGAGGTTATAGACACTTTAGGCCGTGCTGTGCCATTTTATACACATGTTCATACAATTTTGTACAAAACAAATTACATACAAGATACATTGGAGGACAAAATAAGACTTCACAAATGGATTATGTCAAACTGTAAACCTTTTAGATTTGAAAATACAAATGATAACAGGAAAATTGGAATGTTCTCATGATGATTGAATAATTTAAAAAAAGTACGTCAAGAAAAAACATAGTTCATAGTAAATCAAGAGCCGCTCTTATCACATGTAGTTTGGCGATGATTCAAAAAATTCTCCCACTAAAAATATTGCCCTATTCCGATGTTGTTACCACAGATTGGACCACAATATATAAAGTCTAACACATCAACAGAATAAATAAAAGAAATGTGCCATAACTTTGCTAAAAGTTTCATACAACTTTCATACAACTACTGTTTCAGCCCAATTTAAGTATTACTGTAATGGAGTATAAGGGCCTAATAAGGTCTATTCCGATTTTGAGAACAAAGTCATACTATTTTGAGATAAAACATTTCAGAATATTATAAAAAAAAAATTGAATACGAAATGTTCTAATTAAAGTATTAAAAAAGGAGGCTTAATTTACCTCTGCTGTGTCGTATACAAAAGCAAATGCACAGTTGGATTTGATTATTTATATTTTTCAACATTGAAACCAGTAAAAAATACTGACTTCATTCTTGTAATATTAAAATTTGGACTTTTACCTCTACTCCTAACATTTACGACTTTTCCCTCAAAATATTCCGACATTCTTCTCGAAATATCAAATTTGGTTATTCCTCCAAAGTGGCCCTGATACTCCATCGTATACACACACATACATTTTACAACTCATTGCAGAAACACAGTGTAACCTCCTCCTTTAGACCTCAACATCAAACTATTTCCTTCACACATATAACACTTGTTGATAAGCCACTAAAACTTTTCCATACAAACACTTCTTTCATCACATTTGGTCCATCAATACAACACTGGCAAAAAAAAGAATAAAAAATTAACAAGTGCATCATTTTAAAAGAAGTAAAAATAAGACTATTAAAACCACCTTTCAAACTTAAAATAAACAGCTGTATGGCGGACGTGCGGGAATTACTATAATTAAAACTAAAAAGGTGGATTTTAAGAGATAACATTTGACAAAGTAAATGACCCTATACTTAACTCACGATCTCCTCTTTGGAATAAGATACGTGATAAATTACTTGCTTTAAAGCAAAATCATTCCCAAAAAAGTCCCCTGTGTGAAAGAGAAACAGTTTTATTCCAGTCTTTATTATACCACCTGCACATTTTGCCCCGCGGCTTTTACGTTTCTTAAAAATCTCTCTCAACACACACTCAGTTGTGGTTACTCTGATGTTGTCTTGCATCGATAGGTGAGATAATAAAGAGCTCTTAATTCCCAAAATGCTTTTTGATTTTTACATGTGTAGCACCTGTGTTATATATACAGTCTACAGTTTGCTTCCAATTACAGTGGAGCAGATATTAAGACCTTTATATCATAGGAGATAACGATGCACGATGTTTTGTTTGTTTATGGCGCTTTTCCACCGCATGGTATCAGCTCGACTCGACTCGACTCGACTCGACTCGCATTTTTGGCGTTTCCACCGCAATTTCATGGTACCTGGTACCTGGTAGCGGCTGCTTTTTTGGTATCGCCTCGCTCTAGGGTCCAAGCGAGCTGAGCCGATGCTAAAAGGTGACGTCGGCAGACGGCCGGCCACTGATTGGCCAGAGACTATTGTCTGGCCAATCAGTGGCCAGAGACTACCGGCTTCATTCTGTTGTTTATTCTCCCCAACTCTCCGGGACTTTTGAGTGTATTTCCGCCGCGTGCAGCCTTCTCTGGCTCTCTTTCATTTGATTTGCATCACAGATCCGAATTTATTTTCCATATATTCGCTAAGCTCACCCAGTGTTGGTTGTTGGGGAAGTTACTTACATACGAGAGGAGACATGTAGGGCAGCTAGCAGCTAGGCTAAATAGTAGCCAGCTGGGACAGACATGATAGCGAGCGATTACATTACAAGCCTCGGACTGAACTGATTACCTCAATAAAATATTCAGGCTGAGACACGGCTTGCATTTGAAAACACGTATCCTGAAACAAGCACTAAACAGTCAACTTTATCATGCCCGTGTTTACGTGCATAGTGATGTACGTGACGCATCCCTACAGCTGACTGTGTGGCAGAGTCACACATCGGGACAACAACCAACCCTCTTAATGGCCCGTAGCAATATTCTTCTACTTCTTTTAGCAAACAGATACAAGGGGGTATTTCTTAAAAAAATTTCATCCGTGTTTTTGGCGGTTGGTTCAGTTAATAGTGCAACAACTGCTCGTAATTTCTGCTTTGCTACTTTGCTCCGGAGTAGGCTTTCAGCCCCTTACGACGACCCCGCCCACGTTCAGCAGGTACTATTTGCGGTGGAAAACGACCCGTGCTGCTACCAAACCAAGTTGAGTCGAGTCGAGTCGAGCTACATGTGCGGTGGAAAAGCGCCATTAGGCTCTTAAGAGTGTTTTGTGTGAGTGTTTGTGTGTGTGAGTGTGAGTGTGAGTGTGTGTGTGTGTGTGTGTGTGTGTGTGTGTGTCTGTCTGCGTGCGTTTGCGTGTGTGTTGTGGATATAGTGGATAGTGGGCAGGTAGGAATGTCAGAACATCACCTGTGTGTTCACACCACCACCCAGCTGGGTCTGAGTGGACCTCCAGAATACTGAATGAAAGGAACCGGGCCTTGCTCCTCCTCTTCCCCCTCTGACGCCTCTTCAGTGTCCGTCTCCTCAGTCAGTAGCACCTGGGGGAAGAAAAAACTTGTTTTATTACTTCAGAGTTTATTAGTAGGATAAACCCCTTTAGAAAAATCATTTCATAAATGTACAGAGAAAGTACAAAACACATAATACATTCACACACGACATACAAAGCTCTCCCAAGCCTACTACTCCAACACCCTCTAACCTCCCCTACATATGCGTATATGAAAGTCACACAGCACAACACAAACTGTAAGGTTAAAACTACATTCTGTTTAAAGGCCTACTTCACCGGTTGGAATATGAAGGTGTATTGAACTCGGAGATCCTATGAAGTATAAATGTGCAAAGAAAATTTAAATCGGATCATCCTAGCCTGAGAAAAGGCAGAAAGAGTGTTTTATGGTCTCGATTTAATTTTTTTTTGCACATTTATACTTCATGGGATCTCCGAGTTCAATACACCCTCATATTCCAACCGGTGAAGTAGACCTTTAAAGGTGCAGTGTGTAATATGACATCATCAAGAAAGTTCTACAAAGTTCTAGAATGCAACGCTCCCTGGGTAACCCCAACCCTTTCGAATAATAACAGAAGCTACAGTGGCCTTCAAGGACAAGAACAATTCTAAATTCTAAACAATGCACCTGATGACATTCCAAAAACATGGATTCCTCCATAACACTTGTCTGCTCAATGTAGAAAATGTAATATTAATATTTGTAATTCTCCGCTCAGGAGGATAATTCAGATTATTGGCAGAGGTGATTTTACACCAATGAGTACATATTTATGAATGAGGATATTGATTTAGGTTAATATATTACTTAAAATGTTACACAGTGTCCCTTTAAGCTCTTGTACAACCCTTTCTGACTTCAATCACTTTCTGCAATATCAGGTTGTCTGACAGCATTTCTTGAAATATTCAGGTAATAAGTTTAATCAATTAAAAGGTGGAGAATGCGTGTCGTCAAAATCCCTTTTTGTCAAAATCAGAGAATATTTCCTAGCAACATGTCCATTTACAGAGACTAGGCTGTGCATTAACACCGGATTTTTATTCAGATTTCAGCAAGAATTTGTGAAATTGGTTATTTGGCTTAGCAGTTCTACTTGTTTCCAAAGTTTTGTTTCAAAATAAGTTATGAAAACGTATATTAATTGAATATCTCAAAGCTCCATAGTGATTATTCATATGAATTCTCGTGCAGTATGTTTGGATTCTGCATCGTGGACTCAAACCTGGGAAATCTCTCAGCTCTACATTCCCGGTCCTGAAGTGGAAAATATTCCCGTTTATTTGAAGTCCTGGATGACACACTGTCCAGCAGCAGCCGGGATTCAGATCCCAACTTTACGGCATTATAAACTTCCATGTGGTGCCTTATGTTCTGGTTTGACATGTGGGAAAGCTTTAGAACTGGGACAGATACAAGGCTGGCGGGGTGCATGACTGTCTGCCACTGTGTCCCGTTTATTACTGGGACAGTAGTCGGAATTTTCCATATTATACAAAGTACTGTAGCTTTAAAAAATTTACGAAATGTGGTTTTAGTCACCGATTTTGAGAGCACAAACTTAAAGCCACTGGAAACCTGGTCTAAAATAGAAAAAACTAATAGAGGATATGAAAGTTGGGGGTATCAATAAGCCTTATAAGCTTTATAAAATTCCGATTGAAAATAAATATTCATAAATATTATAAAACTAAGTTAAAAAACTGATTGTTTACTGTCTAGACTGCTTGACAGGACTGTGTGGCTGGCCGTATAAAATGGTTTCAATTCCAACAGTCATTGTTTTAATAGAATATTCGGGCATAGAACTGCCTTGATTGGGTCAAAATACTTATTCTGTAATAAGAACCAGAACCAGAGCATAGCCTGATGCCAAATCTCTGTAAACTATCAAACTTAAATGACAATATTTTTCATTTGGACTGAAAAATATGCCTGTAACTCTTTTCAAATGCTTAACTATCATGCAACTAACTCCCCAAATTACATAGAAGGATTTGGTGGATTTGGTTTTACAAGGGCTTTAATATCACATATAAAAATCTGATCATCTCCACTATAAACATGACATCACACACAGTAACACTAACAACCATTCACAACACAACAGCATTGTGACTGCAGCCCCCACTAAGGCTCTGTCCAAGTCAATGCCCCTCTATCCGTCTGTCCTCCTCTGCTTTCCATAACATCAGTGTGTGGAAACCCTTCCTAAATGTCACTCTCATCCCTGGGAAGAAGGCCTGATTTATGGGCAGCTTGGCAGGAGGCCAGGAGGGCGGGAAAGGGGACGAAAGGGTCACGACAGTCACTTGTCCTCAAGTCTGTCAGTTAAATTTTGTCAGTTTGTATACAACTACATATCTGGGACAAACTCACAGAAAACTTGAGGTATAATGCAACTCTCAGAACTTTGAAATCAAATCGGAAGAGTTTTCTGTTTGCTTTCTAACCTGTAAAAAAAAAATGCAATCTTAACATTTTATCTTATGTCTTAAATTGTGTATGTATTCTGATATATGTATTTCATGCCCCTGTAAAGCACTTTGAATTGCCTTGTGTCTGCATTGTGCTGTATAAATAAACTACTTCCGTGCCGTGAAACTAATTCCCTGAACACGATAATAGTGTTGGTGGTAGTTTCACCCAGTCCATATAAACCTGCACTAAATCCAAAACTCACAGCAGCCTGATATAAAGTATGATCATGTGGGCATCTTCTTCTTAGTTGAGTGGTTGCATAACAAGCTAGTGCAATGGTACGGTGCATGACATGTCATCACACTCTATCTAGATCTCTTTCTCTGCGTTCCATATCTGTGTGCTGGCTTCAAGCTAAATAAAGGCACAATGCTGGAAAATATCTTCTCAGATTTCACCCGAATTATGATAGAAAATGTGTGGAATAAACTGGACCTATACTATATGGCCATCCAATATGAGACCACCCAAATATGACACCCACCCACTATGTGATTTTTGAACAATCTATCCCAAAAACTTGGCCCTTTAATCGGCTGTTATAGCATCACCCTCTCCTTTGGTTTCAGTCTTTCCATAAGATTTCTTAAGCGGACTGCTGAAGGGATTTCTGTCCCACCAGCCCAGAGGACCATCATTAGTGAGGTTGGGTAATAGTTGGCGCTCCAGTTCCTCCCACAGGCGCACACACTCACACACACACACACACACACACACACGCACACACACACGCACACACACACGCACACACACACACGCACACACACACACACGCACACACACTTTTGAGTTCCTCCCACAGGCGTTGGAGGGGGGTGAAGGTCAAATCTAGCTAAATTCTTCCACGCCAAACTGGGAAAATCATGTCATCATGTTTAAACTACAGTAGAAAAGCCCTTTCCTTAACTGTCACCATAATATTGGAGGCATAGTACTACTCCTTGAAAATATCCCTGTATTCTGAAAATTTCACTTAACTCAATTTAAGGGGTTCAGTCATGAAAAATACCAAAAAAGGTGGGTCCACAAACTATAATACAGAAGCAAATCATGCAAAATATTCAGTACGGTGGATATCTTACATTGTTTTAAGGACATACATTAAGAAGATTGTCACTTATTGCATAGCGTTTGCAATGTAGCAAAAGTAGCTTAAAATATTAATTATTGTGCAAAATTTAAAAAGAAATGTGGATGAAGTTTTCTAAGATGTCTATGCTACGTTAAAAAAAACTGTACAAATGGGGTGAGTGAGACAACATATGGGCTTTCTTGTGCTTTGTAGAAATTGGCCTTTAAAAATACATTTCAGTCGGACAAACTACTAAATCAACAACACACACTGTCTCTACTTTAATCCCAAAACTGATCACTAAGGTTTGTTCTGCAAGGACTTAACTTTCCTTTTCTTTAATGGTCGAATGAAACAGAAAATCAAGAATCCACCGAGTGAACGGTCTGACTCAGTGTTTCTTGGACTCAGTTCATCTGGGTTTGTTCCTCATTAGATCAAGTGTACAGGGGAAAACTGAATGCTGTGTGTGTGCGGGGGGGGGGGGGGGGGGGGGGGGGAAGCTGTGTGTGTGTGTGTGTGTGTGTGTGTGTGTGTTACACTTCATCCCCCTAACCCTAAAAGACAGGTGCGGTCGACACCCAGCGTGACCACGTGGGTGTACAACAACCCATCAACACCCATTTTCACACACACACACACACACACACACACACACACACACACACACACACACACACACACACACACACACACACACATTAAACCCTCCTGCTCCTCTTCAAACAGCAGAGATATTAAACCGTCACATTCTTGTTTGGGTAAGGGTTAAGGGGCTTTAGCAAGCTTTATCATAACATCTAAAGCAATCCCTTAAAAGTTCGGTGAGTCATTTCCAGAGCATAAGGGTCAGACGGATTTCTCTTAGTGGTTAAGTTGTTTTCACGGTATTTTAATTGTTTTATTAACACTTATTTACTTACTTACTAAGACAATTCATCGCAACCTGGCACAAAAAAAATATGCCAACACAAATAAAAAATAAAAAGTTATCTTAAATCTTCGGGATATGTAACAAGAAAAGACTAGCCTAGAATTCATATGCTCTTGTTCTTCTTTGCCTAATAATTTGGTATATATATTTCTGAGCTTGTAAACATCCCATTTACTGTATATATAAATGGAATGTTCCTATGTAGATATTAAACGCTCATTCTAAGGTACAAAAAATTAAAAAAATTCAAGCAATTATGTACCAATTAAAACATGACTGTTCTGCAAAAAAAAGCAATTTATTTTTACACACTGCAACTTTAATTAATACATTTTATCTCGTTCTCACCCTTGACTCCTCCGTGTTGAGAGAGTCGGCTTTCTTGGCCGATCCGTCGTATGAGTCGTCCAGACCTTTCATGGTTTTGTATTTCCTCATCATCAGACTGTCCACCACCCAGAACATTATGGACTGCAGGGGGAGAATGAGATTTAGTTATGTGTCTGTCTGTCTGTCTGTCTGTCTGTCTGTCTGTCTGTCTATCTGTCTGTCTATCTATCTATCTATCTGTCTGTCTATCAGCCTGTCTGTCTGTCTGTCTGTCTGTCTGTCTGTCTGTTTGTCTATCTATCTATCTATCTATCTATCTATATATAGAGACACAAAAGGGACAGGACAGTGCATATTGATGAACATTTGGGTCAATTTTAGAGTATTTAGCCGTTGTGACTGTGATGTAATAGTAGAATGTGACGGTTCTACTGTAGAATGTGACGGTTCTACTGTAGAATGTGAGAGTTCTACTGTAGAATGTGAGAGTTCTACTCACGTTGACTATGAAGGGCACAATGAGCATGACCAGCACCAGCTCCACCTGAGGGTTAGCGATGTAGCCTAGCAACACCTCCTGCAGCTGGAATGGAAGAAAGGAATGTTGAACAAACTGATACCAGGATGATGTACTGTCACTTTAAATACATCAATAAAAAATCAATACATGTGTCACCTTTAAAATTATTTATACAACATAACTAATCAATTAATCAATGAATTCTTTAAAACAATTGGGGGGTTTATAAATTTCAGGTCTTAACATCTGAGTGTCTGAATATCTGGAACCAAAATATATATAAGATAACAGCACATGCAACATATCCATATATTGTATTGTTATTTGAAATATGTTATTATGTAAATATGAACTTACTCTGGTCTAAACAAATGTAACATATACGTTTTCTCATCTACCCTGAACAAGGACAAACACTGTTATTAATCAAACTTATATTTATTTGTTATTAATGTGTCAAATAGCGTGGAGACGATTTTTAAACAGAGGAAGTGGGATCTCAAAACAACAGAGAGATTTAGAAAACAAAACTCCATTCATCTGGAAGTAAATAATTAAGAAAATAGACAAACAACTCGCTTTTTATAGTCCTTAGTAAGAGATCTGTTGCTTTGACATGGGTCCATTTATATAAACAAATATAGTCCCAGATGTCTAGCAAACAAAATGTACTTCAGATACGTTCACATTGCCTCCATGTTTCCACTAGAATCAAAGAACACTTCAAGTAGTTTATTCTAACTCTGGTCTTAATGACTTTCATGTCTTGAAAGGCAAACTAAACAAAACCAAAATAGAAACTTTGATGATTTTTTTTCGTGTAGTCTGGTTGACATGTGACCAAGGTAGGCTTGGGAAGTAAACATGTTGTGTTTGTCACAATAAGAAGGAAATAAAGCTATAGTGCGTAACTTTTTCATATACATGAATGGTGGTTACAGTCCAACAAACGAGTTGACACAAAGTTGATTAAGCCTATCAGTACCACAAAACTCTCCCTGTATTTCTCAGTATGGCAGCGTTTACTGGTGTTGATTCAGCCAATTCTCATATTCTATGACAAAAAAATGTGTAGAAATCACCAATGTTTCAGTCTGGGCAAAACTATGAGGAGATTTAGGAGATTTCAATTTCCTGGACATGCCAGAATATGTAATCAAACACAATTTTTCCCACAGCCCCTGAACGCAGCATTAGTATCTGTGTGAATGTTCTTACTTTGGAACAGTAACAATCTTCATCCGATGCTCATACGCTACTACTTCCACCAATGTTTTTTGTCCGGGCCAAACAATGAGAAAGTGTAGGAGATTTTTTCCCCCCATAAGCTAGATATATGAAGTTGAATGCCATATTTCCCATAGCCCCTGAACGCAGCATTAGTATCAGTGTGTGTGTTAACTTACTTTGGACCAGTAACAATCTTTGTCCAATGCTCATATGCTACTATTTCCACCAATGTTTTTTGTCTGGGCCAAACAATGAGAAAGTGTAGGAGATTTTTTTCCCCTTATGCTAGATATATGTAGTTGAATGCCATATTTCCCATAGCCCCTGAACTCAGCATTAGTCTCTGTGTGACTGTTAACTTACTTTGGACCATCCGGGGACCAGCAGCACCAGACTGATGACTCCTTTCTCCAGCACCATGATGAGCAGGTAGACCCCGCCCTGCCCAAGCCACGCAGCTGCCTGGGGAGGGTCTCCTGTGGATAGAATACATAGTCATATCACATTAACACTTTATTATATTAGATTTAAAGAACAGCGTGAATGTAAGTCAAAAGCAGGATTATTTTTTTTTTCTTCTTTTTTTTTTTTTTTCTTTATACATAGGTGTGTTTTTATAGAGAAAGAATGTCATCAGCGTTGGGTAGTGGTGCAATTTGCAGTCAATTGTTTGTCAGGCTTTGCTTAACAGTGCACTTTATTTTATGAAATTATTTGTTTTGCCAAAATATTTAAGTTCTTTGGCCTAAGTGTTAGTCTGACACAATCAGTATGTTCATGAATGCATCTTAAGAAGGATATTAAAAGTATTTCAAACTCTGGCCTAAACCTTTCCAACAGGTATGTTACACAGGTGTCTGGCCACAGCAGACACAAAGGAACACAAGTCTGTCATTAAGACAGGAAGAAAGGAGGAGACACACACACACACACACACACACGGACAGAAAGACAGACAGACACACACACAGAAAGACACACACACACACATGGACAGAGAGACAGACAGACACACACACAGAAAGACACACACACACACATGGACAGAGAGACAGACAGACACACACACACAGACAGACAGACAGACAGACAAGGAGAAATTTAAAATAAAATCTTTTAAAATTAATTTTTTTCTGACACTTTTCTAAAAAATGTTCGAGTGTTCCCTTCAAGACCGAAGAAGATAAACAAACATAACCCTGACACCTCTACCATAAAAGAGGATTTATGATAAAGATCTAATCCCCCTTCAAGGTTGTTCTATAGAAATGACCCATTGCACAAAGACAGACCATAAACAAAGGAACAACAGTGTAGTGACTGAGTGAGTGTAATAAGTGACTGCAGTTAATCCCCTCTGAAGCATCAGAATGTTATTTCCAGACGGGCTTTGCAGCTGGAGATGTTGGCTCTCATTCCCCTGTCTACATACACTGGGTCTACAGTGCCACCTGGTGGTGAAAAACTAGAACTACGTCTTAGAGTCATACTCACTTCTCCAGTCCTTACCAACTCTCACATTAATAAAAACAACTTATCATGCATTTAAATGTGGATTCATCAATTAAATGCTTTTTGTCAAGATAATTTTTTTTGTCAAAATCAGTGAATATTTCCTCATGGTCCTCTACCTGTCTGTACTGTGTGTGTACTGAAAGAAAATCCAGTGTTAATACACAGCCTAGTTTATTTGTAATGTTCATGTAGGCACCTAGGCTCTGTTAGTTTGTAAATAAAGGGGGACCATCTGAAATAGCAACATCCCTGTTTACAGAGCCTAGTCTGTGTATTAACACCAGATTTGTTTCCAGCGTACAGTCACACACACAGCAGATCGGGTGAAATATTCACCAATTTTGACAAAAGTGAATTTGACAACAAGCGTTCTCCAGAATCACTGACTCCACCTTTAAAGTTGTATTCAAAATTACAGAATAAAAAACATAAAAGCAGTTTAGACTCACCATATTCTCCAAACATGAGCAGCGTCCACTCTTTGTACTCCACTAGTTTGGACGTTAGCTTCACACCCATCCAGATCACCAGCATTCCCAATGTAGCGTCAAGCAGGAAATTCATCAAGTACCTTTAAAATGAGAAATCACAATGTAATACTTAATACAGTAAAAATACTTAATTTAATAATTCAAATACATTGTTATTAAGTTCATTTACAGTATTACTTTTTTTGACATATTGTTTACAGGGAAATACTCAGTTTGAAATGTATAGAGCTAAAAATGTTATTGTAAATCATGTTTTAACTAAGCTGAACCCCCCCCCCCCCTGTGTTCCAATACCGATACTTCCACACTATTTAGTATGCCAGGAAAAGATTTAGGATGTCCCAATACATGATGTCAAATGCAGTATGCCAAAAAAAGGATGTCCTAATACACCTAATTACATTTTGTAGTATGCGAACCATGCATGCTTTAAGCCTGTTACATACTCCGCAAGAAGAAAGAACAAAGTTCTCGGTGACAGAGCTGCGAGATGAAAATGACGGGCCAAACTTTCTTCTCGCAGCTTGTCCGAGAACTATTGTGTGATTGGTCAGTCTGAAGTCAATGACGAAAGCGAAGTGCCCGTTTTAAAGAAATAAGGAAAATCAGCTGGCGCTACCTAGTCAGTTACCATGGTAACAACGTGTGACGTTTGCCGCGGTGAGGAGTTCGGCAGTTGAGTTCTCGTGAAGTATGTAATGTCAGACCAGAAAGAACTTCTCGCAGCTCTGTCACCGAGAACTTTGTTCTTTATTCTCACGGAGTATGTAACAGGCTTTAGTAGTAGAGTATAAATAAAAAGTATGCGATTTGGAACGCCCGGCCCATCTTATCGTGACTTGCTATGCTATGCTAAATCGGCCATGCTAAACTCACAGTGAGCATGGATCCTCTTCGGTGAGTGTGGACAGGAAGACGTTGGCAAAGTGGATGAAGAGAGCTCCAATGGCCTGTTTGGATGTGTCATAAAACCTGGGAAAAGACAGAATGGGATTATTTTTAAACATAATTTTTTGGGGCATTTTTTGCTTTTATTAGACACTTTAGACTAGAGAGACAGAGATGAAATGGAGCAGAGAGGGTCTAACCCGGGTCTGCTGTGAAGAGGACTGAGCCTCTATAGGGGGACTAGACAGAGAAGTCCAATTAAATGTGAAGCCTTTTTTTCCCAGATTTGTTTATTTGATGTGTTTATGTATTGTACCAGAACCAGACTTTAATAATAAATACCAGTGTGTTAAATAAAAATAAAAATGTCTAACCAGATCCTCCATGGTCGTCTGACTCCCGCTGGCTCCCGGAACCTCTTCACTGCAAAACAAGAGAAGAAAAGTCAATCAATTCATCAATAATATTAAAGGTGCTATGAGGAACTTTTTAATATTTCTGAAACAGTCTAATTTTCCCTCTGATGATCATAAATGACATGTAACAGCAAACGAGAACATCAGTGCAAAATCAGTGCTATTTTTAAATAGTTTTTCTTAAGGCCTTTATCATAGGTACGCTCATCCAGGAACTACAGCTGGCATAGCTGGCATAGTAAAAACACTACCGCTTTTGTCCAAAGGGGGTGCAAGAATGAACAAAAACTGAAAAAGCCCTCGGAGCACCTTTAAAAAAACGCCTTTGATAGATGAAAAAACAGACTATCGCATATTTTCCGTATTTCGCGGCGCCACAACACTTCATGCCTTCATACCACGGGGTTCAAGACAAACAGACACCTACTGTTCCTCTATCTCTCTATCTCTCCATCTCTCTATCTCTCACGGTCAGAGAATGTGACTCTGCATGTGAACACAGGGCCAGGGCTCGCTGCTAGAAATGCCTTCAATATCTCTGTACTCTGTTTAAGCGGTACAATCGAATTGTTCATACTTTTCCGGAGTTCTTTTCTAGCATTCAAAAGGTGCAGTCAGTGATTCTGGAGAATGCTTGTTATCAATATTAGTGAATATGTCCTTTTATCCCCCTTTGTTTACATACTAGTCTACAGAGCCTAGGCCGTGTATTAGCACTGGATTCAGACAGTTAGCAGATCATGAGGAGATACTCACTGATTCTGACAAGGGATTTTGACAACAAGCATTCTCAAGAATCACACTGACTCCACACATGAGGCCATTTCAAGTGACTTCATGCAGATTTTTGTGGGCTGAAATATTTACTTGATCATTAAGTCTTGCTAAAGTCATTCTTCAAGCAAATACAGTGTCGTGCGAAAGTTTGTGAACCCCTTGAGCCTTTTGGAATTTTATTTATTTTAACCATTATTAATTAATTTTTTTCAATACCAGTATTTTTTATATGAAATAACATTTGTTTGTTTATCAATTCAACATTTTTCTTTTCCAGAAATCAATTGTTAAAATGGATAAAACAAATGATTTGACAAATGTTGTATGTGCAAAAGTTTGTGAACCCTAAACTGCATTGCTTAAATCGAGCAAGGTAAACACAATCGAGTGGGCCAAACTGATTGATGAAATAGACCAATGTAATGAGAGATCTTGAGGGAAGAAATTGGGCGCCACTTGATAAAACAAAGATAAAACCAGGTCAGTTTAGGCCCACCAAACTGAACCCATACAGGTCAGACATGCTCAAAGGGGAAAAAATCTCAGAGGATCTCAGGAATAGAGTTTTGATGTTGCACATTTGTCTGGGGACAGCTATTCGTATAAAAAAGTTTGAGCTCCATCGGCCCACCGTGAGGCAAATCATCTACAAATGGAGAGCTTTAAGAGTGACTTAACATCTGCCTAGAAGTGGACTTCCTTCAAAAATATCTTCAAGCGCCACAAGAAAGGGGATTTTTCAGGTAAAAGCCAACCCACACATTACATCTGGAGATTTGCAGACCATTTGCCACCACCATTCTTCACTTGGGAGAAGGTTCTCTTGGTGGTAGGCAGAGTTGCGTTTTTGCCCAAACATGGCGGTTTTGGTTATGACCAAACAGATCAATTTTGGAGTAATCTGTCCACAGAATAAGACTTCAGGTATCTCCAGGTGCTCTCTGGTAAAGTTGTGACAAGCAGTTTCGTTCTTTTTTGAGAGCAGAGGCTTCTTCAGCAACCCTCCCTTGAAAGCCATGTTGACTGAGTTTTCTTCTTATTGTGGAACCATGCACATCTGTCCCAGATGTTGCAAGAGAGGTCTGCAAATCACTAGATGTAATGTGTGGGTTGGCTTTTAACTAAAAAAATACTTTTCTTGTGGCGCTTGAAGATATTTTTGAAGGAAGTCCACTTCTAGGCAGATGTTTTGTCACTCGTAAAGCTCTCCATTTGTAGATGATTTGCCTCACGGTGGACCGATGGAGCTCAAACTTTTTTTGAATTAATTTATAGCTGTCCCCAGACAAATGTGCAGCATCACAACTCTATTCCTAAGATCTTCTGAGATTTCTTTCCCTTTTAGCATGTCTGACCTGTATGGGCTCAGTTTGGTGGGCCTAAACTGGTCTGGTTTTATCTTTGTTTTAGCTAGTGGCGCCCAATTTCTTCCCTAAAGATCTCTCATTACATTGGTCTATTTCATCAATCAATTTGGCCCACCTGATTGTGTTTACCTTGCTCGATTTAAGCAATGCAGTTTAGGGTTCACAAACTTTTGCACATACAACATTTGTCAAATAATTTGTTTTAACTGTTTTAACAATTGATTTCTGGAAAAGAAAAATGTTGAATTGATAAACAAACATCTGTTATTTCATATAAAAAATACTGGTATTGAAAAAAATGAATTAATAATGGTTAAAATAAATAAAATTCCAAAAGGCTCAAGGGGTTCACAAACTTTCGCACGACACTGTATGTGTTCGATTTGGCCGATTCTAGCTCCTCAAAAAGTAAATGTTTCCTGCTTAACTCTGTTATTTTGAATCATTGTAAAGAGAATGTCTTTGGGTTTTTGAATTGTTGCTCTGACAACACAAGTTATGTGAACTTTGATTTCCCCACCTTGGGCTGCAGGAAATTGTGTGGGGCGTTTTCAGTTATTATTTCCTGAATATTTTTTCTGAAAAACAACTTTAAAATGAGTCATGAAGTTACAGCCCTAGATCGCTGACAAGTCTTCATTTCTCTCATTTCTTTACTTCAGCAGCTGTGAAAGATGTTTGTAAAACTAAATAAAATGTATTAAGATCATCTTAAGTGTGTCAAGATCTCAAGAATGGATACACATGAATTGCCCAGACAACAGACTAAATTTCTCAACGTCTGCTATGAAAGTCAGTTGGCTCGCAAACTGGACTCTCATCACAAAAATGCTCAAAACTCTAAATATAATGCTTTTTAAATAACTGTGGTGGCTAGTAGTGGGAACGCTGAATTTTAAGCTTTTATCTGGATTATGCTAGAGCAGGAATAATGATGCACCAATGGAAATAAACTCCCAAAATTAGCTTTGAGTAGCACTTTATACACACAGTCGCGCGCGCACACACACACACGCACACGCGCACACACACACACACACACACACACACACACACACACACACACACACACACACACACACACACACACACACACACACACACACACACACACACACACACACAGCTGTGTCTCGACATAGCGCCACTGTGATCACTGCTAAAGGGCCCTTACTGCTCCGCTGCACACCAATACTGTGGTGTAAATATTAACAGATGCCCGTGCCTTCACCAAGAACAGAAAGAACTGGAAAGAAAAGAGAAAGAGAGAGAGGGAGAGGGAGAGGAAGAGAGAAAGAGAAAGAGACAGAGAGAGAGAAGGAAGAGAGAGAGGGAGGGGAGAGAGAGAGGGAGAGAAGGAGCGAGACAGAGAGAGAGAGAGAGAGAGAGAGATACAGAGAAAGAGAGAGAGAGAGAGAGGAAGGAAGGGAAAGAGACTGAACTGATAGGGAGAGAGAGAGAAAGAGAGAGAGGTAGTGAGCATGCAAAATCGATTTCTCTGCTAATAAGTAACTGAGTGGGGGTTATGGCTCATTGATCTGACTCACCCTCGAGCCCTGGACTAATTCTGTAACATTTACTTCTGTGTGAACACGTCTGCTTGATTATCTGGTGGGATCAACCTGAATGCATTGACCTTTTCAAAACTAAACTATACACACTCAGCATTAGATATTCTACCAACACGCTTTGTGAATATTAAACAGCATTAAAAATGTTTACTGTTTTTATTATATCCACGTATCCATGAATCTACCCTACACGAAAGTTCATTGACAATATGAGCTTTTATTTAAGCCTCTGATTTAAATTTTTTTTTTTAAAAAAGCACAATTATGGCAGTTTGTGGGTTGTCTGCCAGTCTTCTTTAAAGCATTGCCTACCACCACTAGACTTTCCCCATTCTGCAATTGTATGCCTCTCTTAGTATTTGTAGCCTATCAGGTGATAGCAAATCAACATGATAGCTAGTAAAGTCAATAATAATAATTAATAATAATAATAATTGATAGGATTTATAGCGCTTTTTTGGAGGTCACTCAAAGACGCCTTACATCACATTGAACATAAAGAAAGGAAAAACAGGACAAGACGATACAAAATAAATTGCTAACACCAAATATTTTCAAGAAAAACTGATTGTATAATAACTGAGGCTACACTTGCCCTAGTACCTATTGAGCAGCAAACATTAGTCTGTTGCATGTGGTGCCATTAGCAATGGTAAGACTCCCCCACATTCTCCGAGTCAGCTGCCTCAGAATCACAAGTTATCCCGCAGTGAATAGTCATTGTTCACAGTGAAATACACAACCTGGCTGTGTGAAGGAGAGGCTTGTTCTGCTGTTAAGGAAAGGCATGCAGACACAATTGTGGACTCATGTTTTTTTGTATGGGTGGGATATTTGTTGTGTTGTGTTGTGTTGTGTTGTGTTGTGTTGTGTTGTGTGTATATGGCTGCTGGCTGCTGGCTGCTGAAACACCTAATTTTCCCTGCTGGGATGAATAAAGTATATATTATCTTTTATCAAAAAACACTGTGACAGTCAAGTCAAGTCAAACTTTATGGTACATTCTTAAAAATATATGCAGGAATACATAAGGATGCAAATGGCGTTTGTCTCTGACATATAAGATAAAAGGAGCTGAAATGCTGATATAATGCACTTAAAATCTCTTCTGTACTGTGAAACTATAGTAGTTACAGGTGACAGAGAAAGTTTTTCTTGAATAGATTATTTCGGAAGTTGATAATCTATAATATTAATCATGGCATTATCCTAGGACAGCAGCCAATGTTCTGTTTGCTAGCAATATGACACTTCACTTTATACACATTATGGAGAGATGTAATCAGATGTAATAGGATACTCTTGGCATTCAAATTTGGTTATTAACAGGCAACAACCAAACTTGCTATTCTTGCCATAAGGAGAGAACATTACACTTCTTTTTTTTAAACTGTATTTTTTGAGTATGCTTTGTTCATATTTTGCGTTTAAGACTTTAAAAGGATCTGCATGAACCCTCGTTATAATGTTATTTTTACATCACCTTTTTCATGCAGAATTAGAGAGCCCTTAAAAGTCAATTGATTCAATAAGTGTCCAATTTGGCTATCTTTTATTGTAAAATGCATAGAAATAATTAATTTGCCTATTTTTTTGGGCTAAGTTTGGTAGCAAGGTAATGAGGCACTAGGCTACTGTAAACAAACGTCAACAAAACGCCACGTGGACTACTGTAGCCTTTTAAAAAGCAAATATAATGCAGTTTACGTTATTGTGCATCCTTGTTATGTATAAAAACACATAAGACAATGTTATTTAATATAGTTTTAATAGATATAAGAAGCATATACTCACACATTAAGGTACTGAATGCGACTATGGCGAGAAGCCCCTGGATCAAAACACCGAATCTGTCCGTTAGCGCTCCGTTATCACAACCGTGTGGATTCGCCTTGTTTATGTCCGACATGTTTGTAAATTCAAATACGCCATTGTCCAAAAACCTTTTCACCAAGGATAACCCTGTGTACCCGTACATATCCATGGTAAAATCAGGTAAAAGAAGGTTAAAAACTGCGAAACAACAACACAGCAGCCGTTGGGGAGACAAAAGGATCAACGGTTCTTGCTGGCTTTCACCTTTCTGTAAAAAAATAAAATGAGCCTCCAGATTTTAACTTCCGGGTATCGTTTCGAGTTTAAGAAACAGTTATCTTCAATGCTGTCTTAAACTGATAGCACTACTCAAGAAAGTAGACAAGAGGATCGATTGTTATTTTCTGACTAACATCCATGTTTTTCTCGTCAACGAAAACATCAACCGTGGAGCATCCGGTTAAAAATAAAGATATTTCAAAGTAAAATGCAAAATCAGCTGTTTCATTTGGAACAACAAAGGGGAAAGCATATCAACTGAGTGAATACATTTTTACTTGCAGATATAATGAGACTTTGCCAGTCGATTTCTAACATAAAAACAATTGTTTTTTGTGTTACAATTTTTCATATAGCCTATATATTTTTGTATAAATATGCATAAGTGGCAATATCTAACTAATGATGTGTATGCATGCATATCATTAAAACCGTTCATTTCCTTTTTCACAACACATTAGAGTCCAAGGTTTTTACAGAACATATTTTGGATATAGCCTTGTTTTCATTTTATAAATAAAGATCAGTTCATAGCTTATGAGGAGGCTACTGTTATCTGATTTATAGTATTATATTATCTTTGGCCTTTTTCTCTGGAACTGTTTACGTTGTCGTGCCCGGGTCTACCTTGGAAAATAATCTTCCATCCTTACTGGGAGCAATTTAAATGAGACAAATAATTAAATACAAATTATGAAACGCCAACCAAACCATCTCTATTCTTTTGTTTCCCTCTTGACTACGTTTTCACCATTTTATTTTGAAGTAGCATTTACCTATCTTCCTGTGTTATGGATAAATTGCGCGTGCGGCTGTCAGAATTCCTTGAACGTGCGTGAGGCCGTTTCAGAGCCTTTATCTCTTGAGTTAAATGACCCTGCCCATTGACACGAGGAAAATCCCTTCCCTCACGTGAAGAGATGCTAAGGAGATGTAGGTTCAAAGTATGTCAGGTAGACTGCAATGCATTCATAATTATTATACTATAGGCTTTATAAATAGGCCCTATACAGCCTAATAATAATATGGAGAGGTAGACAGGGTGCAGTTAGGAGATTCCCAATTCATAAAAAATCTGATTTAGGTCAATTTAAAGACTTCTGAGGATTATATGCAACCTGTAGGCCAGTTTCCAACTCAAATAAGTTTAGTTTTTGTATATAATAGGCTACTTTGTATGAAACTCACATAACAATTAAAATATAGGCTATATTATTGAGTGTATGGCATACACATGGTATGACTGGTATGAAAGATAAATAGTTAGTATAATAGCTTGTTGGAAAAATTGTTGTCAGTTTTTTTATTTGGGCTACTTAAACTTGGGTGTGATGGGGTGTGGACACAGCTGATAAGAGCAAAACATAGTTATCTCAGTAGAGGTATGGCCAAAGTATGTTGCCTACAAGGTTTGCCTCTGAAATGTCACAAATAGATCAAATACTTAGATATTTTTGCAACTAAGGTTATTAAACTGAAATAAAACGGGGGAAAAAACTATACACCAGAAAGTTTCCACACAGTAACTTTTGGAGGTCCATATTTATGTCCTACCCTTTTATTTAGAGGTCTATTTATGATTATTGACATTTTGGAATTTACATAAATAAATGAATAAATACTTCTTTTCACTTAAGGACTCAGACCGGAAAACCAGACTCATCTACGAGTGTTGCCAAAACACACACACACACACACACACACGCCTCTCCCTCGTGCTGCACGCGTGTGTGTGTGTGTGTGTGTGTGTGTGTGTGTGTGTGTGTGTGTGTGTGTGTGTGTGTGTGTGTGTGTGTGCGCGCGCGCGCGTCTTTAATCCTTCCTCCCTCGCGTTCATGGAAAAGCCTCTTCTCTGTCAGATTAATGGGGCAGGGCGCGTGTTCCAACCATCTGTTCCACCGGCGGCACGAGCGCCTCTTCTCTCTCGTCTTAATGACCAATACAGTCTACGGTCTATGCTTATATGTCTTTATTAATCAGATCCACCCCTGTATAAACGTACGTACGTGTGTGTGTGTGTGTGTGTGTGTGTGTGTGTGTGATGAAAATTAAAATATGTTATATTTTTCAATCACTGGGCCGAACTTCCCCATATAACAGGTTTCAAAATAAAATGCTTATTGCATTTATAAACGATTTTGAGTGACACCTTTAATTTGCCATAATAAGCCTGCACTTATTTTGTAATGCCCATTTCTGATGGTCCCTTGAAATGATACAACAGTGCCCATGTGATCCTCCAAGAGCTAAATAACAATGTATCAATAGATAGTAACTTATAGGGAGTTTAAGGTGTCGTTAAAGCTATAGTGAGTAACTTTTTTATATGTCGGTTACATTCCAGCCATCGCCAACACAAAGTTGATAAAGCCTATCAGCTCCACAAAACTCTCTCTGTATTTCTCAGTATGGCAGCATTTACAAACTGGTGTCGTTAACCCAACACTGGTGCAGGAGCTCAGAAAAAATCCCAAGAAGAGCCGAAGAAATGTTTCAGTTGTCGATTCTACTGCTAAGAAAAAACCTGGATGTGCAGAAAAAGGTATAAAATCCATGCATGATCACTGAAGGGTTACCTCAAGACACACCGACAGTGTTGTTGTAATCACTCAGAATTCCTCAAGAGGGCATACAAAAGTTAAGCACTATAGCTTTAAGACATGCATTTATCGAGTATTCCATACAAAGAGCAAAAGCTTGACAAAAAAACATACATCTTTTTTTTCTCCCATCCCCTTTAATCATATTTTGGCCACTCTTGGCCACTCTTCTACGACCCATATAATAAACATAAGGGAGAACGGGGGAATCTGAGGCATCGGGTAATGTGAGCCACCCCCTGTATCTAGGCAACGGAAAATATGTGTGGTCATGTGAGATATATGTTTTCAAGCCCATCTCATTTCCCCATGGCCCTGAAAGAGAGGACCTCATGGTGTTGTGGTAAGCATGTTTTTTTCACCAAAATAGGTATTTTGCATGTAAAAGTAAATGTTCTTGCTGTCAACTTAATCAACTGTTGTGCCAAAGCAAATGTATTCACATAGAAAAACTTCTATCATACGTGTTGATGAACTACCAACATATGAAACCATGTGATGCTGATAACTGAAGATCAGCCTGAAATGCTAAGAGAGGTAGTTTTTTCTCAAATTGTGGCGGTGGGGGAAAGTGAGCCAAACGCTGTGGGGGAAAGTGAGCCACTGTCTCACTTTCCCCCACCATGAGGCACAAGTTAAGTTTAGACTTAAACATATTTTAATGTAACATTACATAACATATGTTTTATTTTAATGTCATACACATTGTAGAAAAGCCATCATGCCAAGGAAATACACCAGGAAGACGACCTGGGGCAACCACACGGAAAGAGAACCTTCTCATCTTTCCCTGTAACCTTCAGGGCTGGAATGTAGAGTAGGCCTAGTTGTAGAGTATGACAGGCTGATGTTATAATCCAGTTGGGTCTTCTCCTGTGTTCTGAGTCCCAGGCTGTTCTCGCTGGTTCTGATTTTCCTATGCTTTGACCCCCAGACACAAGCTGGCTCTAAGGGTCCTGTGTTCTGATCCCCCAGACTGTGTTCTAATCTAACTGGTTCTATCTTTCATTTGAATCTTATTAAAACCTTTTGAATTATAATATGTTGTATTTGATTTTGTTCAGAGTTACTTTCAAGTGTTTAGAAAATTTGCTTTGTTTAATTGACCAAACCCCATCATTCTTTTACTATTCCGACATTAGTTCTGGAATGTGTGGCTAGCTTTCAGGATTCTTACGGTTACAATATGTGTTGTTATGGAAGTTTCAGATTGGAAAAAGTAAGTGGATCAGTTTACCCCACAGCTGGGGTAAAGTGAGCCACATGACAACTTTGTTTTAAACAATCATATTTTCACTGCCCTTTGTCTTGAAAAAATTCTGCTAATGCCCATTTCTAGGAAACATCCTGAATTAATGAGAAATGTGTAAATTTGAGTGATAAATCATTTTAGCTGGCTTAGAGGGGAGCAAATGTAAAAAGTGGCTCAGATTACCCCGTTCTCCCCTATATCTTGCCAATAGTTTTATGTTGCTCATATGGATCTATTTATTTATTAATCTGGGAAGCCGCTTCACGCATTCCACCTTAAACGACGTGTAACATCTTGTTCCATGTGCTTTTATCACCTGTCAAGTTTTGAAATATGGACTAATAAAGACTTCTTCAAACATATGAAGGTTATAGCCGCACTATATTGAACCGGGTCATGGAAAATCAAGCAAAACAGACCAAAAAAAAGGGCAAACATATGAATTGCATATATAATATATGTGATCTATATAATATATGCAATTCATATGTTTGCCCTTTTTTTAAGTACTTTTACAGCATTCAAGTTTTCAGAATTTAGCTGAAATTAGGGGAATATGGTGATTTTTCAAGTATACATGAAAGTTATAGCTGCACTATACTGTACAAGGGCACGGAAAATCAAGCAAAACAGACCAAAAAAAAAGGGCAGAAATATGAATTTGTAATATAGGCTTATACATTATTCATAGGTGACCCAGAGAGGACATTTATAGCATTTTAATTTCAAGAACTAAGTGAAAAGTCAGGCAAAATTGGGGAGTTTCCTGGGGATTTCCAGCAAAGAAAAGTGCCATAAAGCAAAAGAATCTATACGCTCAAAGGTCAAATAGACAAATAGACAGTTGAGTTCCCCAAAGGTGGAGGGTAAACTTCCATATCTAAAGAGGAACTTGCTGCTTTTATGTCAGTCCAGCCTGATTTAGAAGTTGTGCAAAACAAACTGTGTGTGACTGTTTCTACCGGGCCTGTGTAGGTTTCACTGTCTGATGGTAAAAATTTGGTTCCACCCCCGAAAGTTTAGTTTAATGCCAAACAACTTCCACCATGTTGAGTAGCACCAAATAACATCTGTCTGTTAAGGTGTGTGTGTGTGTGTGTGTGGAAATAATGTGCTAACCATTGAACTAAAGGAATGACCTGCCTTTCTGCCTCTCTCCCTCTCTCGCTTTCTCTACCTCCCTCCCTCTCTCTCTTTCTCTACCTCCCTCCCTCTCTCTCTCTCATTCTCTCCCTCCCTCTCTCTATCTTCCTCTCTCTCCCTCTGTATGTTTGTTTCTCTGCTTCTCTCTCTCACCCTCCCTCTTTTTCTCTCTCTCTCTCATTCTCTCTCTCATCAGAAGTGGTAGCCTACAATACTGTCTTACCACTAGAGGATACTGTTGACTTTGATAAGAGATGCCACTTCAGTGTTAAAATAACTTAATCTGAGGCGATTTCTCAAGAGCTTTATGGGGGAAAGGTCAATTCCAAAACTCCATAAAAAACATTAGGAAAGAACATAGATAAAATTGGAACAAAATCTAGTGTTCCAAAGGGGGAATTATTGACTTTTCAAGCCCATAACTGGCAACTAATGATGAGGCATTTCTGTTGTTGCTATAAACAGTTATAGTTGGACGTATTTTATTACAATACTATCACGTGAACTGCTGTTTTATTGATCATAATGGTCAGTTTTGGTAGTTTTTGTTTTGGTTAATAATGCAACTGTATAGTCAAAATAAAACAGTGGGTATTGCCATAAATAACTGCTAGTAAACACACACAAACAGTCAAATAGGGTACTTTATACCAATCTTATAACTTTTTTAATGATTATAAAGGTCATCATAGTGTATATTTTTGTTAATAAAACTGTAGCAGAAAAATATTGTTGGTTGGAACCTAATAACTGCCTGTTTACTCACAATGAAAAATCTGTTATAGCCTATCAAATATAATCAATAAATATATATATGCCTATTGTAAACCTTATTTTTAGGATAATGTTATTAGACTACATTAGAATAAGCTTTTATAGAGATGCTGTTATGTTGTGTAACATACAGTGTTCCACTGTGTTGCTGTGTTTGTTATTGTAGGCGTCCACTGAACTCCAGTTCCCTATTTATAACATTCTGAACAAATACTTTTCTCTCTTACTGCTGCTGCACTAAAAAGGGTCTGTGAATAGAAGGAGTTGGCTAGGAAATATCTGTAGATGTTTTTTTGTGTGTTGGACATGCGCAGATAGGAGATGCCATATTGGAACTGGGGGCAGCAGGCAGGCAGTAGCAGCAGCAGCTGAAAGACGTCGCTCGCGTTGCTTTGCTCGTGCTCACGCGGACGAGGAGAAAAGAGAGGGAGAGAAAGAGAGAGAGAGAGAGCGAGGGAGAGAGAGACAGAGAGGGACAGAGCAAGCGAGAGAGAAAAAACCAGTGGGGGTCTCGTGAAGGAGAGGCGACCAAAAAAAACTTGGACAGGTAAGACAGGTGACGGCTTGAAGGCTTCTCTCTGTGTGTTGCTGTGCTTTGTTATTTGCCTCAATGTCGACGAAATAAATAATGCTAGAGTTATTTTTTCACCATTTTCCGAGAAAAAAAAATAGCTCCCGAGGCGGTTTCTGTAGTAACGAGAGAATATTCGCGAGCGTTCGTTCGTTCGTTGGTTCACGAGCTCAAGTTGTTTCAAAGTGTCTCTCTCAAGCGCTGCAATTAAACAGCTTTCACCGGCTGTCTCGTGGCACTACTCACTGGTAATATGGTTTATTTTGTTGTTTTCCGCTCTCTGTTGGCCTCTGTCATGTCATTGAATGTTTAGGACATTTTTGGGGATTTTATTAATTTACGCAAGTCACCGTTGGAACGTTATTTTGAAGCTGTTTTTCATGGTGCGTATGAGAGACCCCTTCGTTTGCAATTTTGTTTGATGTGAACGCGAACTTGCTCAAGGAGGTTCGCCTCAGAAATGACAGGCTATT
Organism: Hyperoplus immaculatus; assembly: GCA_949357725.1. Taxonomy (NCBI): domain Eukaryota; kingdom Metazoa; phylum Chordata; class Actinopteri; order Uranoscopiformes; family Ammodytidae; genus Hyperoplus; species Hyperoplus immaculatus. The sequence goes on from OX442370.1 coordinate 1,910,117, forward strand.
GCTGTCATTTACCCACACACACTCCGAGTCATTTTTTGATTTTATTCGTCACCCCTATAGGTGCATAAAAAGCCCTCGGAAACCACCGGACACTGCCTAAATGTCAAAGCACTTTTCAACATGGCGCGGGTTTAGGCTATATGGTGTTCAGTCAAGTCAGTCAGTGGTGTGGTTAAAAAAAAAAAAAAAAAAAAAAAAAAAACTGCGCCTTAAAATCTTTGAACGAGGAAAAAAGACAACGATAGCAGATAACGCTTCCGGGTTGGTTTCTTTTGATGAACACACACGAGGTTTAATCAATTAAGATCAAAGTGTGTATTTGGCGATTTCCTGGGAGTTTTTTTCCGCTGCAGTTTTGAGTGTGCAAAGTACATGACCGGAGTGCCAGCGAGCGAGAGAGCCTGCCTGCCTGCCTGCGTGTGTTTCTGTCGGCTACACCCCTCACTGCCTCATCTTCCTCATGTGCACTTAACGTTTCCTCTTTCACTTTTATACTACAAATGCTCAGGCTCATACGACATAGCTATTTCTAAACCATATTATATCACATTTATGTCGTTTTTTTTCCATATAAAAACCGACATTTTCCATTGTTTTGTGGCGGAAATCTTATATTAATATGTTGATGACTGCACAGGACAGGACGAGGTATTTCACTCCAGTTTATTGTGTGTCTATGGGTAAAATTCCACAATGATTAAGCAGATAATTGGATTAGCTATTTAATTATTTGTCTTTTTTTGCGTGCGGTCTGGTCTGGCAAATCCGAGTTTTTGTCCAGCATTTGCCATTATTCGAGGATTCCTCCCCCAGATTAAATTCGTCACCATAATGAACCAAAACAATAGTCTGCGCGCTATGGACGTGACGAAAGGGTACTAGTCGTTCGTGTGCAATGAATAAATCATGCATTTTAGACTTCTTGTTGCTCCAAAGATTTTTATTCCCCCCTCTCGCTTCCACGGAGCTGGGAGCAGGGATGGGGAGTGAGCGCAGACGTGTAGATAAAGAAATTCTACCGAGAAAAGCACTTTTTTGAAATTCTTATTTTTTCCTGAAAATACGGCTATACAGGTACATATTTCATCCATTCTGCAAAGCAAGGATGGATCAATATGCGTCCTGCTGATGCATATTATTATTGATGGTTTGGATGGCTGGCTGTTTGTGCAAGAACTACTCTGCCTTTTTTTATTATCTGTTTTTGATAAGGCATTGTATGTTAATGTTGTTGTGGACGTTCCTACATAAGTCACAGTCACACGCTTATAGGAAGTTTACAAAGACACAATACAGACAGTAGAGGTTATTTAGTTAGTAAATAGGGAATAATTAAGTTAAGATCTCTCTCTCTTTCCACTGCTGTCAGAGAAACTCCCAGGCTGTATTTGAATAAGGGGAGGACTCAGACAAATATCACATTTGACTGTATACGTATGAATAATTCTAGACACATTTCAGACTTGCTCAGGCAGTGGAGTTGAATTGTCTCACATCAAATGAAGCACTTGAAACCGGTCTTGGGCTCATCATCACTTTTTAAAGGTCTTGTTTCAGAATCGACCACATATCTACCCAATATTGTCTCGATATCTGACCTACAGGACTTGAGATTGTATGTCAAGACCATAACTGAGGTGATAATGCTTAATTTTCTTTCTGATTTGTTAAAGTAAGTGATACTGTATGTAGCAAGGTGGTCACGCTAGAGAAATAAAGACAGACAAGCTAAATTATTTACTAAATAAGTTAATAAATTCAAAGATAATGTTGATTTGAATATTGTTTTGTAGATTACACTACAAGAAATATAGGACGAGTAAACAGTGTTGGACTCTCGCTGGTGTGATTCTGTCTTGGTTTAGGTCCTGACATGAACACTAGATTTGACCTTAAATGTTTTCAGGAGACACAACAGTCTCAAAGCTGCTCAAAGGTTGTGAAGAGTGTGTGTGTGTGTGTGTGTGTGTGTGTGTGTGTGTGTGTGTGTGTGTGTGTGTGTGTGTGTGTGTGTGTGTGTGTGTGTGTGTGTGTTGTAGGAAGTTATTTCCAGTCACTGGTGTTGAAATAAGAGGGAGTTCCCCTCTTCACCCCCCCCCCCCTCTCTCTCTCTTTCTCCCTCTTTCTCTCTCTCTCCCCTCCTCTCTCCCTCCCTCTCTCTCTTTCTCCCTCTTTCTCTCTCTCTCCCCTCCTCTCTCCCTCCCTCTCTCTCTTTCTCCCTCTTTCTCTCCCCTCCTCTCTCCCTCCCTCTCTCTCTCCTTCCCTCTCTCTCTCTCCCTACCCCCTCTCTCTCTCAGTTGTTGCACTGTCACTGTTTTCTCCTGTTTTCTGTGGTCCACCATGGGCAGTTGCTGTTTGCATTTAATCATTCATAGTAAAGTGATGTCAGTGGCCATCACAGCCTGTTGTAATCTGGACCATCAGCTAAAGTAATGCTATTTTTATATAGTTATTATTAATGCCTTCGCAAGACTGATTTTTCCTGTCCACATACTGTGTTTATGGTACTTAATCAAAGTTTACTTTGCTTCACCATGGTCATTATTAATCTGACATAGTCACATATAAATACATATCCTCATTGGGATGCATCTTGCGTTCTCTCTTTCACTCGCTTCCTAAACAAATGCAGGCGCTGCCGGCACGCGCTTGAAAAGATCTTTAGGACAAACGCAAAACGCTACCACTTTTGTTCAATGGTGGCGCTATAAACAACAACAACAACCTACAGTTTAACAACTACTTTAAATTAAAAAAATTCCACCATAATTTATAACTTGATGCAGAAAAGGCACCAGAACGCAGAAAAAGGAAGTGTCTAACGCTCACAATTTTCTGGGGGAGGACCCACAGATTACCCCACTTAATATGACCCCCCCCCCCAATTTTAAAACTAACCCTACACACATGCAACAAGGCCTCCCGTTGCCATGTCTCTTGGATGGGTCTAAAAGAGGAGAACCTAATAGGCAGTAATGCAATAAACCCCCGAGCCCATGCAGTGGTAGTTAATCTCCTAAATCCTACATTAAGTCTTTGGCCCGGCTGGATATTTAGGGAAAGGCAGGAGGGGCAACATGTGTATGCCCAGCGCCCCACCACTAGCTAATCAATAAAACTAAATAAAATCCTCCCTCCTCCCTCTCAATCTGACAACACAAACGTCCCGCGTCTGAGATTAACTCTAGTAGACCGGATTACCCCGCCACACCCACACACCCACACCCACACACACACACACACACACACACACACACACACACACACACACACACACACACACACACACACACACACACACACACACACACACACACACACGCCCAATCTCCAATCTGGGACTGTTTGCAGCCCTGTAAGCTTCAACAAGTACAAATGCTTAAAAATAAAAAAATTGCTCAAAATAGTCTGCTTGGTTCTGTCAATTTAGAATACATCTACTATGGCTGCAATTAACCATCAGTTTCATTCATAATTTATCTATTGATTATTTTTTTTTTAATGGAATGAATTGTTTGGTGGTCAGAAAAGAGTGAAAATTGTTGCTTGTCCTACGTGAAAACCTGTCAAATTTGTTTTTAAATGTATACCAGTACGAAAGAAGACATGTTATGGAAGCGAAATAGCAAAAAATCTCAAAATTGACCAGGGCTTGAAAAAACAATATATTTGCCTGCAGTGTTTTGCCTTAAAATCTCACATTCAAACTGTTCACACCAACAGAAAAATCCATATCATAGGGAAGACCTTTCCTTTCCTTTTTTTAAATGCCTACGCACATAAACGTGGTTCGTCTTTGTTTCCACAACACTAGAACATTCTTTAGGACCTTCGGGGTGGGGTGGGTGTTTAAACTTCAAAAGAAGAGTAAAATATTTGACCTTTACTTCAAAAGTTTTAGTCGCGTTTGTCATTGTTGCTATGTCTGCTCCACGTGCCTTATTCTTAATTGCCCCCTGGGGATAGATGAAGTTTTCTTCAATCTTGAAAAAGACAATAAATATGTCAGGGTGAATTTGGGGGAAGTGAGCAATGCAGTCCATAAGCATTTAGAAAAAGACACATTTCCTGTTTTGTTTTTAGGCTCTGAACCTCATTTAGCACTTTGGAATTAGACCAAAACAACTTTCGGCTTTAAGATGTTTTATTAAAAGATTATTTTGTGGCATTTTCAAGCTTTATTAGATAGTACAGAGTTGAAATGGGGAGACAGAGAGAGGGGGGATGACATGCAGTAAAGGTCCACGGATCGGATTTGAACCCGCGACCTCTGCAACGAAGGCCAGAGCTGATATGGTATGCACTCTATTCACTACGCCACCGGAGTGCCCCAAAGCTATAAGGTGTTTTAAGGGTGTTCACATTTTTAGGAATAATCAATGTACGTAATGCCTCCAATTTAAGGATAGCGTAGGAGGATGTTGCTAGGGTTACATTTTCCCCCTGATATAGTCGTTAGAAACCTATCAAATTAAAAGCTGAAAGTCAGCAATTTAACCACATGGCATTGGTTTCAGTTTAAATTGAATTTGTAGGGCAAAATACAAGTTTTTGAATATCCAATGTAATGTACTGGGCTGCACTGAACATATGGTGCAATACCTCTTTATTACTTAATAATATAAAACATTATGGCTGCAATTAAACATTAGTCTCATTCATAATGTGTCACCTGATAACTAGATTCTATTGTTCGGTGTACAAAATGTCAGAAAATAGTGGAAAGATTGTATCACGTCTTCAAGTTGATCGTCTTAAATCAAAAACAGTCAAAAAACGGTGTGTTCTTTGAAAATAAAAATATATATAAAAAAGTCAAAACACTTAGGCAAGGCAAGGCAAGTTTATTTAATATATAGCACAATTCAGACACAAGGCCACTTAAAGAAAAATCAAATGTATTTTTATATAAATCAGAAAAATACAGCACATTGTCACATTTACGAAGCTGAAGCCAATGTTTCTTTACAAATAACTTGCTTAATTTTTTGCTGAGCGACTTATTGATTCATTTCTCCTTCATTTCACTATAAAAACCATGTCCTACTGGGTTTTCCTCAGTCCTCAAATAGACTATTACTGGAACTAGCGGAAGCAAATATGTCTCTATGTGTGTTACAGTTGTGGGGAAAATACAGGGGAATTTTAAGGGAAAACCCGAGTTTGCAAAGCTACTGTGAAATTCTCTGCACATTATTTGATAGATAGATAGATAGATAGATAGATAGATAGATAGATAGATAGATAGATAGATAGATAGATAGATAGATAGATAGATAGATAGATAGATAGATAGATAGATAGACACTTTATTACGGTGTTTTGAGTGCATTTTAAATGACTTATAATGAGCGGTGTAGTGGACTGCATGCTGACGACAGTGATGTGTCAATGTTAGTGAAGATTGTGAGTAGCACTTAGGCAAGAATATGCTGATATGCTGATAGGCTGCAACGGCACAACGCGGCGTCATGTGAGACAAATTAGCTCAGCTTGTTGTTTACGCAATGGATGTTTGCCGGAGCCACTGTGGGACGATAGGGGTCTCTGTGTGTGTGTGTGTGTGTGTGTGTGTGTGTGTGTGTGTGTGTGTGTGTGTGTGTGGGACAGAGGGTGGATGTGTGTGTGTGTGTTTGTGTGTGTGTGGGAGAGAGGGTGTGTGTGTGTGTGGGAGAGAGGGTGGATGTGTGTGTGTGTGTGTGTGTGTCAGTGTCAGTGTCTGTATGTGAGAGAGTGGGAGTAGGAGAGAGGGTGGGTGTGTGTGTGTGTGCGGGAAGGAGGAGGTGACACACACACACACACACACACACACACACACACACACACACAGTGGGCTGCTTGTGGAGACTGACACAGCCCCTTGTAGACTCACAGCTCTGTAAATACACTCGGCTCACACCAGCAGCTTGAGCATTGTTTGCATGCTTTTAATTTGGTAATTTTTTCCTTGGATCACTATTGAATTCTTTAATTTTTCATCTTTTATTTTGTATTTTTCTTCTTCTTGCCTTGGGAATATCTCTGGATGTAATGGAAGCTCTGCCCAATCACACAACCAGGATAATTAATTTTTTCTCTTTTTGGATATTTTATTTTGAAAGATTTGACAAAAAGACGTGATCCTGGAGATGTTTTTGGATGGTTGGTCTTGACTGATTGTGTGTGTGTGTGTGCGTGCGTGTGTGTGTGCGTGCGTGATTGTGTGTGTGCGTGCGTGATTGTGTGTGTGTGTGTCGACAGCGTGCCACTGTGGTTAATTGCCAGTTAGATGAAAGTGGGTGGAAGTGGAGCAGTGAGTCATTGGTGATGACCTGCAGTGAGAGAAGCCACCAGGCAAGTGGCTAACAGGGACTGTTGCTATGAAGGTGATGATTGCTGCCATATGGTGTAGAGCTTATTATCCATAAATGAGACAGTTATAGAACAGAAATGTGTATTTTTTCTGTATTTCCTTCTTTTCCTGTATTTCAAGTAAAATAAAAATTACTTCTGCAATGCACCATTAACAAAAGTTGTAGGAATAAAGCACACCGGGCGCGACACGAATAAACGGCACGGAAAAGCAAATATTTTGGAATGTGAATTGTGTCGCGTCTCACTATCGTAAGCGACGTCCTAGAAAAATCAAAAAGTTGTGCTGTTTTGATTCTTGTTTTGGTTATTTATGAAACCTTGATGATGCAATGCGTCATCGTGGTCAAGAGGGCGTTGTACTGTATATGGATACACACACATGCTGAGGTATCTAGTGGCCTGGACCTATACAAATATATTATTTCTTAGGCAAAACTTCTCTGGTTGTAGAAGACGATTAAAATCTGTTTTTTAATCTCCCTGGTTCAACTCCGGCTTTTTGGAGAAAAAAAATGTATGATAGATAAACACACATGCTCTTAACTGAGTGAGATAAATGAAATAATTAACCATTTAAACTAAAATTCATATTAGACTTTTACTTTTTTGTTAACTGAAGAACGATTTTGACAGAGAAGCATCTGTTAATTGATACACTAATTAGCTTAACTAATGACCTCGTTAGTGTAGTTAATTGTGTTAAATAAATCACGGTGATTAAAGACCAACAGTAAACAGCTGAAGCTCCTTTCTCGTATCATGTCGTGATTCCTCTTTCACCTTCTATATTAAGATACAGTGATTCTACAGTTCCGTATTTCTTTTTTTTAAGATAATTTTTTGGGCGGTTTTCATTTATTATTGACAGTGTGGAGAGAGACAGAGATGAAATGGGTCAGAGAGGGGAGTGACATGCAGAGAACGACCACAGCCCGGATTCTAACTCGGCTCTGCTGTGAAGAGGACTGAGACTCTATCTATTCTCCGTCCAAAGCAATTTTTTCATGTACATTTTTTTAAACCCGTTGTAAGTTTTCGCCCAGTCGTTTTCTCCCTCGTGTCATTCCAGTTTTTCTTCTTTGTTTGGCTGTGATTGTTTATCTGATGGAGTTGTGCTGTGGTATGCAAACACAGGACATTAACTCCTCTTATCTCCTCTCTATACCAGGGCTGAACATTTGAATTGGTCTCTTAATTCTTTCCAGAGCTGTATATCCATGTCATATTTTATCATATTGTTTTTTCTCATCACATATGCTCGTTTATAAACAAATAAACATTGGACATTAACTCAACTTATCTCCTTTATATACCAGGGCTGTTCAGGGGGAAGAGAGACAGTGAGAGATGCAGTGAAAGAGGAAAAAACTGACTCACCTCAAAAGGTCAAAGGTCAAATCAGCTGAACCAGGATGCAGTGTCACAGCCCGGACCAGCCGTTGCCCCTGACGACAGCGAGGTCACACATTCCGACCAATGGGAAAGAAGAAGAGGTGAACACAGGTGAGCGGATAAACAAATCAGTATGCTAGGGAAATGAAATGCAATTGTTCTGTTTTGCATATTGTTAAGAGAAAGGCTACTGGGAGTGGCATGTCACTGGTACTATTCAAGTGAACACAGCATTTGAAATCGAGACACTACAGGCAAAAGCATTGTTTTTTCAAACACTGGTCAATTTTGATTTTTTTTTGAAAGCATAGTTTGTTTGGCTATTTTGCTTTCATAACATGCCTTCTTTCATACTAGTATAAATCAAAAGGTCCAACTTGTACATTCAGGTGTTTATTTGACTAAACCTTGTCTGTTTTCGTCTGCATATTTCTCCTGTACAACCATCTTTAACGGCCATTATCTCACCATTAGTTGTTTTCAATACTCTTAACCAGAAATCTCAACTTCTAAAGCACTTACATCAACTAAACTTTCCATTATCATTCTTAGCACTATTCTGACGGTTATTACAGAGGGATTTGTTCATATGTTGTTCATCATATTTACCTGCTGTGTCTTTACCTTAATGGCAAAAAAGGTTCAATTATACATTTTTGTTTTAAACACAGGAAAGATCTGTATGCTATAAATATACAGCTCTGGAAAAAATTAAGAGACCACTCCAAATGTTCAGTGTCCCTCGTTTTGTATGTTTATAGGCATATGTTTGAGTAGAATGAACATTTTGGTTTTATTCTACTAACTACTGACAACCTTTCGACCACATTCCAATACATTTGTTGTCATTAAGAGCATTTTCAATAAGTTGTGTAGAGATGAAGATTTAAGAAAAATCCAGACTGGTCTCTTAATTTTTTCCGGAGCTGTATATAAGAATATAGATATACTTCTTTATTTCAGACCAAGGGAGATCCATATCACTACAAACAACAAAAACAAGCAGAAAAACACAGAGTAAAATATGAATGTATAGGAGGAAGTTTTCCACACACTAACTCAAAAACACCTGCACTCATATTTCCTAGGTGAACCCGGGACACTGGCGGTGTATTGACGAAGGTTATTGTACTTTGAATGCGTCTTCTGTCTGTGTTGTAGAGGCACTCATTGTGTGTAACAGGCATTGATTGATGAGCGTTGTGCTACGTGACTGTGTGTGTGTGTGTGTGTGTGTGTGTGTGTGTGTGTGTGTGTGTGTGTGTGTGTGTGTGTGTGTGTGTGTGTGTGTGACAATGCCCATGTGTGTGTGTGACAATGCCCATGTGTGTTGCACTTAAGTTCTACAGCAAAACAGCAGCCATGAGAGGATGTTCTGAGCCTTACCCTGCCATCCAAACCCCATACTTCCCTACTATTTAGTATGCCAGAAAAAGATTTAGGATGTCCCAATACAAGCATGGCAATTGTAGTATGCTGAAAATACATAAATGCCCCACTAACTCCAATAGCATTTTGGAGTATCGGCTTTATTCTTGACATTTCTCAACATAATCAAAAAGAAACTTCCTTATCTGATATTTTTTCTCTCCTGTGGTCCTACAACTCTTCTGTACTTTAGTATGTAGTGTAGTAAAAAGAAAGAGTATGTGATTTGGAACTCAGGGTTAGTTCTGTCAAAACGTGTAATAATTAATAGAGTAGGATCTATGTTTATAATTTGGCTTGTTATAGCTGGTCACCGTTTTTTAGTTGTTTGTCGTGTGTCCCTATGTTGTATTTCTGTTTCTGGCTGTAAATCTTCTGAAGTTTCGCAAAATATTGTTGAGATTTTTGAGACAATGTATCTATTGCATCCAAAGGGTTAAGCTGTGTGTGTGTGTGTGTGTGTGTGTGTGTGTGTGTGTGTGTGTGTGTGTGTGTGTGTGTGTGTGTGTGTGTGTGTGTGTGTGTGTGTGTGTGTGTAAGCCAGCAGCAGTTACAATCCATCAAATCATCAGCTTCCCTATCGTTCCCTCTCATTAGACAGAGCAGGTTCAGTCCCGCACGGAGGGCACGGACACACACACACACGGACACACACACACACACACACGGACACACACACACACACACACACACACACACACACACACACACACACACACGGACACACACACACACACACACACACACACACACACACACACACACACACAATACCTCAAATATATCACTCTACCACATGCCAAGTTAACAATTCCCACCTTCGGGAAAAAATACTGTTGGCATGACATCAGACGACTTGCGCACAAAATCTCATACTCCAGATAATTAACGGTTGTGTTTTGGCTACATCAGCTACATTTACAAAGCATCAACACTGTAGATTTAATTGCCATCCGTATGGTTAGCCATAAATTAAAGCAAGTTTAAAGCCTCAAGACAAGGTGTTTGTATTTTATTGGTGATGACTGATGGATGTATTCATTCAGATTTAACCTTATTTAATTAAATTTTTGAAAATAATACTATGTACAGGTCATTAAAAATGCATTTTCTGCATGTTTTCATGAAAAAAATTAATCATAAATCAGACAATGAACAACGTATGAACAAATCTTTCACTAATAACCTTCAGAATAGTGCTAAGAACGATTATGGAACTTTAAGTTGATGTTAGTCCTCTAGTATTTGAGATGTTTGGTCCAGAGTATTGAAAAAAACTAACGTTGAGATAATGGCTGTTAAAGATGATTGTATAGGAGAACGATACAGACAAATATACTTTAAGCAAAATAGCCAAAAATCTCCTAAATTAACCAGTGCTTTTAAAACATTGCTTTTGCTTGCAGTGTTTCACCTTCAATACAGGAAATATCCACACGCCATATGAATGTGTGTGTGACTCACCACTGTATTTATTCAGATGCAGAATCCATGGAGGAAGAAGCTGAATTTAACTGGGAGGAATATTTGGAGGAGACGGGGGCTATGGCGGCGCCCCACACCACCTTCAAACATGTGAGTAACTGCCCGTGATCGTCACCTCTTACCAACTATAATCCTGTCCCTTGGGTGAGCCTTTAAATACAGCCTCTTAGACAGATAAGTGCTATATGCAGAAATCCCTTATAGCCCCCTGTTAAACCTAAAATCCACAAAATCCTTCTAACTATGTAATTTGGGGAGTTAGTTGAATGATAGAAGAAAGCATCTGAAAAGACTTAAGAGTTAGGTATATTTATTATTGATTTTTCAATCCAAATTAAAAAGAGTCAGCGATTCTAAGGGCTTGTGAATATCTCCTCACGAACCGCTACTGATATCCAGTGTTTATACACACACGGCCTAGGATCTGTAAACTGGTGTGTAAACAAAGGAGGCTCCACCGTAGCTAGCAACATCCCAGTTGAGTTTACAGAGCCCATTGCCCCTTTGTTCTTGTTATGACGCACAAGTTGTTAGACAACCTTTGCCAGCTTTTCCAAACACAATAGAGGGTAATTAATACACACACACACACACACACACACACACACACACACACAAACAAAGTACAGAAGAAACAATAGAATACGCACCATGCTGTCATTTTTTTTATCAAAATAATGATGAAAGAATTGTGAGTCAACTAGTTAAAAGGTGCTACAAGGAACTTTTACATATTTCTGAAACAGTCAAATTTTTCCTCTGATGATCATAAATGTCATGTAAAAGCAAACGAGACCATCAGTGCAAAGAATGCTATTTTGATATACTTTTTCTTAATTCCTTTGTCATGGGTATACGCTCACCCAGGAACATCAGCTGGCGTAGCAAAAACACTACCGCTTTTTTCCAAAGGGGTTGCAAGAATTAACACAAACTGAAAGTTCCTCGGAGCACCTAATTCACTTTCACTTGTTTTATTGCCTTGCTTCTCTTAAACAGGGCGCGGTGGCCGGTGGTATGTTTGGAATGATAATAACCATCTAACAACTGATCATAAATTATCAACTCAACTAACTCTACTTTCTATGAAAAAAGGGGTTGTATCCAAACTGTGTGTCTGTTTTAAACATTAGCATTTGATAAAGGAGTTCTGCAAAAATAAAAAAAATTTACTTCTTTTTTTTTTTACTTTTTTCCCATCAGGAAATTCTATATGATGTTTTCAAAGCCTTGTCTATGCTGCCAGTAATGCAGTTATGGTAGAGACAAATTTAATCATAGTGGTAAAATGCTGCATCCAAAATGACTAGATTTTTTTTTTTTTTTTAACCTTTATTTATACAGGTATATCCCATTGAGTCCGAAGACTCTTTTGCAAGGGAGACCTGTTCCCATTTACACGTTACAGGCTAACTATCGGCATTCACACAGATTAAGCCTCAAAAGTGTTGTGAGTTCCGTATTTTTAGAATAAAAACTTCCCTAGCATTGCTGAAAAAACATAGTTTTACCAGAAAAACATACAATACCAAGAACATGTCCTCAATAATACCCACCACAAACCACATGTACAACAGAAACTTCAATGGCTAGTTTGGTTAGTTTTTTAAATTACATTTCTGAAGGAATCATTTGGTAAATATATGTGTGTAGACAATAGCACAGTATAAAATCTAATTATGATTGTATGGTTTTGTTGAAAGTTTATAGACGTCAAAACCAGAAAATTGGTTAAAAGTCAAGCAGTTTGTTTTTATGCAGCATCACCCCAAAGCCTGTGTTGCAAGGTGACACTTCTCTGTGAGTGTTTAGACTTGTCTGCTCTACAGAACGATGCGATCTTTATCTAGAATCTCTGAGTCATGAAAAACATCACAGCTTAAATTCCACAGAAAAAATGCTTCATCCGATTCAAATGAAATCGTTTAAAATGCGATAAAATGTGGAAAGTGAAAGCAAAACAGAGATGTACAAAAAATTATAATAATAAAAAAATAAAAACACTTTATTTTTATGTTAGTTATCTGATACTAAAGGGAACTAAAGCATAAACTGCAGAGTCAGTTGCGACAGACACTAATTTAGTCCATGTTGGCTTAGCTACATGTTGCCATACCATCTGGCCGGCATTTTTAACATGTCAAATTCACCTGCCTTTAATCTCTGCCTGCTGCTGGTCAGACGGCATCTCACACTATCTACAGGAGAAAAACAAATTCTATGTATTCTAATTTTAATTTTAATTTTAATTTATATTTGCCACAACTGAATACAAAAGTATTTACCAATTACAAAATCAAAGCATCTGTAGTATAAACACACAAACAGGGGGTGAAGTCAAAATATGTGAAAAAGAAAGAAAGGGTGGGAAGGAAGGAGGGAGGGAGGGAAAGGTGAAGTTATTTAGCTGTGTTTAGTTGAAGGGACCGACCTAGTGATGTTGAAAGAAAAGTAAACTTGGGAAATCGGTTGTTTAATATCTTCTATGTCTCAAGAGAAACTTTTTCATGTCTGAGAAAATGACTCAGACGTACAGTAAAGTTTATTTCAGTCAAATCAACTTCTTTTTTGGCTTTGGAAAGTAAAAAACAAACAACAATCATTCAACAAAAGGGCCTGCATTGTAAACTGGATAGATATAGTGGGAACTACGTGGGTGTTGATCAGTTAGAGACGGTTTAATGACAGGCATGATCCTGTTTGGAATTTGTTTTGTTTTGGATCCAGTAACGTTGCAGCTTGGCAATCTGCTGCATTGATTTTTAATCAGAGTTTTTTCTTATCTGTCCCAAACTTTATAGGGAAACTATTTTAAACATCACACACATTGATTTAACTAATATAATAGAGTTTTATTACATATTTTAGATGAAATGTTGAAATTCCAAGGTGCTTAAAGCTGCCAAATATGTTCGGCTGGATTTAGGAGGAATGCATTTTAGATGACGCCTGGCATATACTGTAACTACAAAACTTTTCAGACATTCCAGGATACATTTTGACAATGGCATTTGAGGACCACTGTGGAGGGAAAAAAAATTCAAAAAAGGGAGACGGGTGTATTTATGTAGAAAAAACTTGACATTTTCCCTCAAATTCTAAATATTTACTAAAATTCGAAGGAAAAAAACTAAAAAAAATTGTACAGAAAAGGTCAGATATTGTTCCTTTAAAAAAATATGTATTTCACAGTGGAGCTAATACGCCATTGTACATTTTGCTTAAAACCCCTCTCCAAAAAAATAAAATAAAATCAGCCCAACAATTTCAGGCCTCTGTTAACATGTTACATCACAGCGCGAGGGCCAGATGGGAGAGAGCAGTTGATCTCTGGATGCAACAGTCTTTATCCACCTCAGCTGACTCTGTTACTGACTGACTGACTGACTGACTGACTGACTGACTGACTGACTGACAGGCTGTCTGTCCTTATGATATCTTATGTTTTCTGCTGGCAATTTAAGATGTAAAAGGTGCAGTCAGTGAGTCTGTAAAATGGGCTTTAACAGTTGGCCCCCTTTTACCTGTTTACAGAGCCTAGGCTTTGTAAGAATACCAGACTTTTTTAAGCACACACACAGTCACACACACAGTCACACACACACACACACACACACACACACACACACACACACACACACACACACACTATGGACAGTTAACGAGATCTGATCATTAGGAGATATTCACTGATTTCGACAAAAAGCGATTTTGACAACAAGCGTTCTCCAGAATCGCTGACTCCACCTTTAAAAAAGCGTGTGCGTGTTTCAGTTCCTCACATCATTTGATGAGTTGTAATAAGAGGAGAGATTATAATATTCGGGGATTCCTTTATGAGCCCCGATGTCGGACAAACTGTCGCTGCGATGATTCAAACGGCCGTAGTCTCTTGAGAAGCCAAATTGCCTTGTTGGTAAGTGGATTGAGTCAGTGGGAAACAGACCATGAATTCCCTAGAAAAATGTGAGTCAGTAAAGTGCAGCCTTCATCTCTATCTCTCTGCCTCTCTCCTTCTCTCTCTCTCTCTCTCTCTCTCTCTGCCTGGTCAAATTGAAACAGTGATTTCTCTTGGGTTTGCGCACACACATGCACACACACACACACACGCACACACACACACACACACACACACACACACCCTTGTACTTCTATCTTTGTGAGGACACTCATTGACATATTGCATTCCCTCTTACCCAAACCCTGACCATCAAAACTAAATGCCTAACCCCAACCCTTACACTAACCCTAATATAATCCTAATTTATACCTTAATCCTAAAACCTAGTTTTAACCCTCAAACAGCCCTTTTGAAGAAGTGAGTGCCAGGCAAAATGTCCTCACTTTCCAAAAAAAGTCCTCGCTCCGATGGTTAAAAATCTAAAACACACACACACACACACACACACACACACACACACACACACACACACACACACACACACACACAGAGGCAGTGTTTGCTGTTTGCTTGCTGCCCGTAGCTCTCTTACATAAGCCCAGCCAGAGTGATACAGCACGTTTGCATTGTTGTAGCAGGAAGTCACGAGGCCATTTGGATTGTGTTTATTTCTAAGATGTTGGCTTTTTCCATTCACTTGTGTGTGTGTGTGTGTGTGTGTGTGTGTGTGTGCGTGTGTACATGTGTGTGTGTGTGTGTGTGTGTGTGTGTGTGTGTGTGTGTCTGTGTGTGTGTCTGTGTGTGTGTGTGTTGAATACGAACATCCTGTGGGGCTTGTAGTGTTCTCAAGAAATTCTATAGCAGCCGGCGGCGATGGTGGAAATGCATTATTCCGTGATACAGATTTATCACTTTCCTTGTACAAGGACAAACTAGAACGCTGGTGTTTAGTGCACAGGGTTTTGTTTTAAGACGTTTTTAAGAGTCTTTTTAAGTGTATATTTCTTAAACCTCACCCTGTGTTTATGTCAACGCTTAAAGCTATAGTGCGTAACTTTTTAATATAAAAATGGATGTTGGTTACATTCAAGCCATTGTCAAATGAGTTGGCTAAGAGATGAGTTAAGCCTTATCAGCTCCACAAAACTCTCTCTGTATTTCTCAGTATGGCAGCGTTTACAAACTGGTGTCAACTGGTTGTTGATTCTACTGCTAAGAAAAATCCTGGATGTACAGCAGAAGGTATAAGATCCATGTGCCATCACAGAGGGCTTTACCTCATGTAGATGCACCGACAGTGTTGTTGTAATTACTCAGAACAACATTGCTTGTCACAATTGCTCACCCTTTATCTTGATAAAGGCTGCAACTAACAATTATATTCAGCGTAATTAATCGTTTGATTGTTTTTGTTTTAATTAACTGATTCCATTAAATGCCCGCCATGGGAATGTCTCCCGAATGCCAGAGAATGTTTGGCATTCAATTACTTCCATAATTAAGAGTTTATCAGAACGGCTGTTTGCTTATTGACTAATAACAGTAAATTGTGCAGTATTACAATGTACTGTAACTCAACTTGCAGTGCTGTGAAATTAAAGATAAACTCCACCATTTCAGTTTTGCATTTCCATAAAGTCGAAGGTGCACTATGCAGTTTCAGAGGAGGGGGATTTGTTTACATTTGCAGACAGCAGTCAGTTTACAAGCCATATTTTCTCTACATGTCATTCTTAGTATTGAATAATTCTATCATCATAAATCAGAACTAAATTATTTTGAGGAACCTGTAACGAAATGTAAGACTACAACGTGTTTGTAAACCAAACTGTGGGCTCTGCTGCTGTAAACAACAACAGTGAAACAGTAACTTTTCAGGTAAATTTCTGACTTTCAAACAGTGTTCCAGGGATCGCATTTTCCTGTGATGAAAGTTTGTTTATTCAGTTATGAGAATATACCTCATATTCCTTAAAAATGTTGTCTTCTCTGACACACCGTTACACAGTGCACCTTTTAAAAAAACTCACAAAATACAGATTAAAGCTGGGGTATGTGATTTCTGATTGGTCAAAGTTAACATGAGCTGTACACTTTGACCAATCAGAGTGAGGCTCCGATCCTCTGTTCTTATTGGCTGTTGGGACTGTCCATTCACTTAGGCACGACTTTGTTGGTGTAGAGCATGTCAGGGAGGGACCATAGGGGAGGGACCAAAAGAGAACAAGTGGAGCGGTTGAGGTATTTGGATTTGAATCTCTATCCCAACTGCCATTTTCTCCCCAAATCCTCCACCCCAGCTTTAAGAAATAAAAGAATGAGGCTGAAATATTTTTAGTCTGAAGTATGAGTCAAGCTCTAAAAACCCACTGCATCCTACAATTCCCGAAAATGTAACTCAATAGCATCTGTTTATCCTCCTTGCCCTCGCTTGCCTCTCTCTGGGCCTGAAAAAGCATTTTGGCTATTCCAGTTTTTCCCGATCACTTAAACCCCTTTCCTGGAACTAAAGCTCAATTTCTCCAAACTACAAAAAAAAAAAAAAAAAATTAAACGTTTTTGGTCAAATCTCTTGCAAATTGAAAGCACTGCACTCGAAACCAAGTTCTCTCTCATCCCACCACAGACAGTGATCATATGAGAATCACTCACAAAGCATAAGTTCAACGCTGGTGTAGTAATAGTGGGAATTAGTTATATGTATGTATGCATATTGATAGTATGCATACAGTTTAGCAGTCTGGAGTCTCGTTGTTTTCGTAAGTGTGTGTGTGTGTGTGTGTCTGTGTGTGTGTAAACTGTAACTTATAAACTAAAACCCAAAGCTAGTTAACCCTTGTGACATCTTCAGTTTTTTTCTCATCCACAGAACAGACAGTAACAAACGGTTTTCACAGACTGTGTCGTTACTTCCCATAAACTGGTGGAGTTCCCCTTTACCTTTCACGCCTGGCATGAAATACTCATCTCCAAAAAAGTGTCTCTGTATATCAACACCAGAGTGTGTTAGTCAAAGGCATTGCTACATATTAAGTCATAAATATCACCCAGACCTTTCTTGTAACAATTTAGTAGTTCCTGAATTAAAACAGCGCCGACTGAAACAGTTTGTGAACAGTTTTGGTTATTTTGTATGAGAAATTTTCTACATTTTAATTTTTTTTCAAACTTTTTAGATTTAGATGCATCTGTATATTTGAATCAAAATGTAAAAGCATTTACTCACCAAACGATATATTGAGATCTGCTTAATGCTTGCCAACACTATGAGGAAACTGCGGTACAGTCTTAAAAATTATAAAAATGTTTTACTTTAACTTTACATAATGGGTTAGGTTACATTTTGACCAATGTTGTAAATGAAAAAGAAATGTCTATATATATGGAATACCCCTTTGACCCATGTTGTTAATAAAAAAAATGGCTATATATATGTAACACCTGTAACATACACTATCATATCATACATGTAACATACACTATCATATCCCTTTTCTAGGTGGAGACCAGTCTACAGAGCAGCTTCCAGCCCGGCATGAAGCTTGAAGTGGCCAATAAGAGCAGCCCGGATACGTACTGGGTAGCAACCATCATCACCACATGCGGCCAGTTGCTGCTGCTGCGGTTCAGTGGCTATGGCGACGACCGGAAGGCCGACTTCTGGTGTGACGTCATGACGGCCGAGCTGCACCCGGTCGGCTGGTGCACTCAGAATAACAAGACCCTCATGCCCCCCGAAGGTAAGAGGGGAATGATTTGGTTTTATTATTGATTCTGTATTTAAAGTAGCTATGAGGAACTTTTGAAATATTTCTGAAACAGTCTAATTTTTACGCCGATGATCATATATGCATGTAACAGCAAACAAGATCATCAGTGCAAAGAATGCTATTTTTATATAGTTTTTCTTAATGCCTTTGTCATGGGTATGCTTAAACAGGAACAACAGCTGGCGTAGTAAAAACACTACCGCTCTTGTCCAAAGGGGGTGAAAATAACACAGACTGAAATTTCCTCTGAGCATCTTTAACATTGAAACATTTTGTTGATTCTTTAACGAGGAATAGGAAGACCAGTTGTGTTTGTTTAGTTTTGCCCATACTCTGCTTGTTAATGGATATCATAAGGCCACTAAATATTTGCTCTATCATTTTTACAATCATTTTACATTTTTAATAATATTTATTATTATATAGTATGACTTAAGGAAGATGAAGAATGACGTGCAACAAAGGTCCACAAACTGGACTTGAAATTATAACATAGCAGTTCATACATAATCTGTGTCAGCCTTTAGTTCAAAGGAGTTGTTTTAACAGTGTCCCCTCACTTTTAAACTTCTTTCGTGAAGGAAAACACAACAAGTGAAGATATTATGCCCAAGTATTTGATCTAATTCAAACGATAATGGGGCGTTTATCTCAAATATTACATTTTTCTAATATTTAAAATCTTTGGCACAAAAGGCAACTTTTGATGGTTGATTTACTACATTTATTCAGAAGTGTTAGCTTGACACACACACACACACACACACACACACGCCTTCCATCACACCTTTCAAATAATGCTTTATATAAACTGAGTGGAAAGACAGGTTCTCTTCAAAGTGCCTAGATTGTAGAGCAGCTCAACTTCCATTAATCAAACTGACACATCACATCACACCCTCACCATCATACTCTGTCATAAGTGGCATGCAGAGACACACACATACACACCTCTTTACACCTGATCTCAACCTTTAACCCAAATAAAAGCACTATTTTGAATTTCTCATGCAACTATTTTTCCTGCTACTGTATCCCTCTATCACGACTTTGCCAGGAGACTTCCATATTTTTTTTTCTCCATAACTTTATTGAGTACCAAGTAAGACCTCCAGGTATTTTTCAACATGCTGCATCTGACCACATGTATTGTGACATCCTAAATCGTTTTCCTATCATACTAAATAGCAAGGGAAGTATTGGGATTGGAACGCAGGGACTATCATAACTTTGCCAGCTGCAGTAGTATAGGCCCTTTTCTCTCATATAGATGACTTGCTTTGCTCAGACCATTTATTTTTTCTCGACACTTCTCAACTGATGGATAGTGCGGGCCTGTGTAGTCATGGAGACGACCTGAATACTGTTATGGTGCACCTGACTTGGGTGTCCTAAGAACTCACACTAGCTCCATACAGCTCCGGCAAAAAATTAAGAGACCCGTCTGGATTTTTCTCAAATCTTTTTATCTCTACATAAATTATCAAAAAAGGTTTTTAGGAAAAAAAATGTATTGGAATTTGGTAGAAATGTTGTCAGTAGCTTATAATATTTGTAAAAAAAATTCATTCTACTCAAACATATACCTATACATAGTAAAACGAGAGACACTGAACATTTGGAGTGGTCTCTTGATTTTTTTCCAGAGCTGTATGTCATTTTCACTCGGCTCTGGACTTTTAATACTAATAATAGATTTAACTTATGTAGCGCTTTTTAAGAACTTTTTTCAACAATTTCATATTTTTGTAGCAATAGGCAACAACAAAAAAACCTTCATAAAAAGGTCTGTCTGGTCACAAGCTGCTTTATTTACATCTCACTCGATTATCTTGAATGGGCTTTGGAGCAACCCAAACAGTATACAGTTGACAATAATCAAAGACTAAAAAAATCCAGCAAATTTTTTCACATTCGAGAAGCTGAAAGAAGTAAAAATTTAGGCATTTATCCACTTGAATAAAATGTTTTAGAAAATACCAAAAAAGTTACAAATTTATTATCTGCCGATGGACTAATTATTCAAAGTCTTTACTGTATGATTGATATTTCAAATAAAATCCATGAAAGAGATCGTCAGGCCCTCCGACAGGATTTATTTAATAAAATAATTATAAATTTTTGTTCTTATGTGTGGTTCAAAACGTTTCAGCAGAGATGAGTAATATGCCTTTACTTTTTACTTGGTTTTTATATTAAAACATTTACATTTTCAAAGACTAGTTTAAACTCCTCCTCCTCTTATATTTTGCCAAGCAATTGATCAAATGGTTTCTGTTGGTTAAACTTTGAAGAATAACATTCATCTTGCTATAAAGAAAGACGTCTCTTTCTCTCTGTGTCTATCCTTTGAATTTCTCTCCAACTGTTTATCCATTCAACTCCACACTTGGAGAGTGTGTTACTGAGCACCTAAGGGAAAGCAGTGCCTAGTATGAAGTTTGCCTAGTATGAAGTTATTTGGATCAGTGGCTCTGTAGAAACAAACTTGGCCAAGCAAATACACTTTGATGGACGTCTATCCAAGCTGTACGTTACCGGTGCCTGGAGCGGTCATAAATGCTTCTATACATCATACTCGTGTTTGAAAATACATTGAAAGAACTGGCACTAGCTATCTAATGTTATTCACCCATATTTTATCAAAAATGAAAGACAGCTTACGTTGCCGCTACATGTTAAATGATGAAACTGAGGAGTGAAAAAATGCTTCTTCCATCATACTTGTTTTTTGAAATAAATTGAAAGAATTGGCACTAGCTGTAGTTCACAAGAAATAGTTTTTTTTTAACTGACCACTGAGACCAGCCACTACTAACAGTCAAAATGTAATATTTTCTTTCAAATTTTACCCATATTTTATTTACAATGATAGACAGCAAACGTCGTCGCTACATGTTTTAATGATGAAACTGAGGCATGAATCATGTAACAAAGGCGGTTTGTTTTCATTAAAGAGGCTTCGGCAAGAAACTGTCAATTTGTGAATATTACCAAAGAAGAAAGAAAATACTTTGTTGCTTCATTTCAAGGCTTTGCATCATGTAATGCACATTTCCATGTATGTGTGTGTGTGTGTGTGTGTGTGTGTGTGTGTGTGTGTGTGTGTGTGTGTGTGTGTGTGTGTGTGTGTGTGTGTGTGTGTATGTGTGTGTCTGTACTTGTGCAACTATTTTTGTAAGGACCAATTTGTGTCTGTCTTCACATCTTCAAAGGGCTGTTTGAGAATTTAGAATCTTGGCTTTAAAGGTGGAGTCAGTGATTCTGGAGAATGGTTGTTGTCAAAATATTTTTTTGTCAAAATGTAATATCCAGAATCACTGACTCCAGATTATAATCAGGTTTAGGTTAAGGTTAGTATAAGGGTTGGGGTTAGACATTTAGTTGTGATGGTTAGGGTTAAGGAATGCATTATGTCAATGAGTGTCCACAAAAGTATAGCCTTACTATAGGTGGGTTAGGGTTAGGGTTTGTGTGTGTGTGTGTGTCTGTGTGTGTGTGTGTGTGTGTGTGTGTGTGTGTGTGTGTGTGTGTGTGCCTGCGTGCGTCAGTTGCTTAGTCAGCAGTAAGAGACACCATGTATTTCAATGCTTACACCTGTGTTCCAGTTACCTGTTTTATTGGTTTTTCCTTTTTTTCTTCCTGTTTGTTTGTTTTGTTTTCTCTCAGATAACATTTACCTGAGAAAAGGTAAGCGCTCTAACAGCCACCCTCTGACTAACTCGCCTGCACGGCTCACTAGTGGCTAACACCAATTCAACACAGGGTTCCCACACACATTTTTAACAATGAATTTACAAACCTTTTTCCTGCTATTTTATGACCTTATGTAGGCCTGTTTGAGCAATCATATGGCTCAATATTGAGACTATTACTGAAGTGCTCTTTAGCCATGTGTTATATATATTTGTCGTTCGAAACACTGAATTATTCAAAATTAACCCAGGCATTCTTGCGGATAAGCAAATCGCTATGTGTTGGTTGGTTTGCTAACTTAACTTTTTCAGAAAAACTGCCAACTAGTTACATCCCAATGTGTATTAACATAGTCAAGTTTAAACTATCACACAGGTGTGGTGTAGACCAGAACTGCATTTTGAACAATAGCAATCCAAGGAACTATTTCACATTACATTAGATTACATTACATACATTAGACATATTTGGGGAATTTTTACGAACATGTTTTAATAACTCAAAATCAAATTAAGGGTCAATTCAAAAACTTTTCCGAAACATTCACTTAATTCCAACCCATCTCTAGGCCTGGAAAACTATTTTAATTCAAATTCAAATTACATAACATTTCTAGTCATTTCATAACTGTGGGAACCCTGTGAACACTGTCACTGTGTGTTTAGGCTTCAGAGCTGCATGTACAGTACAGTTTGCTTCCTTCTTCTTCTTCCTCTTTTCACGATGTACAAGAAGTGACATCGCAGCTCTCCTCTTGCATGTGAATTCTATTTTCTGAGCGAGTGTGTATTACAAGTGATAACACATGCCCATACACGCAAACACACACACACACACACACACACACACACACACACACACATCCACAGACAAGTGTGCGTTCACACTCACTCACTCACTCACACGCTAGTTGTCCATTGATTTTTGATGACGTACACCCTTAACCTTATTGTAGAATTTGAGATAAACAAAAACATACATGCTAACTTACTTGACTCTGTTTCCTACCACATGGCTATCACAGCCCACACACACACACACACACACACACACACACACACACACACACACACACACACACACACACACACACACACACACACACACTCTCTCTCTCTTTCTCTCTCTAAAGCCAAGCTGTGTCCGTATGATAACTAACTTGTGAAAAAACATGCATGCTTTGATAAACACACTGTCTCATGTGCAACAAACTATCAGAGAAAATGTCACCAGTGCATGAGTCAGTGAAGAAAGGTCAGAAGTTAAAGACGCAGTGTGTGAAAAATGTGCTGTTGGCTGATAAAATCAATACGCGTCACAAACGCACAGGACATTATAGCACACAGACATGGAACTGCTAATATACAGCTCCGGAAAGAATTAAGAGACCACTCCAAATGTTCAGTGTCTCTTGTTTTACTCTTTAGAGGCATATGTTTGAGTAGAATGAACATTTTTGGTTTTATAATATAAACTACTGACAACATTTCTACCAAATTCACAATAAGAATATTGTCATTAAGTTCATTTCCATTAAGTTATGTAGAGATGAAGATTTAAGAAAAATCCAGACTGGTCTCTTCATTTTTTCCAGAGCTGTATATGGAAAGCTGTATATGCGATGTATCGCGAGATGTTCTCCAGGGGATGTATAAAATGACCCTATCGCGACCATCGAATACAAATTGGCACATAATGTGCTTTTTTTTAGCCGCCGCCGCCACCGGCAAACTCGCTGGTGTTCGCTTCTCTCGCTCTTTCCTGTGGTTCTCTGCCTCACAGACTAACATGCATTGGCAACTCACTCACTCCCCCCTCCCAACCAGAGTCTCCTGGGCGCGCATCTGTGACGTAGTCTGCAGTGCGCCCTGTGTGTGTTACTGTTACTTTTATCGCCATGGCTGTGTTCGGACTGCCATACTAGCGTCCTACATCCTACATACTCACCATCTATATACTACATACTGTCTAATCAAAGATCCATTGTGTATGCGAGGTGCGTCGAAACATTTTCAGTTGAAGTATACTCAAGCAATGAAGAATTTCTTCTTCTTCTTATAAGATTCAGGCAGTTTAGACGCTGTTTAGCGTATAACCTCCCTCTGCAGGTTAGATATTGAACTAGATTTTTACAGTCCTGTGTTCATCATCTGTGTTTTAGACCTCTTGTTTTATAATTATGTTTTGAGGCGGAGGATCCCTCCGACGCTCTCTGTCCGGCTCATCACAGCACTCAGCTGTCTGTGAGTTGAGCTGGACGAGCCGCGGTGTATGGAACAGAACAGCGATCTGTTCTGATCTCTCTCCACTATCAGACTCACATCACTCATTTCACTTAGTAACTCTAATGTTGTTAGGTATTTATCTTCATCTTATCTTTATCTATTGTGAGAGTTTTATGAATGACTGCACGTACAGTTGTCAGATCGCGGACCCCAAACAATGTCGTTGCCTTGCAACTTGCTCGAAAATATTTCATTTTCCTGGGCGGGTAGAATTGACCCAGTGCATTGTGGGGCGGTTGAGTAGGAAAAGTATACAATCGATTCATACCCAAAAACTCGCATACCAAACCGTCACATACTCAAATTGAAGTCAAAATGAGTATGAGTAGGACGTTAGTATGGCAGTACGAACACAGCCCATGTGAAAACAACGAGAGGGGGAGAAAAAAAGACGAGGGCTCTTGTGTTCTTATGACAGCCGAACGAACGGGTGGAGGGGGGCGCACATGACGGCGATGGTGGCCGTCGTTCATAGCATGGACCTTTTTTGTAGGTCCATGCTTATGAGAAGAAGCACACAGGCGAACGACCGGGGGAGGCGGGCGCACATGACAGCATTAGTGGCCGCTGTACACAGCACAGCCTGCCCTGGTCCTTATGAGAGGAAGGCTAGTGGCTACACATGCGAAAGAACGGGGGAGGCGGGCGCTTGACAGCATATGCTGCCGCTGTACAGAGCCTGGTCCTTATGAGAGGAAGGCGAACGAGCGCCGGGGGCGGATTACTCCGACTTCACGGAGAGTTTTTGGTCCAACGTCACACAACCACGGCATCACATTTATTACGGGGAGCCTCTTACAATATGTCCATGTGAGCACCAAGGGAGGTGCACACCGTTTATTAACTAAAAGTCTATGTAAAGTAGGCTACATTTGCTTTAGTGTTTTAGTGATAATGCAGGAGGGCTAGATCAATAGGTATGAATAGCATCCAGGAATGGTGCATCGGTTAGAATGCAAGGAATGATGATGAGACTTTGCTTTCTTTAGACTATATTATTCTCAGCCGTATTTATTTAAATCCTCTGATTGTCTTCCAGTTTTATTCTCATGAACTCAATACAGGAGAATTAAACAATAAGGCAGGTAACAGAGGGACGATGAGCCACCTGCTGTTTACGCTCGCATGAATCTCTCTCTCGGACTAACAGGCAGAAAACGAAACTTAATTTATACACTATAGACTGGGAGCAACTGCTCTTAAAGCGACAGTAACCATTATAAATGTCAGAGCCTTGTATACACATTGACTATTATTATGGAGCAAAACCTGTTCTGCATTTAAAGTGTGGCTGCTATCTTCAGAGGGTTAGTGGTGATAAACAATTAGTGAGTGGTTGTAATGAGCCATAATTAGTTTTCTCAGTTTACAGATTAACAGAAGATGGAAAAAACTGTTTCCAAATAAAATAATGCTGGATCCATTGTATGGGAGTGGAAGGATGTGGAATAATCAATACAATGTGCAAACTCTTTGCCATGTGCAAGTTTCAAATTGTTCCAATAGAAAGCACTAAAGAATATAAACAAGATGTTGTTTCATGTAGCCTAATAATGCATCGTTAGTGCAGACACATTTTGCAGGGACTATTTAAATCATATTACTGGTGTGATGTTATGCAAAAAATAAATTAAATTGAGCATTTAGGATGTGCTCTAGAGGAGATTTGAAATATATCCAGATATATATCGTGTATGGAGATATAGTAAAAAAATATTGAGATATTGATTTTAGCCCATATCGCCCAGCCCTAATTTCAACTCTGTACTATGTAATAAAGCATGAAAATGCCAAAAAAATAATCTTAAAAAAAAGAAAAAAAATATCCATTATTAGCTGTTCAGTTGTTCTTTAATTGTATATGTTCAAATTCTATCTTGATCTATTGTCTATTTAAGATTAGTAGAGCTAAAAGAGATTTATTCGAAAATACACTTCTCACACCTTTATTTTGAAGGGGAGTTATGCTGAGTTTAATGGGGCTGATCTTTAAAAGGTCAGTAGCTCATGCATATTACAACACAAACATGCTTTCACTTATCTTATCTTAAGTGGGATCAACCATGCAGATAATCATTCCTTTGACAGAAACCCGAAGAAGCCTGTGTCAATAGCCTTTGTTTTTAGATGGAGGGAGAAATCTTAAAGGCAGATATTTGGGGGAATAAACCATTAAAAGAAACAGCCTTTCAAGGAAAAGTTTAGGATATGAAACCAAAAAAAAACTATGCAAATACAGAAGCAGGAAACTAGGGACCAGGGTTTCACTAGAAAAATGTTTGACATATTTTCAGGCTTCGCTTCACCTACAACAAACATCTATGTTACCGTAATGAGGTGTTTTGGGAGAAGGTCCAAAAGCAAAAAACGATTCTAGTTAAAGCGTTGTTTGGACTGGACTAACCACATGTAGCAAACACACCTTAATCCCTAGTCAAACTAGCTCACACACACACACACACACACACACACACACACACACACACACACACACACACACACACACACACACACACACACACACACACACACACGGCTACTGCACTTCAGTTGCTCCTCTGCTAACTGAAGTGTTCAGCAAAGCTTTTTTGCTCATCAAATCAGCGCCCGTATGAATCAACGTCTCGCAAGTCTACAGCGCTTCTGTTGCCTCATTTGCTCATTTTTGGATATTAAAAAGTAATTCGAAAGACAATTAAACATGGTACAAAATAACCCTTAATTCATATGTGGTAACTTATGTAATGTTAAATTAAAAATGTGCAGGTGTTAGACAAAAATAATCAACCTGTTTGTGTGTATTTGTCTTCAGACTTTTATTGATTTCAATCTTTGAAAATAGATATTTATTTTCCCCTGTCATTAGAACTGGGTTCAACAGGGTAAAACATTTTCTTTTTTTTTGATTTTTCCACTTAGCCTATAATAACACCTAGACCCTCATATTAGCTGGAAATGACTCTTAATTCATATGTGGTAACTTATGTAGCATTTAAGTTGCATTATGTAGTTGAGGTTTATTTTGGTGAGAAATCTAGATTGCAACGCTCCCTTGCTAACCCCTCCCCAACATTGCGGCGCGTCCCGCTCCTTTGTAGATCTAAAAAGCTAATTCTAAAGGTAATAAAACAAGCAACAACTTTAATTTTCAAGCAAATATACACTTATTAAAACATACTTATGAATGTTATATTCAAATTCTACCAGGTCTGTTCTGAAAAACACAAATTCCCTCAACCATTTTTGGTGTATTTATTGTGAAACTTAATAGATTTTAGTAGGAAATTGCCTGCAGACGTGTAAAGTGGGTTCATTTGGGTATACACCATATCTTGTAAAATATGTCCTTTTCTCCATGAAGGTTCAATTCAGACTACGAGGGCGTGAATCAACATTTTTAAATATTTATAGTGTTTTAACTGTAAATGAAAACCTCTGGGTCGGGGTCGGGCTCGGGGAGGGAAGCTTGTTCAGACACAGTCGACTTGCTGCTGTGAATTCCCCCAGTCTCTCGTGTGTGTGTGCGTGTGTGCGTGCATGCGTGTCTTTCCCTGTATGTGTGTGTGTGTGTGTGTTTGTGTGTATTTCCCTGTGTGTGTGTGTGTGTGTGTGTGTGTGGGGAATACATTCACTCATTCATATAAAGAGCTTTTTAAAGCTGCATCACCAGTTTGGTCATGTGGTAAGGTAGCAGCGCGGGGAACAGATCATTTACATAATGAATTCACCACACTACTTCCTGCCGAGGCCAACTGGAGATGATGCTCTGAGATAGACATGTCTGTGTGTGTGTGTGTGTGTGTGTGTGTGTGTGTGTGTGTGTCTCTCTCTCTCTTGTGTGTGTGTGTGTGTGTGTGTCTCTCTCTCTCTCTCTCGTTTGCGTGTGTGTGTGTGTGTGTCTGTATGTGTCTGTGTCTGCGTGTGTGTCTCTCTCTCTCTGTATGTATCTGTGTGTGTGTGTGTGTGTGTGTGACAACAGCATAGTGGCGACAAAGGCAGTGCTGCTTTAGTTTAAGCGAGACCTCTGAAATATTTTGCATTTAGCACATGATGCTGAAGGTGGATTTATGTTGATTTTTCTCATACAAAAGTCATACAACAGATAGGAATGATTTATAGTATTAAGTGTAATATTTTATCTGATCGGACCAACACAATATTATAATAAAAGTGTCGTACAATATCAGACAGTTTCTGTAGGGGCCAAAATCAAAATACTTGCTTTTAATTGCTTTT
Source organism: Hyperoplus immaculatus (assembly GCA_949357725.1). Taxonomy (NCBI): domain Eukaryota; kingdom Metazoa; phylum Chordata; class Actinopteri; order Uranoscopiformes; family Ammodytidae; genus Hyperoplus; species Hyperoplus immaculatus. The sequence continues at coordinate 1,938,664 of OX442370.1, forward strand.
TTTCCCAGAAATAGCCCCAAAATACTCAGTTTACTATTACACATAAGAAGAGATGGTAGAAAATAATGTTTAGCATTTTTTCTTTCATATTATTGGGCATCAATCAAGTCATTGTTTATGCTCTTAATAAGAAAATTTGATTATTTACTGTCTACACATGGCTTCTCCACGGCTGCTGTAGTCCCAACCTTTAGTTATAGTTTTCATACATAATGTTTAGTTATTATGCAACCTGAGTAGGTTTTATTAATGCATTGAAAAACAGTAAATCTTCACTGTATACAGCTCCGGAAAAAATTAAGAGACCAGTCTGGATTTTTCTTAAATCTTTTTATCTCTACACAACTTATTGAAAATGCTCTTAATGACAAGAAATTGATTGGCAATTGGTAGAAATGTTGTCAGTATTTTGTATTATAAAACCAAAATGTTCATTGTAGTCAAACATATGCCTATAAATAAGTAAAACGAGAGACAGTGAAAATTTGGAGTGGTCTCTTAATTTTTTCCAGAGCTGTATGAGCTCTGTTCCCTCATGGGGCTCTTTAGCACTTACCACAAAACACATCCCAAAGGTAATTCATATTTTACACATATTGCATTGATATTGCCTGTCCAGTCATGCACAGGTCTATAAAAATGTTAGCAATATGGCGTCCACATTAACAACATATTTCAACTGAACACAACATCCAAACGACGGTTAATAAACATACACAAACTGCACTGTGTGTAGTTACGGTAATACGGTGTTGTGATACAGTTGTTATACCCTCATGGCCTATTTGGAAAAGCCTGTCAGTTGAAATGGACGTAGGTAATTGTTTGAATTGACTTCTACTCCTGTGTGTGTGTGTGTGTGTGTGTGTGTGTGTGTGTGTGTGTGTGTGTGTGTGTGTGTGTGTGTGTGTGTGTCCATGCCAGCGTATAATGACTGCATAAGACGGAGAGGGAACCGGGCGTAATTTGCTCCCATTAACTCTGATTAGAATCTGTTGCACTACTGCTGCGATGGTGGCTAAAAAAACACAGGCGATTTTTCTTTCTTTAATTATAACATTGATTATCTGAAAGTAAAGCTTTTAAATAAGCATAAGGCTTGAGGAAAGAGCCAGGGTTTGTTCCTACGGAGAAACGGGAGCTGGTAGAATATGCAAATTTAAACTTTTCATGCATGTAAATGTCGCTATTTGTTTGGGAGGTTTTTTTTCAATGCGAGATATTTGCTTGTAGACTAAAGCCTGCTTTGGTGCAGACTGGGCCTTTGGGATGAGGAGGGAGAGGGGAGGTGTGTGTGTATGTGTGTGTGTGTGTGTGTGTGTGTGTGTGTGTGTGTGTGTGTGTGTGTGTGTGTGTGTGTGTGTGTGTGTGTGTGTGTGTGTGTGTGTGTGTGTGTGTACGTGTACAAGCATGTTTGTGAGGACCAATTTTAGGTTTTAAATATCAGAGTGAGGACATTTTGCCTTGTCCTCACTACTTCAAAGGAGCTGTTTGAGGGTTAACACTAGGTTTTAAGTTTCAGGTATGCATTAGGTTTATGTTAGGGTTAGTGTAAGGGTTGGAGTTGGGCATTTATTTTTGATGGTTAAGGTTAGGGAAAGGGGCTAGGGAATGCATTATGTCAATGAATGTCCTCACAAAAATAGAGTTACAAGGACGTTTGTTTGTGTGTGTGTGTGTGTGTGTGTGTGTGTGTGTGTGTGTGTGTGTTTGAAGTCTCCTTCAAGGTTAATTATGCACTTATTGTTATGTGAAAGTCAGGCTTCCACCTCTGCGTGTCTGCTGCCTTTGGAATGGAAATTAGGCAAAATAGATGATTATTTATAGAAAGAAAAAAAGGCCCTTCAGTACAGTATAATAAAACCGCTAGTTGGGGGGGAGGGAGGGAGGGAGAGAGAGAGAGAGAGAGAGAGAGAGAGAGAGAGAGAGAGAGAGAGAGAGAGAGAGAGAGAGAGAGAGAGAGAGACTGCAGGCAACAAAAAAGCAAGCACTGGTCAATTTTGAGATTGTTGTCTATTTTGCTTCCATACCATAACATGTATTCTTTCATACTAGTATAAATAGGGTCCAAGGTCTTCATTTAGCTGTTTATTTGGCTGTATATTTCTCCTATAAAACCATATTTTAAGGCCATTATCTCAACTCAATTATTATTAGTTTATTCTCAATAGTCTGAACCAAAAATCTCAACTACTAAAGCACTTCAGGATATTTATTACAACGTTTCTGAAAAAAAATGTAATACAAAAATTATTGTTTTAATTTATGTAATCAACTTGCAAAGTGTCACGATAATATACTGTATATATGTTAATGTATATGTTTATTCGTATGTATATGTTAATTTGAACTTATTCACCTGCAGTGTATTGCTTCAAGGAGGTTTTACATACTGTAGCTCCTGCCTGCACTCTAAATGACAACATGACTAATCTCGGCCGGATCTATAAAAATAGTTTATTTCTGCACGCTCGAGATCAACACAGGAGTGTGTGAACAGCTTGTGTGTGTGTGTGTGTGTGTGTGTGTGTGTGTGTGTGTGTGTGTGTGTGTGTGTGGCGTGTGTGCATGTGTTTGCCTGTGTGCGTGTGTGTGAGCGTGTGTGTGAGCGTGTGTGTGTGCTAACAAAGTCCAGCAGCAAGGAAAGAATACAAATAGAAAAAACGCTACTATTTAACAGGCGTATAGATTGCGAGGCCACAGACACTGTTACCGTTAGTTACAGGAAAACGATTTGATTTATTTAACTGAAAATTCCACAGTCGTTAATTTGATTCAGGACCTCTTGGAGGATTTATTGATTTGGTCTCATGAGTCAATTATGGATTTAAATACCTGAGTAGAGCTGCCTGTGTGGACACAACTGTTGCTTATGTTTACTCAGAAATCTTTTGATTAAGAAAAGCTATTACAAAAGGGGGGTGTAGCCCAATGGGTAGGGTGGTTGACCCGCAACTACAGGATCGGTGGTTCGATCCCCCGTCTCCCCGCCACATGTCCAAGTGTCCCTGGGCAAAGACACACTGAACCCTAAATTGCTCCCGATAGTTAACTTGTCCCCTGCGTGGTTGCTGCTGCTGCTATCGGTGTATGAATGTGTGCTCCAGTTGTAAGTCGCTTTGGATAAAAGCGTCTGCTAAAAATGACATGCAATGCAATGTAATAACCATTGGAAGAAAGTTTACAACACGTTTATAACCAACTGTTAATGGGCACCTAACATGTTGAATTATTCAGCCTTCATTGTCTATGCCAGGATATGAGGTTGACAGTGCTCTGTGCGCTGATATTTTAAAAGTAAAATCTCCCCAAACTACTGTTGGTTTAGGTTCATACATTTTGAGAGAGAGAGAGAAATAAAGAAAATACTGTGTGTGTGTGTGTGTGTGTGTGTGTGTGTGTGTCTGTGTGTGTGTGTGTGTGTGTGTGTGTGTGTGTGTGTGTGTGTGTGTGTGTGTGTGTGTGTGTGTGTGTGTGTGTGTGTGTGATGATTCAAAATGAAAAAGTTAAGATATTTTTAAAAAGAAGAAGTTAATTCTCTGAGAATTTAAAAAACATTTTTTATCCGATTACATACATCTATCCCCCGGCTCTTAAAGTTGTTTTATTCCACAGTGGCCCTAATACGCCAACGTAATTTAGCATGTATTAATATAATGTGGATTTTTCTGTGTTTTGAAAATACCCAATTAAAACCCCGGTAGTCTACGTTTTGTTTAGTGTATTTTAAGCTGTTTACTTGAGACTTGGAAATGTAATTAGGATCTTTAAAACATTGTTAAAAACACAGTAAACACAGTAAACATGCTCAAACAACCGAACTAACAATAGTAAACAAACAAACAGGCTAAATCCAGAGCCTATACATGGTCATTATCAGAAGCGACATGTTCCAGTGTATATGGACTACATTAAACTTTCCCTTCAACTTGATGGTAATTGCTGCTGCAGGGAATGTCAGTTCTCACAGCGCGTCCCAGTCATAATGTTACCGTGACTCATCTTGCTCCAACAAGTGGTTGTGTGTGTGTGTGTGTGTGTGTGTGTGTGTGTGTGTGTGTGTGTGTGTGTGTGTGTGTGTGTGTGTGTGTGTGTGTGTGTGTGTACTTGTACAGCTATCATTGTGAGAACCAATTTGAGTTTTAGACATTTGAAGTGGGGATTTAAAGGAGCTGTTTGAGGGTAAACACTAGGTTTTAAGGTTCAGGTATGAATTAGGCTTATGTTAGGGTTAGTGTAAGTGTTGGGGTTAGGCATTTAGTTTTGATGGTTAGGGTAAGGGGCTAGGGAATGTATTGTCAATCAATGTCCTCACAAGTATAGCCGTACAAGTGTGTGTGTGTGTGTGTGTGTGTGTAACTAACAGGGATAAACATGCAGTGACACTGAAGGCCACTCAGCATCTTCCTTGAAATTCCTTGTATTGGAATGTAAGCTGTGTGTGTTTCAGGGAAGGATTAACTGATAGCTGGCAGATAGCAGGAAGTCAACAGCAAATGAAAAGATAATATTATATAACACTGTTGCATTGTGGGAAAACAGGAAGTAAACAACAACCACATGTCCCCCCCATGCAAATCTACTGGTACTGGGCTTTTCTCCACCTTTTATGGGGTGTTTGTATGTGTTGTATTGGTGTCATTGTTAGGGACACAAATCTCTTAAACTTTGTGAGGACTGTAGCCAATAATGTTATAACTGCCATATACATGATTCTTCCATTTTTAATATAATAAGAGCTGATAATGTAGTAACTTGCCAATGACGTGATGACATATCTGCACCAATAACGTTATTAAGTTTTGCCCATAATGTTTGTAGTTCACTTATGTTTTGAATTTGAGCAAATCAAAGCAATACAGTCCAGACTCCAGACTAACAAAGACTAGCCGATAAAACAACCACACACATTACGTTAAACTGCGATGAAGTCTAATCTCACTTTCACTCATGGTAGTAAATGTGTGTTCGAATTTCCCCCAAAAAAATAAAAATGAATTAAAGATTTTAGCAATCAATACTTAACTGGGTTTTTTTGGGGGGGGAATGCCCAAACATGAATACATTTTGACTTTGTTAAATTCTTCATACAATTTCCATCAATATTCAAATTATTTTAGCAGCCTATATTAAAGATTTTGTTGCATTCTTTGTCACATTCCTGCCCCAGATCTTTTCTTAATGTCGGCCTAAATTTGACATTTTCAACTCCGACAGCTGCAGCTTTCACATGTCGTCTTAAACCTGACACAGACTTAATTTGTGTCATTTTAACCTCGGCCTAAACAGTCATTTTGAATCTGTCTCGTTTACCGCTCACAGAGGAAGTTACCTGTTGCCTGGTAACCTTTGAATTCTGGAATTCTCAATGAAACCGGTTTCTGTTCCCAGCACTGATATCACATCTGCTGAAAAGAAATACTCAGCATTTCTCGATAAAACGCTATAATTAAACATTTTAGCGTTTTTGTTGATGCCAACTAACAGTCCTGCACAATAGCTTTTAAATGACACTGCTTAAGGTAAGACACTGCAGGCTTAAACATTGTTTTTTCAAGCACTTGAGATTTTTGGCTATTTTGCTTTCATAACATCGCTATGTTTTCTTTCATTTTAGTATAAAAAAAAATGTCCATAATGTATATTTAGGTGTCTATTTGCGTCTGTATATTTCTCCTATACAACCATCTTTAACGGCCATTATCTCAATATTAGTTTTTTTTTCAATACAATAAAAAGGAAAGATCTCAACTTCTAAATCACTTACATCAACCAACCTTTCCATAATCATTCTTAGCACTATTCTGAAGGTTATTACAGAAGGATTTGTCTGATGTATGCTACATTTTCTTCTTAAAAACATGTTTTTAAGACCTTTACAAAAAAATAAAAATAATAAAATGAACAAAGCTTTTATCCAAGGCCTCAGAGGGTTTTTCAGGGAAGGAAAAACACTGAATAATTAGATTTTTGTATCACTTCATTTGCATAGAAATTATCAAATTAATTGAAATTCATTGTTGATTCACATCTGCTGTTAATATTTAAACACACACACACACACACACACACACACACACACACACACTCTTTCGGTCTTGACAAAACCTGTACATCTAAATGCTTTGTTGCTGTTTGTATATGCATGCACCTACTCCTGCATGCAGTTCTCTGGTGACTATACTTAACAGTGGGCCTGCTTTAGTGGCACACAATTAATAATTTACTCTGTCACAGCAGCACAATACACTCTCCTAGTCCTAACTGTACTGTGATTGTTAATAAGCCTATTGTGTGTCTGTCTGTCTGTCTGTCTGTCTGTCTGTCTGTCTGTCTGTGTGCAGCTATAAAGGAGAAACACAGCGACTGGACAGAGTTCCTCGTTCAGGATCTGACCGGCTCTAGAACAGCACCGGCAAACCTGCTGGAGGGGGTGAGTGACTTCTACACTGACCTCCACTAAGGGCTCTAACGATACATATACAGGGATCGATGTATTGATTCATTTGCCAAAAATCGAACCCAATGCCCAAACATCAATAGAATCATATTTTAGTCGTTGTTTTTGTGAATTGATATCAATTTAACAAGTGGTGTTAATTATGTTCCAGAACAATATACCCAAATAGTCTTTTCATTCACACTCAGTTTGACCCCTAAGCAATGACTATAACACCTCAGATTCTTAATCTTAAATCCATTTGTGGAAATTTGCAAGAACAAAGAGCCCTTTTAAAATCTCTCTCTCCCTCTCTCTTTATCTCACTCTCTCTCAATTCAATTCAATACAATACCAAAAGCTTTATCGGCATTACTATTGTGGTAAACAGTGTTGCCAAAGCATTACAAATGTTACAAATATATTACAAATAATAACAAAAGAGATCGTCAGAACAATATGTACATATGACTACATAACATAACATATCTCTCTATCTCCTCCTTTCCCTGTCTCTCTCTTCCTCCCCTTCTCTCTCTTTCAGCCTTTAAGAGGTAAGAACACCGTGGACCTGATCGTTTCGGGCTCATTCTTGGAGCTCCAGGACCCCTGCGACCCGTCCCTCTACTGGCCCGTGGAGGTGCTTCAGAACGTGGGCGGGCGGCTCCGGGTTCGATACGCGGGTCTGTCAGACGAGCACCGGGCCCGGGACAGCTGGATGTTCTACCTGGACGTGAGGCTACGGCCGCTGGGATGGGCTAAAGAGAACGAGCTAGCCTTAGAGCCGCCCACAGGTGATAGCATAGTATAATCTAATTCAATTAAGTCTTTTGCATTCACCGTCAGCCTGAAACTGCAGTGGTGACAAAGCTAATGGAATTACAGAGTGGACCAGAGATTTTATGATTCTTTATGAGACCGTTTTTTTTTTTTTTTTTTTTTTTTTTCTTCAAATTGGGACTATAACTGGCGTACACCTTTTGCTTTCACTGTCAGCCTGAAGCTGCAGGAGTGACAAAGTAGACTTACTATAAGTGAGACACGAGGCAGGTTTTTATTTATCTATTTCAAATGTCAACCGGGACTTATACCATAACTAGATATGCGGAGTCATTTTTCATTTAATTCAACCTTTATTTATACTCGAGAGATCAATTGAGGGGTGATCCTTATTTGCAATGATGTCGAGACAGTGGAAAGTTAAAAGAAAAATCTGAATTATTGAATCAAAAACTCACAGCACCGTAACAGTCAGCATTAAAATCCTTTAACGAGTTGAATAATCTGCTGATGATTAAATGAAGGAATTCACATCATGTCAGCCAGAATGTATGATAATAATGTCAAAACCATCTTTCCTAAAACCCTCCCTTCGTCTTCAGGGCTGCGTTCTCTGAATAGCGCCGCCGACTGGCAGCTCGCTCTAGAAGAAGCTCAGACTAACGGACAGAAGAGCCCGCTGCCTCTAGAGGTTTTCAAGGTGAGTTTACCCCTACGATTACCATCAAAATACACGGCTATACTTAGGTAACTATTCAGAAGAAAAGAAAAAAACCTGAAATGATGGACTTGGACAGTGCTTTACCAGATGCAACAAGCTCTCAGCAGCATAAGGATATTACAAAGGAAATATTTATGGTTTCCCTAGGAATAAAAAGTTTTAGATTGGATGGAAGAGGAAGCAGGTAGTTGGCTTGAAGTGTGGCTTCGCGTCTCATCAAACAAATTTACTTTATGAACTTGTCAGCACAGTTTAACACTTATTATAATATTATTTGGCCTAATTATTGCCACCATCATGAGCTGTGTGTTTCTATTATACATTTTCCTCTATTGCATTGTTGAGAGGAGCCTGGGACTGAAGAATTCCATTGCCAATGACTGCTGCTGTAATTGTTAATGTGCATATTACTAATAAACAACTTGAATCTTGCTACTTTATCCACTTTCTATAAGTAAAATCCCCATTTCTATACATGCCCACCCAGCAGTGTTCTACCTACATGATGTTATGTGTGTGTGTGTGTGTGTGTGTGTGTGTGTGTGTGTGTGTGTGTGTATGTATGTTAACCAAAGTGGAGCACATTCGTCTAACGTCTTGACTTTACTGTGTCAGGACCACGTAGACCTGCCGAAGCATTCCTTCAAATCGGGGATGAAGTTAGAGATGGTTTCTCCAAGGGACCAACTCAAGATCTGCCCTGTTTCTGTCAGCAAGGTGAGGCTCATTGACACGCTATGAAAACAATGTCTTATCTATGTATGTAAGATATGTATATACAGCTCTGGAAAAAATTAAGAGGCCACTCCAAATGTTCAGCGTCTCTCGTTTTACTATTTATAGGTATATGTTTGAGTAGAATGAACATTTTTGGTTTTATAATATAAACTACTGACAATATTTTTTACCAAATTCCAATACATTTTTTTGTCATTTAAGAGCATTTTCAATAAGTTATGTAGAGATGAAGATTTAAGAAAAATCCAAAATGGACTCTTATTTTTTTCCGGAGCTGTAGTAGATGTATCAACAGAATGCTACTGTGAGCATTCTTCAGCTGCCGTCACTAATGTGGCATTGGATTTTTAACATGTTTCTGTCGAGACGGTAGGTAGCCTTGAACGTTCTTGTATTTTATCTCATGTGTCCCTGTAAAGTTGACTTCTGTTTTCTTTTCATGAAGGGATATCATCTCATTCATTTTCTTTGCACAGTTCCATTTCATGCTGGTTATGTTTTAAAAATTGTGTTTTGAGATAATGTGCGAAGGCTAGAATAGTTGAGATTTTTGGATCATAGTATAAAAAAAAAACTAACGTTGAGATAATGGCCGTTAAACATGGTTGTATAGGAGAAATATACAGACACAAACAGACAAGGTTTAGTCAAATAAACACCTGAATGTACATGTTGGACCTTTGATTTATACTAGTATGAAAGAAGACATGTTACAGAAGCAAAATAGCCAAAAATCTCCTAATTTAAGTGTGAACTTCTTCCCACAAGTGTTTTTCATTTGTGTATTATGCTTTCTATTTTGGGGACACGTCATTATTTTCTGTTCTTCTTTTTACATGTTCGAAATAAAAAATTCATTCAATCAATCAATCTACAGGTGTACGATGAGACCTTCTTCCAGGTGAAGCTGGATGACCTCTCTGTGGATTCTGAGCCTGTGCTGGTTGTGTGTCACGCCCTCTCTCCCGGCATCCTGCCCGTACAGTGGTGTCTGAAGCACGGGGTGTGTTTGGAGCGGCCGCAGGGCTACGAGGGACAGGACTTTGACTGGGCAGACTACCTCAAACACAGCGGGACAGGGGCCGCCCCGGACACATGCTTCCCTGATGTAAGACCTTTTTACTGCCTTTACTACCCTTTTTAAAATGAGAATTATTATTTATTTCATTTAAGGATCATGTTTTGGGAGTTTTTTTTAACTTTATCAGACACATTTGATAATAAGCCCTTTTTAAATTAAGAAACACAGACTACCTGAAACACAGCGGGACAGGGGCCGCCCCGGACACATGTCTCCCTGACGTCCTTTTTAAATTAAGAAAGTTTAGATTTTTATTAGGATTTAAAACGCTCATTCTTACGCAATACAAATGAACAGCTAATTAAAACAAACTTATGAATATTATTTTCCATTTCTACCAAGTATGTTCTGAAAAAATGCCAATAAATGCTATACCCTGCACCTTTAATAAATCATATTGGTGCGTACAGAGGCAATTTAGTCAGTCAAGTAAACACTTAGAAGCAAACCACAACACAACAACCACAACTGTTAGAAAACCCTTCTGCCAAAAATGAAGTTTGGAGCAGGACAGACCTGTTTGAGAAGATTTTTTTAAAACATGAAAGCGCCGCAAAACTATTATGTTATTAAGACTCGTCTCCGCCCACATTTGATTTATTATCAAGTTCCTTTGTTCTACTATTATTTATTGCACTGAATTCCTCCACCCTTTTTTGAATATTTGTGAACTGTGTAAACACAAGAGACAGTGCTGCAAAAAGGATTTAAAACTTTATTATTCAAAATCTGATACTGGCAGCTCGGGGAAAAAGACCAATCCAAAAAAAAAAAATCTACATCTCTACATTAATTAATTGAAATGCTCTAAATGAATACATACACATGCCTATAAATGGTAAAACCAGAGACACTGATCATTTGGAGTGGGCTCATGCCATTTTTTAGAACTGTATATATTTTAGAATGATAAAACAATGAAATAGTCCAGCCACAATTCATTGCATCTTGTCTAAGTAACTTCAAGGGGAAAATCAGTGTTAAAATAAATATGGTGTAATCTGAGTCCAGCTTTAGGTTTTCTCCGGTAGGACACTTGTCCTAAATGTAAATGAACTCTCTCTCGTCTCCCCTTCCCCGTGTGTGTGTGTGTGTGTGTGTGTGTGTGTGTGTGTGTGTGTGTGTGCGTGTGTGTGTGTGTGTGTGTGTGTGTAGACATGGCAGAACAAGGGCTTTGCCAGGGACATGTGGCTGGAGGCAGTGAACCCTCTCCGGCCGGCCGAGGTGTGTGTCGCTCAGATCACACAGGTTAGAGGACGCCTGCTGTGGCTCCGACTGGAAGGTATAGACGTGTGTGTGTGTGTGTGTGTGTTTGTGTGTGTGTGTGTAGGGAGGATTAAATGTCGAAGGATTAAGTCTCTGAGGACTCTTGCTGTTTCTCAGAAGAAGGCTGTGTGTGTGTGTATTTCTGTGTATTTGTAAGTGTGTGTCTCTGTATGTGTGTCTTTGTATGTCTGTGTGTGTCTGTGTGTGTGAGAGGGAGAGCGTATGTGTGTGTGTGCATGTCTGTGTGTGTGTGCCGTCTGTGTGTGTGTGACAGCCCCCTCACCCCCCCTCTCTACCTGTCTCCAGGTGTGCCCAAGCCGCTGTCAGAATGCATCAGAGACGTGGAGTCCATGGACATTTTCCCTGTCGGCTGGTGCGAAGCAAACGCTTACCCTCTGACCTCACCACTCAAGCCTGTCTGTATGTACACACACACACACACACGTTTGTACGGCTATACTTGTGAGGACATTCATTGACATAATGCATTCCTTAGCCCCTAACCCAAACCCTAACCTTCAAAACTAAATGCCTAACCCCAACCCTTACACTAACCCCAACCTAAACTTAATTCTAGCCTGAATATTAAAACCTAGTGTTAACCCATAAACAGCTCCTTTAAAGGCTTGTCCCAAAGTGAGAACCAGCCAAAATGTCCTAACTAATAACTCAAATTGTTTCTCACAAAAATAGTTGTACACACACAAATCTATTCTCATATTTACTTGGGAGTGACAGCTAAATGCATCATCTGTTTTCCACAGGCCAGAAGCAGAAGAAGATAGCAGTGGTCCAGCCAGAAAAACAGTAAGTACTTACGTTGAAGTTTGGTGAAAATGCATTAAAAACTGCCCTACAATGTTTTTACAGAAGGTATTAGATGTGAAAAATTAATGTGAAATATTGGCGTCATCATGTATCCCTCAGTCAATACATCACTCTAACAATAACCACAGCAATCTTCTGTTCCAATCCAGTGTTGAAGGGGGAAATGGTTTCATTTTGTTTTCTATCTTTCTACCGAATAAGACAAAAAAAACTCTGTAAATGTATCTTTAGAGAAACCCTGGAGCCATTTCTCTCTCTCTCTCTCCCTCTCTGTCACTCTTTCCCTCTCTCATTCTCCCTCCCTCTCACTCTTTCCCTCTCTCATTCTCCCTCCCTCTCACTCTTTCCTTCTCTGTATTCTCTCCCTCCCTCTCTCCCTTACACCCTCCCCTCTCTCTTTCTATCTCTCTCTGTCACTGCAAAAGCTATTAATTGAAACAGCGTCTTTTGAGAAGCAGAAATTGCTTTCCCCCGGAGTGCTGCTGATTGATTTTGTTGACAAATGACACGTTACACAGACGGCCAGCGAACGAACGAACGAACGCAGCCCGGGGGAGAAATATGAGTTATTCAGCTGCACTCTGTCATCTATACTCATCTCAACACTAACTCCATTTCTCTCACCTTCAAGGGAAATCCTTTTTATCAATAAACCAACTTCGTCACTAGCCACTAGTAACCAGGGCACACCCAGGGATATCCAAGTAAATTGAAGACTTTATTTTTATTTTTTTAAGATAATTTTCTAGCATTTTCAAGCTGTATTAGATAGTACAGAGTTGAAATGGGAAGACAGAGAGGAGGGGTGGGGGGGGGGGTGACCTGCAGTAGAGGTCCACGGGTCGGATTTGAACCCGTGACCACTGCAACAAAGGCCAGAGCCAATATGGTACGCGCTCTGTCCACTACGCCACCGGAGCACCCAAATTGGAGACTTTTTAATAACTTTTTAATGCCACTTAAAATTAAATTGAATGGCCAACGTCGAGGCCATACTGGCAAAGTATCAAGAGTATAACAGAAATTCTGCATTCTAAGGTATTAGCTGTGTGTGGTGTGTATTCTCTGTATAACAAAATCAAAATGCGCTTATTTGTCAGCTAACAACCTTTTTCCATGTATTTATTTTATCCTTCAAAAGGGCAATCAAAAAATGTAAAACCTTTTGCAAAGAAAGTTCAATATTTAACAGTGAAATTCAATACTTTTAATGCCTAAATCTGACGGAAACTGTAGTAGCTGCTGAAAATTGATTGTGTGTGTGTGTGTGTGTGTATGTGTGTGTGTGCGCGTGCGTGCGTGCTTCCGTGAGTGCGTGGTTGTTTGTGTGCGCTACAGAGTGTGTCTACAACTGTGTGTGTGGGTGTGCAATAACTGCAATTACATCAGTAGGATAAGTCCATTGATTAGTTCGACTGTATATTGATTGCAGTTTGATCTTCCTGCAGGTTGGCTCCGTCCCCGCCGGTAGAGACACCTCCCGTTGCCAACTGTCAGCCCGTTGCCATGGATCCAGGTAATCAAATGCTTCCGTTCGTTAAGTTAACAAAACGATTTATCTTCTGTAATTAATGCTAATGAGCTTGGTGATGAGAGGAGAGAGGGGAACCGCTCTTAAGACGCTCGTAAACACAACACCAGTTTGTGTAGCTTGAGAATTCAGTTTGTGTTTGATCTTCTACATCAGTCTTTCAAATATTTCATTTTCGTGTAACCTTTATTTATACTCGAGAGAACAATTGAGGTGTGACCCTCATTTGCAATTAAGCAATAGCACATGAGAGGGAGCATGTTGTTGCTCTATATCAGCACTGCTGTGATTCGGTCGTAGGTACGAGGCCGCAGGCCGAGTGCCGAAGAGAAACACAGCAGTGCTGATATAGAGCGACAACATTGCGACCTCGAGTGTGCTATTGCTTTTATACAGCAGTTTTACAACTGAAATTCACAAGTTAACTTTAAAATGTTATCTTTAATCATTTAAGAATGTATTTGCTTCCGCCAACACAAATAGTTTGTGTCAACAACTTGACGGGACTCGGAGTGAGCTCGTCCTGCAGTGTTTACTCTGGTAACATTAACCACGGCGGCCCGATGTCCCGTAAAAATCACCAAAGAAACGGAACGGCGGATCTTAATCTAGTTGGTAATAAGGTCCGCTGCCCAATCCAAACACCCACGCTTCATTTCCCAGAGTTTATGAGTGTATTTCGGCCCGGGGAAAGCAACGTTATACAATGAGGTGGGAAAGCTAGGCTAGGCTAAAGCTATGCTGCGCTCGTATTATTCAGCAGCCTGAGTTTATCTCCACACACTATTGCTGTCTTCAGTAACGTGAGTGTGAGCGACTACCGCACACTGTCTCTGTCTGTGTGTGGCAGCGATGCCCTCTCACAGGGGAGAGACTCGCCACAGTCAACCTGAGTCACACATACACAAATAACACACAAGTGAAGCTCCGGCTCATCAGTGAGCCGCGGAGTGATTTTGACAGTTGGTCTACAGTTTGGTGAACAGTCCGAGTGATGTTGTTCGTTCATATCAGCACTCCTTCAGAACGCTCAGAAGGTCTCTCGTCCAATCAATTCACTCGCTCAGAACCAACTGCTGTATAATGATTTTTACAGGGCTGCAAAATTTGATAACATTTTGTCTCTCTCTACGTACGTTACCTTAACGTGCTGTTTGTTGCCTTCTAGTCAATCTGATTAAATTAAATGCAAGCTTGTGCCATGTTGGAATGGGTTCCAGAAATAGTTTTTTATACGGTCCACCCGAGTGAGATTACCATCGGGACATCGGGAGCTTTTACAGTCATGAGGCTGTGTGTGTGTGTGTGTGTGTGTGTGTGAGAGAGTGTGTGTGTGTGTCGACATGTAGAACTGCCAGAACTCTTATGTAACACACTGCATGTCCAAAAGCAATCTAAAGAGTAGCGCTGTGACGAGTCACTGATGATTGTGGTACTGTAGCGAGTTATCTGTGTGTGTGTGTGTGTGTGTGTGTTTGTTTATGTTCAAAAGATTAATAAAGTTACAACAACAGCAGCTACAAGATGCAACTTGTGATTTACAGTTGGCGCTATGGTATGAAGTTATATTTCCCCCCCTTTTTAATGGGTCTCTTTGTTTGTATTGTAACCCCATTGCTACGGAAAACTGACATATTATATCATATAAATATTAAAACAGTAACATAATTCATCCATCTAGCTTTTCACAGACACATTTTTGACTTTTTAAATGAAAACATTCAATGTTTTTTCCCCCCATTTTTTTTCTCTCAATGAATAAAAAGTTTCTAGTTTGATAATCTAATAATCTAATATTTTATTCCATCAGTTTTTGCCATTATATCTTATTAGTATCGGTATTGGTTAAACGATATAATGTACTTCAAAAATACACACACACACACACACATTTTTTTTCCCCCATCCGTGTGTATTGAACAAGCCGTGCAAAGGAAGCCCTGATCTATCACTAATGCATTTGGAAGCTGAAACATTTTCCTGCTATCCATCTCTGCTCTGGAACCACTGAGTCTATATTTGGCCGGTTATCAGCTGGAACAAGAAACATACTGTAGGGCATTAGGCCGACACCCACAAACAACACAGAGCCAGAAAAGCTGCTCCTTTTGCTTAAGTCAGTCTCTCTTAAAACAAAATGTTTGGTGTTTTTTACAACACATTTCTATCACTGCAGGTAAATAGCATAACATTTTCTATATAGATATCATGAAACTTTTTATAATTATTTTTTTAAATATAGGGGAGAACGGGGGAATCTGAGGCATCGGGTAATGTGAGCCACCCCCTGTATCTAGGCAACGGAAAACATTTGTGGTCATGTGAGATATATGTTTTCAAGCCCCTCTCATTTCCCCATTGCCCTGAAAGAGAGGACCTCATGGTGATGTGGTAAGCATGTTTTTTCACCAAAATAGGTATTTTGCATGTAAAAGTAAATTGTCTTGCTGTCAACTTCATCAACTGTTGTGCCGAAGCAAATGTATTCACGTAGAAAAACTTCTATCATACATGTTGATGAACTACCAACATATGAAACCATGTGATACTGATAACTGAAGATTAGCCTGAAATGCTAAGAGAGGTAGTTTTTTCTCAAATTGTGGTGGTGGGGGAAAGTGAGCCAAATGCTGTGGGGGAAAGTGAGCCACTGTCTCACTTTCCACCACCATGAGACACAAGTTAAGTTTAGTCTTAAACATATTTTAATGTAACATTACATAACATATGTTTTATTTTAATGTCATACACATTGTAGAAAAGCCATCATGCCAAGGAAATATACCAGGAAGATGACCTGGGGCAACCACACGGAAAGAGCACCTTCTCATCTTTCCCTGTAACCTTCAGGGCTGGAATGTAGAGTAGGCCTAGTTGTAGAGTATGACAGGCTGATGTTATAATCCAGTTGGGTCTTCTCCTGTGTTCTGAGTCCCAGGCTGTTCTCGCTGGTTCTGATTTTCCTATGCTTTGACCCCCAGACACTAGCTGGCTCTAAGGGTCCTGTGTTCTGACCCCCAGGCTGTGTTCTAATCTAACTGGTTCTATCTTTCATTTGAATCTTATTAAAACCTTTTGAATTATAATATGTTGTATTTGATTTTGTTCAGAGTTACTTTCAAGTGTTTAGAAAATTTACTTTTCTTAATTGACCAAACCCCATCATTCTTTTACTAGTCCGACATTAGTTCTGTAATGTGTGGCTAGCTTTCAGGATTCTTCTAACTGTTACAATATGTGTTGTTATGGTAGTTTCAGAGTGGAAAAAGTAAGTGGATCAGTTTACCCCACAGCTGGGGTAAAGTGAGCCACATGACAACTTTTTTTAAAACAATCATATTTTCACTGCCCTTTGTCTTGAAAAAGTTCTGCTAATGCCCATTTCTAGGAAACATCCTGAATTAATGGGAAATGTGTAAATTTGAGTGATAAATCATTTTAGCTCGCTTTACCTCTAGAATAGTAGTAGAATAGAATGATTATGGAAAGTTTTCATGGTGCATGTGGCAGCCAACCACACAGGCAGTCACACAGACGAGCCTTCAACACATTACGTTCACAGTTTATTCAGGAGTAAAAATAAACCTTGTGTTGACATTCCCACCTGTTGTAAACACCTGTGATTGCTTTGACCTTTAGCAGGTGAGATAACTGGGTTTACCTAATGAATGTGTGTGTGTGTGTGTGTGTGTGTGTGTGTGTGTGTGTGTGTGTGTGTGTGGGTGTGTCTCTGACTAGACTGTTTGCCCAGTGAACTTTATTTTGAAGCCACGGCAACCAGTGACACTGTATTGCAAGAGTTGGAATAAAATATCTTAACTGATCGGATTAATGCCAAGATTTAAAAATGCTTGATTTTAAATCAATTTTTGGTGTATTTCTGTATGTATTTGAGCAACAATTTGCAATGGATCTAAATGTAAACTACATGTTTGTTTAGCACAAAGAAAGCAGTGGGCTAAGTGTTGTTTACTGCAGACCTTTGCCCTCTTTTTATAGTACAGGACATAAAAAAAAATCTCTCTCCCTCCCCCTCATGCATATTCATCCCATTGCCTAATTACTATTCCCCCCCCAGCGGTGCGCTCCCAGGTGCCTGTGGTGGTCGGATCAGAGTGCAGCGCCGCTCTGTCGACACTAATTCATCTCTGAGGGCGAAAGCCGCACGCACAGAGCTACTGTAGTCTATGGGCCATGTTTGAATCCACATATTAACTTCTGCTTGGATACATACTACTGATACACACGAATATGGGGAAAAACTATTACATATACAGATTCTTAGGCAGCAAAATCGCACTGGACGAACTGTAGTATAGGATTGAATCTGCATATTCACCTCTGTTAAGATTCACATATCCAAAACTAGGAGAAAAACTATCAAATACACAGCTTCATGTTGTTTACGTACTTTAACTGTGATAGTCTGCATTCAGCTTTATGTTGATAAGTTTAGAGTCACATACTACTGATACACGAATATGGGGAAACTATAAAATATTCTGATTTTAGGCAGCAAAATTTGGAAAAAATTGGCATTTTCTTTGCATAAAGCTTTATAGATAGTATCTGAATACATGTTTCCCTAACTTTAAATGCGATAGTCTGCATGTGCTTATCCACCTCTATGGTGATCAGTTTACAGTCACATACGATTGATACACACGGATATGGGAAAAACTACAATCTATACAGCTTCAAATGCAGGTTCAAACATCTGAAAAAAACAAGGCATTAAAAGAACAAAAATATTCACTGTGCAACTCCCTGAAAACCAATTTTCTGAATCAGCTTCCCATATCTGAGCGACGGGCTGCTTCATGAAAACACAATTTTGTGGCAAAGTAAAAACAGTTTGGATTATTTCACATGAAAGGTTTCTATCTTTTGTCTTATTCTCTCAGTGGTGGAAGAAGTCAACACATTGCTTTGCAGAAAGGTTTATGAATTATAGCTGAATGTTTTTTTCCAAACTGTATAACAGATTTTTGGCAAATTTAGACAACAATCATTGTTGCTGGCATTGTTCAGTTTTAAAATCACATTTTCAGAGGCTTTAAGAGAAAGACCATGAATGCAAGTTTATTAAAGTGAATTCTTAAAAGAAGAAACTAATATTGACGACCTGTGTTTAAAAAAATACTATGCAACGAAACTGCAATACAACATTGTGACCTAGGTGTTACTGTACGTCTGCAAACATTGAACTATGTTGTCCCACATCTTAATTCGCTTTATATATTTTTTGTGAACGTTTTCAAAGATTCCCTTCACATTTACATGGAATCCTGGCTTACTGTATGTGTGCTGAGTCTGAGAACTGCCCAGTCTATTGACCACTTTAAAACGTTCCTAAAGACTCACTTTTTTGTTTTGACTTTTAACAACAAATTGAGCTTTTTTTTGTTGCTGTGTATTTGTTTAGTATTGTATTGTTGTACAGCACTTTGGTCAACTAATGTTGTTGTTTAAATGTGCTATAAATAAATCTGACTTTCTATAGTATTTAAAGTACATTCTCCTCTCTCCCAGGTTTGGCTAACGGTCGTTACTGTTGCTCCAAGATCTTTGTGAACCATCGCTGTTTCTCAGGCCCGTACCTGAACAAGGGACGCATCGCAGAGCTGCCCCAAGCTGTGGGGCCCGGGAAGTGCACACTGGTCCTCAAAGAGGTGTGTGTGTGTTTGTGTGTATGAGCAACTGAGTGTGAGAGGATGTGTGATCGACTGAGTGTGCGTGTGTGTTTGTGCACGTGTGTATGTGTCTGCCTGTGTGTGTGTGTGTGTGTATGCCTGTGTGTGTGTGAGAGTGTGACTGTATGAATGTGACTGTGTGTGAGCAACTGAGGGTGTGAGTTTGTGTACAACTGAGTGTGTGTGTGGGGGGGAGGGGTGTAGACAAAGAGCAAGGTTTAATCAAAATCAAAGAGTTACACACTTTTCAAAGGCAGAGGAGGGGCGACGAGATGTCTAGTTAACCACCTGCAGTTTCTCAGCGCTGCTTTCATTTTAATGTGAGGAACTGTCACTCAACTGTGTTTACACATACACAACAGCTACTAGCGCTCTGCAAAACAGCCTCTTAATTTCTCCAGAGACTGTGTGTGTGTGTATGTTTCGTGTCTGCAATTTGTTAAGGCGAGACACCAAAAAAATATAGTTTTATCAAGCACTGATTGATTTTTTAGGTGTTTGTCTTCTTTCGTACTAGTCGTAATATGAGTTCCAAAATGTACATTAAGGTGTTTATTGACTTAACCTTGTCTGTTTGTGTCTGTGTATTTCTTTCACACAACAATCTTGAATGCCGAGGGATTTATTCATGTTGTTAACGGTCTGATTTATAGATACATTTTGTTCTTTAAAACATGCCAAAAATGACCTTTACATAGAATGTTTTATATTTGTATAAATATTTAAAAAAAGGAAAAAAGGTTGTATACATTTGATTCTTTTGGTTTTGTTTGTAGTTTCTTAATCTCCCTCACTTTCTCTCTCCCTCTCAGTTGTTGAGCATGCTGATAAATGCGGCCTACAAGCCTGGGCGCGTCCTGAAGGAGCTGCAGGAGCTGGAAGAGCCCAGCTGGGACTGCCAGGAGGAGACGCTCAAAGCCAAGTGAGGAAACTGAAATACTAGGAACATTCACTTATATAGGCTCAAACTAGGGGGGACCCCAGGCAGACTAGCGTTCATTTTGTGGAAGTAAATGGGGATCCAAATAATGAATAAAGCATAGGGTTGGGCGGGGTATCCAATTTTTGCTACCTTAAAGAGGACCTATGATGCTTTTTGACTTTTATGACCTATAAACGTTGTTATGATGATTCATAGTCATGCTTAACCATACTAAATTATCATATAATGACTTACATGCATTTCGACGTATTCCCTGCTGACCGTCTGGGGTGTCTGTGCCGAGCACTAAACACTATTCTAGCCAGTCGAGAAGTCACGTGTTCAAAGCGGTCTACCCTTTCATAATTCGTGACGTCGCATAAAACTTCGTGACTTCACCACGCGGATGTTTCCATGTATGGTAATGCTGTCACTTCCCTGTTCGCGTCTGCCTTGCGTCTGCCTCGCGCCCTTATAGGTCCATGCTCGCGCTTCCCGCCACTGAAAGTGTTCCGGAAGGAAGGTAACCAATCACAACGGAGTGGGGTTTGCAGGAGGGGGGGGAGGGTAGTGGAGATGGCCGATGCATAGGCGGAGGGAGCGGAGATTGCCGAAGCACACACACTCAAGTGTTGACAGGACGTGCTGGATCGCCAAAATAAGAGAAAGAGCTTCCCGAAAATCTACATAGTTTTTTGTGATGTGATTCGTGTCAGGTTGCTCTATAGCAGTGTAAAACAAGAAATTAAGACCAGAAAAGTAGTATAATAGGTCCTCTTTAAACCTTCCGCAAATGTCCGACCGGTGCATGGTATTACTGTCGGATATTTCTACTTCAACTTTAGCCTATTTGTTTTAGTTTCTGACATCACTGTTATAGCATCTTAAAACACCGGCATTTTCATTTATTCATGGCAGTCATTAAAGGAATACTGTTAGTATTTTAAATACCCCGGTATAACTGTATTGCCGCCCAACTAACAATATAAATCACACTTTCATCACGTCTTATCCACTGTTAAAATCCATCCTCACAGGAGAGCCTGGTGCTTTTCCCTATTATAAGTCCATATTTCATCGCTCCATTGAATTTCTGATGTTATTTTTATTTTTTATTTTTTTGCTGCTGCACTGGTTTGTGTGTGTGTGTGTGTGCGTGTGTGTGTGTCTGCATTTTCTCCATATTATTCCAAAGCTTCAGGCTGCACGCTCACTGTTTTCTAATAGAAAATCTGCCCCATTTTTCTGGGTGAAATGGGAAAGAAGTGGCCGGCTATAGTCACAGGTTATAGTGAGTCAGAGGAACAGAGGTCGCATTCATGCATCAATGTTTTCACGACTAGACAAAGGAGTTCCTCGTCATTTTCTGGGGCATTTGCCTCTCAGAAAACCAGTTCATTTTTTGCTTCAACAATAGATATTCCAGTAGTTTTACGACCAATAGTAGGGGAAGGTGGGGTGATTTGTGCATTTTGGAAGTTGCAAAACCCCTTGTTTCTAGAAAACCGTGGAAGAAATTGGAAATGTGACCACATATTTAAGAAGAGCCATCCATTTGACTCATCCTGTAAAGAAGGGAGACACAAGGAATAAGATATAAGCACATTTAAGCTCAAAAAACTGTGTTTTGCCTTTCAAAGTAAAATTTCCATGATCAAGGTTTTTTGATTATTGTGTCTGAACAATTATAGACACGTTTGAAAACATTTGACACATGTTTTAGTGCTTTGAAAAGTTTGTCCTTGATCACAGCCAACAGATCAGCTCACATTTACCATCCTTAGCCGTTATGTGTGAGATTATAAATTTGGATCCTGCATCACCCAGACAATCTAAATTCACATCGGCTCTCCTAGAACATTCCATTTTCACATCATAACTGGCAGGCAATCGCCGTTCACTGTGCAAGGCTTCGATGGCTTACCGATGTGTTAAAGGTGGAGTCAGTGATTCTGGAGAACGCTTGTTGTCAAAATCAGTGAATATCTCCTCACGATCCGCTACCTGTTCTGTGTGCGCTGAAAAAAAACAGTGGTAATAGCACTGCCAAGGCTCAGTAAACTGGTATGTGAACAAGGGGGGGGGGGGGGGCACCGTAGCTAACAGCATGCCCGTTTACAGAGCCCAGGCCGTGTATAAACACTTATTTGTTTCAGCGTGAACACCAACAGGTAGATCATAGGATTGTTAGGAGATGTTCACTGATTTTGACAACAACCATTCTCCAGACTCACTGGCTAGTTCTCATAAATAACATACCTAACTTACAATGTCCCCTCACACCTCTCTTCCACACAGATACAAAGGGAAAACCTATCGCTCCACTATCCGGATCGTTCGCCTTGCCGACCAGATTCCAGACTTCTGCCGTAAAGTGTGTGTGAAGCTGCAGTGCTGCCCCAACCTCTTCAGCCCCGTCCTAGTGCTCGACAAATGCCCCGAGAACTGCTCCGTCCAGACCAAAACCAAATACAGTAAGTGTGTGTGTGTGTGTGTGTAATAAAGTGTTTGTAAACAAAGGGGAACCACCGTATAGCAGCTTGCCCGTTTACAGAGCCTAGGCTGTGTATAAACACTGTTTTTTTTTATTCCAGTGCACATACAGGTAGCGTATCATGAGGATATATTCACTGATTTAGACTAAAATATATTTTGACAACAGAATCGCTGACTCTACCTTTTAAACACATAACTTCCTCATAGCAACCACAGCTATGAAGACAACCGCACCTTGCAATTCCACACAGTGTATAATTAGCCTCTTGATTGATGAGAAGCTAAGACATGTTTATGGTATTTTAAGTGCATTGTTTTGTCCACCCATCCGTCCGCAGCCTATTACTATGGTAAGAAGCGGAAGCTGTCTAAGCCAATGGGAGGAGAGGAGAGCGCGGAGGGAGAGCTAGCCAAACCCACGCGCCGCAGGAAGAAGAGGAAAGCTATCTTCGTCCAGAAGAAAAGACGCTCGTCTGCTGTGGACTACACTCCCGCCGGATCACCACAGGTTGGATATGATCACACTTTCATTTGGATTTCATGTTTAGTTGATAGGGACAGAGGCTACCACATAGACACTGGAACAACACATCTCCAATGTATAACACAGCATTTATCCTATGTTAGATGACTTTATTTTGTATATTATATTCATTGGTTTTTAGGCATTAAAAGAACATATTGCCATATATACATTAACATTTACATAACACCCTTCCCTTTAACATTAACATCGACCATTCAGGGTAAAAGAGTCAAAATAAATATGAATAAATTGAATTTAAATGCATATGTGTGTATATATAATGTTTACAAATATATTGACTTGTATTATCACAACAGCTTTATTGGTATTTTACCAATTTGGAATCAGTTATTGACAGTGATGGAAACTGCCAGATTAATGTAATGGATTAAAAAGTTGAATGTTAATAATGTTAATTTTAATAGTAGCTGGTGGACATGGTAATACTTCAGTAAAGTACGAGTACCTTAGATTTGTTCTTAGCTCCAGCACTTACTTCACTAAGCATTCCATCGGTGGATATTTGATATTTGAACCACAACAACTGCTGCTCTCTAAGCTCTCGAGCCTTTGCACTTAGTGGGAACCTGAAACTCAGGCGACAACTTGAGTGTTGGCTCACATCACACACAGGGAACTTAAGACACAGAACTTAAGGCTGATCTCACCTCTGTTTCTGCCCGCTTCAAATATCTCTTCCTGTGTGAAAGCAATGACACAAACGGAGCTGGGGAGAGGTCCAGTTTGACCATTTCTAAATAAGACTAATGGTTGTTTGTCTATTTTTTTACACATTAAGATCTAGTAGAAAATATTGAGAAAAAGTTCCTCCATAGAACAGAAGTTAGTTTAGTAGCATTCTATGAATCAGCATCCTAATTGTCTTAAAATAATAAATAATCACGTGTCAATCAAGTCTCCCTAACTAAAAATCTCCCTTAATATAGTCATAATAGTCATTTTAGTCATATAAAAAAATATGATCACCATCCCTAGTGAACGGCGAATGTTAATTAAGTTTCACAAAACGTTTAAATAATGCTAAAATTGCTTATTTAATATTTTAAATTATAATAAACTAAACTCTCTGACACTTCTCCCCCGATATTGATAAGCTCCTTGACAAACTGTTATTGGTATTCATGCGACATTAATTTTCTAATAACAAGTTTAAAATTCTAAACGATCCCATTATGATGATGATGAGGCAATCACATTTGACGTTACTTTGTTACTGCTGGTTTACTGTCTGCAGTTTGGGCTCACTCACTTAACTATATTTAAAGCTGGGGTGGAGGATTTGGGGAGAAAATGGCAGTTGGGATAGAGATTCAAATCCAAATACCTCAACCGCTCCACTTGTTCTCTTTGGTCCCTCCCCTATGGTCCCTCCCTGACACGCTCTACACCAACAAAGTCGTGCCAAAGTGAATGGACAGTCCCAACAGCCAATAAGAACAGAGAATCGGAGCCCCGCTCTGATTGGTCAAAGTGTAGGCTCATGTTAACTTTGACCAATCAGAAATCATATACCCCAGCTTTAACTGTATTTAAGTGATTGCTGGAACTATAACAACTCCCTTCACCCCTTTCAGGACAGTGATGAGGGCGAGGAGGATGAGGACATGTTATTACAGTCGGGCAGTGAGGGAACGAGCTCGGAGCCTCGTGACGATCAGACCGACGCCTCCTCTGTGGATGTGACCAGCAGCCGACCGCGCAGAGCCGCGACCCTCAAGAGGAGCTTCAGTATGGGACGTCCCACCGGCTCACAGGAGGCTACAGAGGGACGCAGGAGGTCCACTAGATCTCTGTCTAACTACAGCAATGACAACAAGTATCAGCCGCCCAAAGGACAAGACATGCAGGTGAGAACTGGTGGAGGGTCACACAGAAACACACACACACACACACACTGGCGTTGTTTTGAATTCAATACCATTATTCACTTTTTTTTTGTTTCTTTACATATGTTCGGATTTTTTTATTTTATGAGTTTGTTATTTTCAATGTTGAATTATCAGAAATCAAAAGTATCGCAATGTACGGTGATATTACTGTAAGTGTTTGTTATTTACAGTGGGTCTTTTGTGTGTGTGTGTGTGTGTGTGTGTGTGTGTGTGTGTGTGTCTGTGTGTGTGTGTCAGGTTGAGGAGGAGGAGGGTCAGCTGGTGTTGGAGAGGAACCCTCTGGAGTGGAGCGTAGACGAAGTCGTTCAGTTCATAAACTCCACCGACTGTGCGTCTCTGGCAAACATCTTCCAGGAACAGGTAAAATATGTTCCCCAACTTTTCACACTTTTAGACCTATGGAAGACAAAATATGTATTTTATTTTATGATTTAAAAGGTTAATTCTTGATTTATAATAAGATTAAAAAATTTAAAAATATGGATGAATATTGGATTTAAAAGATTATACAATTTTTTTTAAAATCTTTTTGTTTTAAATTATTCAGTTAGTAATTTGCATTTTGTCTGTTACCTTTAATGACCAGATGCTTTTCCTCCACTGGAGTTAATAACAAAAAATAATGTGTAATTTTCTGGTTAACACAGTAAGTAACACAATAATATTTGGTAAAATTTTTAAGTAGAACTGAAAAGTAAAATGCACTAAAGGAGTTGGAAAGTTTGCCAAAAAATTATTATCATTTTGTACTATTTACAATTTTTTTTATTCAATTTTCAATTTTATTCAAAATTATTTCTTTTTTCTCACATTTTAATTTTTTTTTAAACTAAAATGATTTAAAAACCTCTAAAACATGTATTTTTAACAATTATATATTTCCTTCCCATCTCTCTCTTTTTAAGGACATTGACGGCCAGGCTTTGCTGTTGCTGACGCTGCCGACGGTCCAGGAGTGTATGGACCTGAAGCTCGGCCCGGCCATCAAGCTGTGTCACCAGATAGAGCGCGTTAAGGTCGCATTCTACAGACAGTTCACCAACTGACCCGGGACCAGCCAGAGCAAGACATACACACTGGACATGGAGATATGAGAGATATTTGGCAATGAGGATTTTTTTTTTCGCATATTTTTTAATTTTATTTTTAAACTTCCAACAAAGAAGGGTTCTGTTCTGGTTTTTATTTTGAAAGTGGTTGCATTGGAATGGCACAAACACACTTAGTGTCTGTACAAGAAGTCGAAGAAGATGGATTAATTTCTAAGTTCCCACAACAACTTCAACAATATGGATTTTTTTTTTTTGTGAATTTCCAACTTCTAACTGAGAAGGGATATGATTTAGTTTTTTGAAAGCGGTTGCATTGGAACGGCACAGACTAAGTTAGTGTTGCCAAGAGAAGTCGAAAAAGGAATAGATTTGTCAGAGTGAAAATGTGACGAAGTTCCTGCAAAAACTTCCACAATATGGATTTTTTTTTTGTGGATTTCAAACTTCTTACTAAGAAGGGATATGTATTTGATTTTGAAAGCAGTTGCATTGGAACGGCAGAGACTAAATTAATGGCGCAAAGAGACGTCGAAGAAGAAGGATTAATTTCTGGGTGGATAATGTCGGAATGAAAGAATGTGACAAAGTTCCCACAATAACTTTTTTTGTGAATTTCCAACTTCCAAAAAAGAAGGGATATGTGAATATATGATTTTGAAAGCAGTTGCATTGGAATGGCACAGACTAAATTAGTGTCTGTACAAGAAGTCGAAGAAGGATACATTTTTTCGGGATAATGCCGGAGTGAAAATTTGATTGACAAAAACGTCCCCAATGTCGACTCCAGAAGAACAAAATACATGGAAGTGGATCTGTGTGCTTGAATGATCTGTGAAGAAGTTATTCTTGAGAAGCTGAGGACTCATTTTGTGTTTATTTCTTGCTTTTTATTTCAATTTTATTTGCGATAGAGGAGCATTATAGCATTTAATAAAAAATAAAAAAAAATATATTCTTATTAATTATTGACCATAAATTGTTTATTTCTCCTTTTTGTGTGAAATTATGATCCTGAAAAATATATTTGAAAAGTATTTAACGAACCATGAAATAATATATTTGGAATATTTATTGTTATCCTAATTTAAAAGATAAAATAATCTATTTGGATGAAGAGAAAATAATGAAATAGTTATATCATGATATCAAAATGAACTCCTTTTGAGCTAAAAACAACTGTTTTAAGTTATTTCATAAACAAAATCCAGGGTCTGCATTTATTTTACATTCACACTTCAGTTTGTTCTATAGAAATAATTTCAATTTAAAAGATATCCCACGTGTTTTCTAGGGAAATACTTTTGCTCACTTCTCATTGTTACGGTCACATGAATCAATCATGGAAGCCATTGTGTGTCCATCTATGCAAATGTGTTGCAGATATTTTTGATAAGTAAGAAAATAAATTTCTATAAATTTTTACCTGTTTGTGTCATGAACTTTCTTTCACAATACGACCACATATACTGTTACTATTTGTCCTTCACAGTTAGAGGGTCACAGACGCAAAAGTACTATTTACTAAAGAAATACATACTTAAAAATACTCTGATACAACTATTAGCAGTTTGTTTTATATTAGTATCAAACAAAAAAGTCGCAGTCGCTCCTTTAAAGCTACAATGCGTAACTTCTGTAGCACCCAGGAGGAATTACAACAACACTGTCGGTGCATCTACATGAGGTAAAGCCTTCAGGTGATGGCTCATGGATTTCATACCTTCTGCTGTACGTCCAGGTTTTTTCTTAGCAGTAGAATCAACAATTGAAAAATGTCTTGGGCTTCTCATGAGCTCCTGTGCCAGTATCGGGGGGTGACATCAGTTTGTAAGCGCTGCCATACTGAGAAATACAGAGAGAGTTTTGTGAAGCTGTATCCGACATTCATTAATGTAACAATGTTACACATTATAGCCTCAATGCTATTTATGCCACGTTATTGGAATATTATATTTTTCATGAAGAGTTAACAAACCCTCCCTCCTGCTAGTGACATATAAAGAAGTCAAACCGACCTGTGGTTAACAGAACACACACACACACACACACACACACACACACACACACACACACACACACACACACACACACACACAGTGTGTCACAGTTGAAGAGGAACCAAACTCTGCTACTCTGTGCCAACAATCAAACATTAACAGTGTTATGGTTGTTTATCTTCATCATTTTGTCGTTAAAAATCTATTAAGTTATTAAATTTGAACTCGACATTATGGAAATGTCAATCATGAAGTGATATAATTGTTGCATACAATATAAAATGCATTAAGACTATTAAACAGAGATTTTGCTTGTAGCATAATCATATATATATATGATGTTATAATAAGTGTGGTGCTGTATGTCAAGTTCAGAGTTTTTCTGCAGTTACCGCGGGGTGTGTGGAAAGATTGTGGAGTAGCTTGACTATTTGATAAAAAAAATCTCAATTTGATCACAAAATGTATATCCACAAATACGTGAGCCGTCTGTACTACTATTGTTATTTTAGAATGTGTGGAAACCAATTAATGTATTCTGAGTTTTTATAATATATCCATGGTGAAAACAAGTTACATTGACAAGTTAGCAGGGAAGTCTAAACAGTAAAAAGTTATATGATAAATAGCTGACATAGAAAAGGAATAGATAAATGACAAATAGTTAGCTTAGATAAATGTGATAAAATGTGAACAGCCCCAGAGTTATTGCAGGATTTTGAATATTATAAACCATAACATATTAAAAGATTACTTTTCCAAACTTTACTTAAAAAAAAAATAGCCTTGAAAGACACTGATGAATTCCACAAAAACCCGACGATGCAGTTACACGTGAAACGAGACTCTGTTCTCCACACTAGACAAAGCAAAATGCCAGCCAGAGTAAAAATAGAAATCAAAGTGTGTAAATAAAAGCTGCGATTTATTTATTTTTCTCTTGAAAGGAAAATTTTCTTTTTTACACAAAGCGAATCGAGGAAAGCTCTGAGAAAGCCGTTCCCTCTCCTTTGTCCACACACACAAAGCGCTTCAGAAAATCCTGCCATTAAGTTACAATCGTTTCCATAATAACAAGTATGTCTTGATTTGGTCACGTTTATTTAAGCTTTGGGCTGATCAGACAGACAGACGGGCTCTTCACAGCAACTCCCTGTTAAATAAACACAACAACTAAACTGCCACAAACTGAAGTGAATGGTATTTTTTTTAACTGGTTCAGTTAAAGTTGGAGTCAGTGATTCTGGAAAACGCTTGTCAAAATATTTTTTTTCTTCTAAATCAGTATGTATAAGCACGTGATGTGATGGAATAGATTATGGTAAATGGAATCCACTTATATATAATGCTTTTCCCTGGTTTTTCACAGACCCAAAGCGCTTTACATTGGTTAATACATATTCACTGACTCACACACACGGCAGCAGCTACCACGCAGGGTGCAAGCTTACTATTGGGAGCAATTCGGGGTTCAGTGTCTTGCCCAGGGACACTTCGACATGTGGCGGGGAGACGGGGGATCGAACCACTGACCCTGCAACCCAGTGGACGACCGCCCTACCCGCTTCGCCACATCCGCCCCAGATGCATATTTGCTGCTGCTATCTTTGCCTTCGGCTTTCCAAATATGCAGGTGGAAGGGCATGGGACATAACGCCAAATATAACTTACTGCAAACAGGAACATGTAAGCATTCTTTGACTGAAATAGCATTGAGGTTTTGGTATGTTCACCTGAATATAAACCAGACAACAGAGTGAGCTCAGTGCAACGTTCAGAAGAGGCAAAAATGAGATTCTGTAGAAAGAATTTACCCCACATAATTTGTATGAAAAAGTTACGCACTATAGCTTTAAACGTAGAAAAACCTTGGTATCGGATTGGGTATCAGAGAAAAAAATCCCTAATAAATGAATATCAGCTTCAGTTATAACAATTACATTTATAAGATCTGCTATAACCTACACCTTACCACAAACCATGCTCATTTTTAAGTTGTGATATTCGAGCGAAAGTTATGACAAAAACAAATTATATTACGTAAGTGAGTGTGACACAGGCTGTAGTTTATCAAGCTGAAACTGGAATGGAACACACCGTCAGCTGTATTATAAAACACTATAAATAAATACACATTATAACAGGGAAATCACTATAGATATTCTGAGATAATATGGATATTTAGACAGTGTACTATTTCCAGAAAAATTCCTGTTGGCGAAATACACGAAATGACCCCCCTATGCAATGCTGATAGCTATTAAGCTATTTCGTGAGCAACATAATTGGATGTAATGCTGCGTTGGTCATGCATGCAGCACATGGCCTGATAAATGCTGATTCATTGGGACTGTTGGCTGTGACACACTAGGCCAATAGAAATGTATTGAAGGCCATGATTCACATTCAGAGACTATTCACTAGCGGAGATGTGTCGTGCCTCACCAGCTCGCTGTATGGGTGCAGTTGAATTTATTTAATAGCTTTTCTCTCTCTTTCCCTCTCTGTCTGTGTGTGTGTGTGTGTGTGTGTGTGTGTGTGTGTGTGTGTGTGTGTGTGTGTGTGTGTGTGTGTTTGTGTGTGTGTGTGTGTGTGTGTCTCTCTCTCACACACACACACACACACACCGTTGTGCTTCTATCTTTGTAAGGACACGCATTGCCATAATGCATTCCCTAGCCCCATAACCGTCAGAACTAAATGCCTAAGGGGAAGGGTTACACTAACCCTATCATAAACCTAATTCATACCTGAACCTTAAAACCTTATGTTAACCCTCAAACAGTCCTTTGAAGACCAGGCAAAATGTCCTCACTTTCCAAAAATGTCCTCACTCCGATGGTTAAAAGCTTAAACTGGTCCTCAAAAAGACACCTTTACAAGTACAAACACACACACGTACAAACACACACACGTACACACGCTTCCCAAAGTCTGACACTTTCTATTGAAAAAAAAAGCTGCTACCTTATACTGTTGCCTGGCAACTATATCAAACGTCCACTTTGCATGATTTTCTTCTCTGTTGAACATGAATTCAGACTAAGTTCTGACAGCACGAGTAAACAGACGTTTGGTTAAATGGGAAGGCCTGAATGAGACACCAGAGGTTTAGCTCATATTTCAGGGGCCGTTGTTTCAATAGTTTCAGTTTAATGATGACAGGTGTAACGGTCTGTCCAACAACATTTTATTTTAAAGATAATTTTTTGCTATTTTCAACCTTTATTGGATAGTACAGAGTTGAAATTGGGAGACAGAGAGAGAGAGGGGGGATGACCTGCAGTAAAGGTCCATGGGTCGGATTTGAACCCGCGACCACTGCAACAAAGGCCTGAGCCAATATGGTACGCACTCTATCCACTACGCCACTGTAGCGGGTACAGGTGGTTCAGATTAATTCAGCTATTAGAAATTAATCTGATGATTAATAATACTTTAATAATTTCTTAAAGTTCAAAAGGGGCACCACCATTCATTTAAGAATGGAAAAGTAATAGCAAATTGTCTCGTTTAATCAAAGGATTTATTTAGAAACATTGATTAGCTTAACGCTCAGTTAAACAAATCAACATTAGCAAATCCTAGTCTCAAAGATCATTTCCATAAAATAATGTAATCAAGTAGTTACTATTATAAATTTGGTAATATGATCTTAACACTGAAGGCTACAGAGTCTTTCACTTGTTGATTGTTGACACTCCAATAATATCCACACAAATAAATCACAAACACTTCTGGTTACAATATAAGAACATTTATTTTAACCACGATGAAACTTAAGGTAACATCCGTTTTATACACGCATAAAGCAAATACACTTAATCAAAGAAAAACGTCTAGAACATTGTTGTTTATACAGCTATGTACCAATGTGTGTGTGTGTGTGGGAGTGAGTGAGTGTGTGTGTGTGTGTGTGTGTGTGTGAGTGAGTGAGTGAGTGTGTGTGTGTGTGTGTAGCGGAGCGAGTGAGTGTGTGTGTGTGTGTGTGAGTGAGTGAGTGAGTGAGTGTGTGTGTGTGTGTCGGAGCAAGAACAAAAGGGACGGGGAAGCTCCCACGTGACTTGGGACACGAGAGGCACAAAATGGCGGCCCAAATAGGCTAGGTTATTAATGACACAAAATGGCGTCCCTGGATGGCTAAGCTAGGCTATCCTACTTTCCCCGATGGGGGAAGTGATTACCACGGGTGCTCAAAAGGGCGTCTACGTTTGGAACAAAGGACCTGACGAATGATATTTGAGGCGGGGAATTTCGAACAAACACTAGCTCTTTAAAAAGGGATTCTACCAAAGATCTACGCGGAGAGGGGGGAAAAGAAAGGTGTTAGGTTTTTAAAACATACAGCAGACTTTTTCCACACTGCAGCGTGAATGAAAAGATCGAACTTTCCGTTCTGGCTCTCCGTGGGGGAGAAGACAAACGGAGATTGATCACACAGCTTGTTTCAAAATAGCAAACACAAATTCGAAAATAAACAGTACTGTTCACACCTTAAAAAGTAAATAATAACTAAACATCTGCCCAGGTATTTATAAAGCCAAAATCTCACTTGGGGAAACTTAATTCCCACTGCTTCGTCGTTGTTGAGGCGGGTAGGCCACTCCTTTCCAGGGCGGGCGACAGGGGCCCACGAGACGGCGATGAGCTGGTGAGGTGATCTCTGCGGTGTCAGATCGCAGGAAAAAGGGCAAGAGGGCGCAGCTGATTTGGTGCGGGGATGGCGGTCGAAGATCACTCGATCGGCTATCCAGTCCGCGGTCCGAGAGCTGAGTTTCTGGATAAACCCGCCTGCTTCTCGTGTGGTGTGGTTGCGATCGAAGACCAATTCGACCGGCTTACGTCCTTGGTCCAAAGGCAGGTTTCTGGATAAACCGCCTGTCTCCAGTGTTCTTCTGGTCGTTCCAACGGAACAGCTTCAACACTTCGTTGTTTTAGAGATCGCCGCGGCCGCAGGCGATAGCCTTAGTAAAACACGTGGTAGTTGATTCAGGGCTGAAGAGGGCCCTTGTAGATCTGTACAGACTTGTTGTTTCTATAGGCGTATCAGCAAACAGCCGATTACCAGAAAGAAAGAAATGGCCGCGAGGCCTCCTTTTAAAGGTCCCGGCTTTCCACCGGGGTGGAGTTTCAGGCTAGCGTTTAGACACACCCACCTGAAGAGGTAAGGGTGTACTGCAGTGTTTTGGCCGCACGGTGGCGGCACAGAGCTGTCCATAGGTTTGACCCCCTACATTCCCCCATTTTGGTCTCAATGTGGGTTAGGGGGACCTGCGTTGGGATCAAAACAAAAGGGTTAAACAGTTCAAAGTTCCTGATGACAATGTCTGTTATAATCCATGGTCCACGATGAAAGCAACTTGGATTGGTATATCCTGAGGGTATTTTCACAGTTCTTAGAGATTTTTGGCATAACCTGGGCAGTTCTAAAGACTTTGGCACATCTGGGCAGATGTTAACTGACTATCAAAACAATTCATAATACCACACAAATAAAAGAAAAATAAAACAAGAAAAACCAATAACACAACAGACACATCACAGCTCTTTCCTGGGGGGTTCGCTCCTGAGTAGAGAGAGAAAGGGACAGGAAAAGAAAGGAAACTGATAGCTTGGGTAGCTGGAATCAGTATGGTGATGGTGTTTGTGTCTTGCTTAAAAAGTGGTTTGATCTGTGTAATATCATTCAATGTATTGTGCCGTACCTGTATTGGTTGCATGGAAAATGCAAATAAGGTCATGATAATACAATCACTAAACATGAACCCGAAGGCTGTCTCAAAACTATCTTGGTACATTGACAGGGACTAATTTAGATTAATTTGTAATAATACGAATTTAGTTCCTTCAGCCAAGGGATTCTGGCGAAGGGTGTCGTCAATAAGGAGGTTTTTAACCTCTTAATGCGTCCATCATCTCGATCTTAGAGGCCTCTGGACTGAGATGGTGGAGGACACTAGGCGTACAGTGGCCCTTGGTGGGACAGCTCAAGAATATAGTTTGATAATTTAGTGATTGTATCATGATGTCATATGAAATCAGTATGGAGAAGTTAGTGTATTTGTAGGCAGGGTTATGGATTCTAACATGGAGACCCTGCTACCTAACTAGTGGTGGACATGCTGAGGTGTGTCCTCCCCCCCTTTTTGCGGGTGGACTGTGGTTGGGCGTCCAACGCCACTTAAAAAGGGTTTTAGTAGCTCTACAGTCCTGTGAGTACCTAAAGAAACTGCCTGAGACTGCAACACCTGAGACAAAGCGAGGGCATATAAGACCATGTCTGATAGCACTTCCAGTAAAACCTCAGCAAACAATTCACCCTGGAGGGTGATAGAGATGGAGCTAAGGCTCATCCTCCTTATCAGGGGAGGCGGCTCACCCAAGAGCCATGCTGCTGGCGTGAACACAGGGCCGGAGCTGTGGATTGGCCCACCGAGGGGTCGGCCTGCAGTCCCTGCTGACTTGGCAGTAGTCTGGTTCTGGACCAGCAAGATTGCTGAGCGGTTGCTGAGCTCAACCGGGGGAAAAGAAAGGACTGTCAGGTCTAATCCGACGAAACATGGCAATGGTTGAAACAAAGCCTGTGAGTCAGGTGTTTCTGTGAGAAGAGTCGGGCCTGAAGTAAGAGGGTCTTCCCTCCAAGGAAGTGAGGGGACAAATGCTGGTAGCACGCTTCTGAGGGGCGTGAACCGGTTCTCTCCACTTGGCCAGGGAAGCATGCCCGTTCCGATGGCCTGTAGTGGGCTCTGTGATGATTTCACAGGGAGAAGAGAATAGCCTTTGAGCCCAGAGGCTAAAAGCTGTGAGTTCTGGAAAAGCTGACTGCAGGGCTGTGTGAGTCCAGACTCTTCTGGGCACAGTACCAAGAGAGGAAAATCCTGAAGGAGTGCCCTTTCCTGGACCTTGGTTTTCAGTAAAGCATGTTCTGTGAGGGCTGCCTCTGAGTGTGAGTGGCTGACCAGGCTCTTATCACTGGGCACGGCCTGCACTGGTTTCCCAGGGTATTGCACTCCCCGGGCCACCGGCCTGATTACTGAGTCTGACTCCAGTAAACTGTGAACCTGCTTACACCCCCCCTTTAATGGTGAAAAGGGGACCTGTTGGTCCATCGGAATGACGGTTGTGACCGACTCGGATGGACTGTCACAGCCTTCAAGCTCCAGCTGTGAACGAGAAGAGGAAGGCTGCTTGGACCTGGGTTTACGGTCAGGTGAACGGGTGTCACTCTTCCTCTCTGGTGAAGAAGCACGAGAGGAAGACGGAGAAGAAGAAGAAGAACAGTCAGAACGTGACTTCTTAAAAGATGTCTTTTTGGGATCTGAAGACCCATGCGGTGACACTTTACTCCGGACAACTGGGCCCTGAGCAGAGTCCTCCTTATCCCTGGTTTGAATGGAGGCAGCCAGATCTCTAAGCCTGTCATGGAGGCTGCTTCTGCCTCTGCTAGCTTGCTTAATAGCCTCCATTTCAATACGCAGTTCTGAGTCGCGCATCTCTGTTCTATGCATTACCAACAGCAACAACTCTCCGACCAAATCTTGGATGGTGCTTTTTCCATCTGCCTTATTTATATAGCGCACAGAGCTATCAATTTTAGCTTCACACTCCGGCAGGGTCATGCGCTCTATCTTGTCCCCCTGTGTATGTGGGAAGCTGGTTATTCGTGACACCAGGGCAGACAACGTTTCAAGGTCGAAGTTTGCACCCCCATCCCTTGAAAAGATGGGCTCACTCATATCTCCCTGATAGGACATATGAGTTTGCAGAAGAGACAACAACAACGTCCCCCCAGTTAGGGACTGAAATCACTTCACAAAGTGTTAGTTTTAACACCCTTTTTGGAGTTCCAAGACCCCAGTTATTTTCCAAAGAAAATATCTACAGTATCTCACAAAAGTGAGTACACCCCTCACATTTCTTCACATTTTTCTTTATATCTTTCCATGGGACAACACTGAATAAATGACACTTTAATACAATGTAAAGTAGTCAGTGTACAGCTTGTATAACAGTGAAAATTTACTGTCCCCTCAAAATAACTCGACACACAACCATTAATGTCTAAACTGCTGGCAACAAAAGTGAGTACACCCCTTAGAAAAAATTTACAAATTGGGCCCAAAGTGTAAATATTTTGTGTGGCCACCATTATTTTCCAGCACTGCCTTAACCTTCTTGGGCATGTAGTTCACTAGAGCTTCACAGGTTGCAACTGGAACCCTCTTCCACCCATTTATGACAGCATCACAGAGCTGGTGGATATTAAAGACCTTGCGTTCCTCCACCTTCCATTTGAGGATGCCCCAAAGATGCTCAATAGGGTTTAGGTCTGGAGACATGCTTGGCCAGGCCATAACCTTTACCCTCAGCTTTTTTAGCAAGCCACTGGTCGTCTTGGAGGTGTGTTTGGGGTCGTTATCATGTTGCAATACCACCCTGCGGCCCAGTTTACGAAGGTTGAGTGCACATGGTCAGCGTCGTACACAGAGGTTGGCTTTGGAAAATAGACGTATGAGTGCTGCCAGCATTGCTGAAGGGCTTGAAGGGGTGGGGGGTCAACCTGTCAGTGCTCAGACCATACGCCGCACTCTGCATCATACTGGTCTGCATGGTTGTCATCCCAGAAGGAAGCCTATTCTAAAGATGATGCACAAGAAACCCCACAAAAAGTTTGCTGAAGACAAACAGACTACGGACATGGATTACTGCAACCATGTCCTGTGGTCTGATGAGACCAAAATACATTTATTTGGTTCAGATGGTGTTAAGAGTGTGGAGCGGCAACCAGGTGAGGAGTACAAAGACAAGTGTGTCTTGCCTAGAGTCAAGCATGGTGGTTGGAGTGTCATGGTCTGGGGCTGCATGAGTGCTGCCAGCACTGGGGATCTACAGTTCATTGAATTCTAACATGTACTGTGACATACTGAAGCAGAGCATGATCCCCTCCCTTCATAAACTGGGCCGCAGGGCAGTACTGCAACATGATAACGACCCCAAACACCCCTCCGAACGACCACTGGCTTGTTAAAGAAGCTGAGGGTAAAGGTTATGGACTGGCCAAGCATGTCTCCAGTCTTAAACCCTATTGAGCATCTTTGGGGCATCCTAAAACGGGAGATGGAGGAGCGCAAGGACTCTAATATCCACCAGCTCCTTGATGTCGTCATGAATGGGTAGAAGAGGGTTCCAGTTGCAACCTGTGAAGCTCTAGTGAACTACATGCCCAAGAGGGTTAAGGCAGTGCTAGAAAATAATGATGGCAAAACAAAATATTGACACTTTGGGCCCAATTTGGACATTTTTTCTTAGGGGTGTACTCACTTTTGTTGCCAGCAGTTTAGACATTAATGGCTGTGTGTCGAGTTATTTTGAGGGGACAGTAAATTTACACTGTTATACAAGCTGTACACTGACTACTTGACATTGTATCAAAGTGTCATTTATTCAGTGTTGTCGCATGGAAAGATATAATGAAATATTTGAAGAAATGTTAGGGGTGTACTCACTTTTGTGAGATACTGTATATAAGACGCACGGAGGAATCCACACCGTCCGTGACTTACAACCAATTTTCCCAACGGAAAATTGTATATATCAACCCGCACAGAGGGACACCCCAGTCTGTGACTAACCAATCAGCTTTTCTTGGAAAAAACTGTATATATATCAAAATGCACACGTGAATCAACACCGTCTGTGACTTACTACCAATTTTCCCCACGAAAATTGTATATATATAAAACGCACAGAGGAAATTACCACCGTCTGTGACTAAACAACAGCTCTCCAAAGAAAGACTGTATACATATATCAAAACGCACACGTCTGTGACTTACAACCAATTTCCCAAAGAAAATTGTATATATCAAGCGCACAGAAGATAAAACTTCTGTGTCTCACAATCAGCTTTTAGTATTATACTTTTATTTATTTTGATTCGATATGCTAATTTCAACTTGCTGGACAACTGTGTTTTAAAACTACTGTTATTTAAACGTTATAGGGGTTAAGCAAAAACCACAATGAAAAATCTCAATCAATCTCTGAGGCAGATTTATCAACCATATAACTCAAAACTAACACTATCTTAGACACACAACTTAGCACACAGTGTAACAAAAATAACAACACAACTAGACTTTAGCCTTGGCAGTTCCAATTTCCGACAAAACAGAGTTAAGCTCTATTCTATTTTTTCAAAAATTGTAACCACAAGTTTAACAATCATTTGTAGGAATATTAGTAGGAAAATCAACAATTCAACAAGCCTCACACGCCGGGCTCCATTTATGTAGCGGGTACAGGTGGTTCAGATTAATTCAGCTATTAGAAATTAATCTGATGATTAATAATACTTTAATAATTTCTTAAAGTTCAAAAGGGGCACCACCATTCATTTAAGCTGCTACCTTATACTGTTGCCTGGCAACTATATCAAACGTCCACTTTGCATGATTTTCTTCTCTGTTGAACATGAATTCAGACTAAGTTCTGACAGCACGAGTAAACAGACGTTTGGTTAAATGGGAAGGCCTGAATGAGACACCAGAGGTTTAGCTCATATTTCAGGGGCCGTTGTTTCAATAGTTTCAGTTTAATGATGACAGGTGTAACGGTCTGTCCAACAACATTTTATTTTAAAGATAATTTTTTGCTATTTTCAACCTTTATTGGATAGTACAGAGTTGAAATTGGGAGACAGAGAGAGAGAGGGGGGATGACCTGCAGTAAAGGTCCATGGGTCGGATTTGAACCCGCGACCACTGCAACAAAGGCCTGAGCCAATATGGTACGCACTCTATCCACTACGCCACTGTAGCGGGTACAGGTGGTTCAGATTAATTCAGCTATTAGAAATTAATCTGATGATTAATAATACTTTAATAATTTCTTAAAGTTCAAAAGGGGCACCACCATTCATTTAAGAATGGAAAAGTAATAGCAAATTGTCTCGTTTAATCAAAGGATTTATTTAGAAACATTGATTAGCTTAACGCTCAGTTAAACAAATCAACATTAGCAAATCCTAGTCTCAAAGATCATTTCCATAAAATAATGTAATCAAGTAGTTACTATTATAAATTTGGTAATATGATCTTAACACTGAAGGCTACAGAGTCTTTCACTTGTTGATTGTTGACACTCCAATAATATCCACACAAATAAATCACAAACACTTCTGGTTACAATATAAGAACATTTATTTTAACCACGATGAAACTTAAGGTAACATCCGTTTTATACACGCATAAAGCAAATACACTTAATCAAAGAAAAACGTCTAGAACATTGTTGTTTATACAGCTATGTACCAATGTGTGTGTGTGTGTGTGGGAGTGAGTGAGTGTGTGTGTGTGTGTGTGTGTGTGTGTGTGAGTGAGTGAGTGAGTGAGTGTGTGTGTGTGTGTGTAGCGGAGCGAGTGAGTGTGTGTGTGTGTGTGTGAGTGAGTGAGTGAGTGAGTGTGTGTGTGTGTGTCGGAGCAAGAACAAAAGGGACGGGGAAGCTCCCACGTGACTTGGGACACGAGAGGCACAAAATGGCGGCCCAAATAGGCTAGGTTATTAATGACACAAAATGGCGTCCCTGGATGGCTAAGCTAGGCTATCCTACTTTCCCCGATGGGGGAAGTGATTACCACGGGTGCTCAAAAGGGCGTCTACGTTTGGAACAAAGGACCTGACGAATGATATTTGAGGCGGGGAATTTCGAACAAACACTAGCTCTTTAAAAAGGGATTCTACCAAAGATCTACGCGGAGAGGGGGGAAAAGAAAGGTGTTAGGTTTTTAAAACATACAGCAGACTTTTTCCACACTGCAGCGTGAATGAAAAGATCGAACTTTCCGTTCTGGCTCTCCGTGGGGGAGAAGACAAACGGAGATTGATCACACAGCTTGTTTCAAAATAGCAAACACAAATTCGAAAATAAACAGTACTGTTCACACCTTAAAAAGTAAATAATAACTAAACATCTGCCCAGGTATTTATAAAGCCAAAATCTCACTTGGGGAAACTTAATTCCCACTGCTTCGTCGTTGTTGAGGCGGGTAGGCCACTCCTTTCCAGGGCGGGCGACAGGGGCCCACGAGACGGCGATGAGCTGGTGAGGTGATCTCTGCGG